>VWZP01004262.1:1768342-2278401 GCA_013396995.1 Dicaeum eximium | reverse complement strand
TTTTTTTTTAATCAGAAGAAGTTTTTGCTTTAAAACTGAGATCCTAAGAGGGGAAAAAAAAAGTAACCAGGTTCTACATTGTGAAAGTAGAATCATGTTTTGGGGGGAATAAAATATAATATATTGTTAATTTTTTTCTTAAGCATAAATATATGTTATTTTTTTATATCTGGAGTGCTCCATTTGGCAGCCCACCTTCCCAGAAGTTCTCACTCACCTTACCATGGTTTAGGGTTTTCCTTTTCATGGTTTTTCTGTTCTCTTTTGAGGGATATCACCTGGTACAAAAGCCCTCTCGAGCTGTGCCTCATTTGTGCTGCACCTGGCTGAGATCAGCATCTCTGACACAGCAGCTCCCCCTTTCTTTCACAGCAGACCAGGATGAGGCCATCTCTGCACATTCTGGCATCATCCTGACACTGGGAATAGCGTGGCAATTCAGATTCACTCAGATTCAGTAAACAGGTCTTGCTGCATCATGCCACTCAAAGTCAGTGCTCTTTACTTATTTCTGGTCTGCACAAACAAGATTTCTCCAAAAGGCACTGTTGTATTCTCTGTGATCCACATGGGAGAAAAAAAGTCTTTTTCCCAGGGATCCCACAACACATCTAATGATAATTTTTAAAAATTATTGCAAAATATTCTACCGCAATGAGCAGTTAATGGTGAATCCTAAAGGCACAAAGCTGATCTTGTTTTAATTTTGTGCTTTGGTAGATTGATGCTCGTAGGTATGTGGAGAGCGGCTGGAGGAGAGGACAAAGCTGATGGAATCTCCACAGGGAGTGGCTTCCAAATGTGACTGGCACCATGTGGGAGAGGTTTGGAGAGGCCAGGAAAAGCACAAAGATAAGAGCTGTACTGAGCTATCAGGATAAAGGCACCAGTGGACAAAGCCATAAATGAAGGGCAGTTTTAGGAGGAGCATTTGGTGTAGAAGGGGAGGCCAGCAAAAAGAAGATTGTGCATATGGAAGTAAAGATCAAGCAGCTGAGACTATCTAACCCTGTGGCATCAGGCACCCAATTTTAGGGGCCTACATTTTAATTTTCTCACCTAGGGGCTGCATTTCAATCAGGAAGCTCCAGATGCTGGGACACACCTCACTGCTCTTAGGCCCAGGTTCTGACTGGAGGTCAGATGAGCTACCCCTGCTGAATTCAGCCAAGGGCTCTGCAGTAAGATTCAAGAGAGGAAGTGTATGTAGGCAGGAGGACAGACATGTGCAAGGCACAGGTTCAGAGTTTATCTCAACCCCAATGGTTTGGGAAACTAAAAAACAACCAGGCCTGTATCAGGTAAGTGGCAGGATTGAAGAACAGAAAGCCTGGGAGAAGACAAGAGTAGGAAAAGCAGATGCAGGCAAGAAGAAAATAATGTTTAAATGAAGCCAGGTCGGGAGGTGAGTGTGGCACGGGCAATATGCACAGAGCAGCAGGAGACAAGAATTTGAGCCAGCAACTGCCCAAAGGAAATTAGTGGCTGAGGAGGTACAAAGGAATTAAACTTTCCATTGCAGACATTGGAATGTGCTCATTAGCATTTCTAGGATGCCTCTCTTAAACATTTGGGTTTGGATGCTTTCCTGAAATCCACAGGATTTTTTTTTTTTTGTTTTGTTTTTTTTTGCATATTCCCCTCTATCCCAACCACAAGTAGCTGCGAGCTGGGGTGGGGCTACACCCTGGTGTAGCTTTGCAGGGTCCCTGCGTGGCTCAGTCCCAGCTAGCTGCTGCAGGGGCAAGGATGGACTTGCACAGCCTGAAAAGGCCTCTGGGCATCCACCATGGAAACCCACAGCCCATCCTGACAGTCTAGGGTGTAGGGCCACAAAAACGGAATGGGAATGTTTAAGTTCTTGTCTCACAGCTCTTTGGTTAGCAGAGAATGAAGAAGTGTGGTCTCATCTATATTTTTTTTTTTTCCTTCAGGGGAGGGGAGTATTTTTTCATCTTGGAGAAAAGCCTTTTTACAGTACAAGAGGCTTTTAACTACTGTTTTAAGCTGTAATGAAATTACTGTTAGAGATCACTCAGTTATGAAAATTTGCAAACAAACCCCATGCTTTCTTAAATGAAAACTTACATTAAAAATTCCTGTTTCCAGTGGAGCACCTAACAGGGCCATAGCGTTTCTGCCAAACTGCTGTGACTGCATCTTACTATGCCTGCATAAGCCACATGTGCTGTCATTGCACGTTACTTGCAACTACCAGCACCATTTATTTCTCCAGCATGATAAAGCCAGTACATCCACAGGAGAGACACAAAGTCAGAATGCAACCTGTCATTTTGGGATGTGGCAAAGTCTCATTTTGATTTGGAAATGCTGAGCCACAGGAAGAATAATAATTAGGTCTGTAATGCAACAGGCAACTCCACACAATGCTTTTCTTCACCAAATGGTGATAGCATCAGTTGGGAGAGGTGGAAACACTCCCTCTGCCCAGTGAGGTCCAGAGCAGGATCACAACTGGGAGAAAACAAGGCAAATTCTGAACAAGCTGTTAAGAGAAGACCATAAATAGGTTCTGTCTCTGCAGATGATTCTGTACAGAGAATGTACTTCCATGGGCCTTGGGCTGAAGAGAAAGGCTCTGGGAGTGGATGCAGTACCAGGGGCAGAGGTCGACAGTCTGGGCTGTGCCAGGCTAAGGAGGAGCTTGAGACGCCTCTGGGTTTTAGGCTTGAGCTCCTGCTGCTCTCTCGTTAAGGGCCCCTCTCTGTGGCAATTGTCCATAGCTTTCCAAAGGAGGCTCCTGCATCAGGAGAAGCCTGAGGTGGCTCAGAGTTTCTCAGTGTCTGTGGCACTTCAGGACAGACCCAGTCCCTGCAGCAATCCCTGCTGTGTGAGCTGCCTCCTTTTCCCCTTCCTGGCCCTGAAATCCCAGTGCCACCTCTCTGACTGGAGGGAAAGAAACTCCAGGGCCTGGGGGCTTTCCTTGCAAGTGTGGCATTGCCCCCACCCAAATTTGTCAGAGGGAAGCAGCAGGAACATCTCTGGTGGGAAGGGCTGGGCAGTGCTGGGCTCTGTCTCAGCACCCAGCACCGACTCTCAGCAGCTCAGCCTGCATGGAGCAGCTCCTGCTCTGGCAGCCACTGGCACTGGGGAGCACAGGGTTAAAATGCTGCTGGCTCCAGTGTCAGTGGGAAAACAGAACGAGTAATTGCATGACTGAGCTGCACTTCTTGTGTTTCTTTGGGGCAAAACTAAAAGGTTTTCCAGCCCTTGTGGTCTTTACGGACTTGTGAAAAGACAGGAAAAGGCTCTGTCACTCAGTCAAGTGTTGTGTCAGCCAAAGAAATTCCCTCTCCAGCACATAAACCACGCATGGCAGAGTTTTGGCTGTGCTTCTCCTCTGGGAAGGAGCCAGTGTTGCTGTTCCTTGGTGGGGCTGAGCTGCAGGGCTGGCAGCAGGGATGTCCCTGCCTGTGCCCTGGGGTTTGGAGGCCTCGTTCTGCTCCCTCCCCAGTCCCAGCAGACCCACACAGCTCCCACACCTCCCAATGAGGGCAGTGAGCAGGATGCCCCAACTGCTGAGGCACAGAGGGGTGGCCCACCCCAGACAAAACCCTCTTTTCTCGTGACAGGGACTTCAAGAGTTGCTGTGTGCAAGGCACTGAGCTCCTTCTCGCTTTTAATGAAACCATTTTTCACCTTGAAGGCTCTGTTACAAGGGACAAAAGCACATTGCTGTGGTCAAGCATGGTGGGATCATGGCTCAAAACTGGCCCAGTGCAGAGCTGGCTCCCATGGGAGTGAGAGCAGGAGAGAGGCAGAGCCAGAATGTGGCAGCAAGTGGGGCCCCAAGCCACCTACAGTGGCTATTTGAAAAAGCTACCTTTCCTGTTAATGAAGTGGTTAAAAATGAAAGTTCTCTGGCTTTATTAATAAACCCTGTTTGCTTCTGCAGAAGTCCTTTTCCAAACACTAGTAAAGCATTTTGTGTAACCAAATTCAGAGCATCTTCTGATGCAGAACTCAGTTTATTTTTAGATACCTCTCTAGGGTAAATCCTATTTCCAGTGAAGCTTCATGCCAGCTTAGTTTTCACTCAGGGAGTTTACAGCAACTGGCCGGTGGCTTTGTAAACAAACACATCACTCTGCCTTTTAGCATGGAGTGTTCTGGCTCTCTTGCATTTCTTCTGAATAATCTTCAATTATCAGTCCCCTTCTATGTACAAATTATCTACAATGTAGATGCTGTGCTTAATTTCAGCCTCTTCATTGCTGTTTGCTATCCCTGAAGGGATGGAACATCCCTTCTATCTATATTTAGTGGCTCCAGAGGCTTCTATACCTCTTTAGGGCTGGAGAGGTCCTGGGGCAGGCATGGCCATGGGGAGCAGGAGGGACAATTCAGAGTTAATTTTCTCTTGGTTCTCTTTTTTTTTCCCCTGATTTTACAATTTTAACCTCTAGTAACCAGCATTTCTTTTTCAAAGAGCATTACACAGACTCTATCATATTTTTGAGGCTTTTGACATCTGGAAATAGGTTTTATTAGGGTAAAATATGGGGTTTGGAAGGTCCAAGATAACTGGTTTTATTCCTTTACATTACCTATAATCATCTCCCATTTAAACCAAACAATATTCTAGTATTCTCACAAATGGATGGACCTTTCTACTTGCAATTGCATTTCCTTAACATGAAACAATACAAGAAGGGCCTCTCTGGTTTAGATACTCTCCCCTTAATTTGATTTATGAAAGCATTTGAGAAGCATATGCACAGATCACATGTATTCTCACTCAGGGAGGCTAAAATTGACAGGGTGGCCCTTAACTACCAGTTACAAATCCTGAACATATTTCACATACTTGGTCATTTAAGATTGTGAAAGCAAACACGCCATGAGCTGGGCAGCTCACTCCACCTAAAGGAAGCAGGAGGCAGAAACCACAGCTCCTCCTTATTAAAATAAAGGAATAGCCAGATTTAAAAAATATAATAATAATTAATTAATTAATTACAACAATAATGATAATAATAGGAAAAGGCAACAATAAAATGTTTAAGCCTTTAAGACTGATGCTCTAGAACCACCACCTGCAGTGGTGATGCTGCAGGAATTCAGAGAAGCCTCCACTCATCCTGAGATTCCTGATGGAAGCAAATTTGCAGAGTTGGGGCAGTGCAAGGACAACTCTGCTCATCTGCTCTGCCAGCTGGCAGTGACAGGGCCCAGCGTGGGACAGGGATGGGGTAGGCAGGTCACAGACAATGTTACACAATGCAGGTGGGAAGCTGCCTTGGCATGTCCAAAGATCTGTTTGATCCCTATCCTGGCCCCACTGGTGTCACCTGAACTGGCAAATGCACATGGGGAGGGGAATGAAGGTGCATTTTCACTGGGGATTTCTGCCATTGGAGTGCTGGTGAGCAGTGTTGAGCTTGAAGAGTGACTGCAGTCATGCAAAAGGGAAAATGCCCTGGGGTGGAAGCTGAAGGAACATGCTGCTTATTCCTGATCCTGCTTTGCCTCCTGCTTTGCCAGCTTATGTGATTCACTATGCTGGCTGTTGACATTTAATTGAGTTTCATAGAGATGAAGGAATAAAATATGGCTCATGTAACAACAGAACGGTTTGGATAGTAAAATAATAAAAGAAACTTTGAGGGATCCCTTGGGACTTGCAGGTCTTGCCAGGTCTTAATTTCCGTAAGGAAATTCTGAATTGCCACACTGAAACCAACTCATAGAGCGTCCCTACTGCAGACTTGGAGTCCCAGTGGAGCTCCAGGATGACCACTCTGCCTTTGGCTTGTCCCCACGTGTCCCTTTCTCTTGGGTGGCTGCAGGATGCTCCCCACGGGCCCTCGGCTCCCTCGGACACCTCACTGGCACCAAATGGTGGCTTCACAAGCGAGTGGGACTGGCTGCTCAGGGCTTGGCAGGATAAACCTGCTGCTCTCGGGTGAAGCTGGGCTCATGCAGTCCCTCCAGAGGGAATTACTTCACTGTAAAACACAGGACAGGCACAGGCTCGGGGTTGGTGACCGGGTGAGGGAGGAGGCGGAGCGGGGCCTCTGCTGAGGGGAAGCACAGGGCAGGCGGGGCTGAGCCCAGCCTGGCTGCTGCCGGGGCAGGGCCTGGCTCTAAAACTGGATCTGGCTCTAAAATTAGGATGGGTGCAACCCCTGGGGCCTGCTGGCCCTGCAGGGGCTGAAAGCATTCACTGTCGGTGCTGAGGGTAAATGCTGGAGCCCTCCCATGGCCCCGCTGGCTCCCCTCGAGCCAGGATCAAGGTCCCGGGAGCTCAGGCCTGGCTCCCTTGCTGAGGACAAGTACTGATGGCAGCCTCGTGCCTGCCCACCCCAGGGCGTGAGGCCAAAATCAACACAGACACATTCAGTGAGGGGTTTTTTTTAAATACATTTATTAACCAATGTTAACACATTAAATGACTCTATATATTGCTAGTCAGAGCAGCTTACAAAATGCCAGAATGCATCATAAACTGGACAGCCACAATGAATAATTACAATGTGCATAGTGGCTAAGCTCAACACTTTAATATAGCTTTATGATTTGCAGAAAATTAATTTTAAATCATGGTTCCTAAAACAATCAATTGTAATTTTATCTAAAACTTATACAAAACCAGGCCACAATCTTTTTTTTTTGTTTTGTTTTTTTTTTTCTTTAAAACACACAGTTTTCACGCTGTAGTAACTTGGAAATGTGCAACCGTGTCAACAGAGACAAAAAAGCCAAAGTAACACGAATCTTACTTTCATGCAGCTATCAGTTAAATATTACATATTCTGGAATGATTTTACACCAAAAATATTTCCACAATACTTGCTTTCATAGGGGTGGATCGAAGTTTTGGAACTTGTAAAGTAATCGAACAAGATTGATTTTTAGTTGTGAAGTGTTTTACAGTCACAACACAGAGGCGACAAAAGTTAATTACACATTTATCAGGCAATAATGTAGCTGTGGTAATACAAGTTACCATCTACTTACTATTTTTTCCAATCAACTTACCACTTAATTTCTGCAACATATTGGGCATTATTTGGCAGTATCTAGTCAATTAACTTATATCACCACTGTAAGTAAAAAAGGTCAGAATTTCAGTGGTAGTTCACAGAAGTCTTAGTTATATTTTTGTCTTTACAATGACCCTGACAAATCCTAGAGAAAACTTTTTAAAAAGGCTTTCCTCCTGATTCTTCAGCTTCCATCGTTCCATCATGTAATTGCTTTCAATAAATATCAAAGATCTAAATAAATATTTACAAATTATTCCTCTAACTTCTCAAAAAATAGCTGGATGATTAATGGGCATATGACTCAGTCTAAGACCAATCTTTGAAAGAAACTAAAATGTGGAGACACTTTAAAAGAAAAGCTATTTAAGTAAGCTTTACATCTATTTAAAAAATTGTCTCTGAACATGGATGCAATTCATATATCTATATATAAAAACAAACAAAAAGAAAATAATTTTTCAACTATCGATCCATTCCTATTGGTAATGCTTCTTAATCCAGACATTCCGCAAAATACAGACTTTTTACAAATCACGGCATCTTTAATACAAGAAAATTAACATGCATTATTCTTCATTCTGAGTACAGTGATGGAGCTCATTATTAGGCAATGACCCATTACTACAAACATAACGGCTTCTGTGAAACTTAAGTGCTTTTTCTCCCTTTATTATCAGTTACAATGGACCAGGTGACACCAGATCAGAGGTGGTCAAATGACATTGAATTGGGGAGGCTGAAGGGGGGCGCAATAAAGTAATTTGTATGCCTCAAAATTCCAAGTATGAATAAAGGTAGTTGGGTTTTTTTGTTTGTCTGTTGTTGGTTTTTTTTTTTTTTGGCTTTTCTTATTCTTGTTATAAGCACTCATGTTAGAACAAAGACGAAATGTGCAAACTTCAAAATTTAAATATTCATTTTTCTCTAAGATCCAGCTCAGTAAAAGATTACCCCAGTTCCCTGTGATTTTAAACTACAAGATCAAAGCTAATATTTTGTTATAAAAGTTATATATTGAAAAGAAATAATGAAAATAAAACACAGTTGGGAAATATTTAAGAAAAAATACGCAGGACTAGCACCTGCTGTGTCAACCCTGTTCCCTAAATTCAATCATGTACCCACTGGTATAACCAATAGATAATGCCTTTAAACAGTAAAATTAAGCTGAACAAAACCAGCTCAACAAGGTTAAGAAATAAATGTTACATCAAGGTAGTATGCTTCATTTTTCTGAAACAGTTCTGTACTTCTTACATTCAGAACTAGTTTTTAAATGTTTCTTAAACATGTTAAACTTTTAACTTTTGTTAATCTTGCATCATTTTTTTGTTTTTAGATCTGCTGCTTTTAAAGATTAAAATCTCTGTAAAACCTAAAAATGTCTTAAAATTTGCTGAAAATGCAACAAATCCTCTAGTTTAAAATTATTTGAAGTGAGTAACCTGCTCCAACAGATGTTCAATTCATTTTGCCAACAAAATTTTGGAGGAGCATTTTTAACAGAAGACTGAAATAACTGTGCAAAATTTCTTTTAAGAAAAGTGTTTAAAGGCTGGTGCAAAATGGGAAGCAAATTCTAAACAATTTTGGCTTTTTTTTTTTTCTTTTTTTCTTTTTTTTTTTGGAAACAAAAACCGCTCTGTCTGAGAATAGCAATCATTGGGGTGTTGCTCTAGGGGAGGAGTAATTCTTTCATCTTTTCCTGCGGCAGGTGCGTTTGTGTTCGGCATGCCAGTGCTCCTGCTGACACTTGATGGAGCAGTAGGAGGTGTTCCAGCAGCAGTGGTACATGGCCTCCTCTTCACAGTTGTAGCACTGGGGAGAACAAATGAGATGTGTCACAAAAGAGCACGACACGAATCACAGGGACACAGCAAACTTCAGCCTGGGAAAAGGCGAAGAAGAAGGAACTTTATTTTGATTCACACATGATATAGAGTTTTGGGAATGGCTGTGGATTGGAGAAAGAGGTCACCACCTCTCCAACCACACTGGTCAATGAAAAGGTCCATCAAACCTTTCTCTTCCCAGAAGAAGGAATGAAAAACAAAAAGACAGTTAGAAAAACATCTGTGTGTTTACAGAAAAGCCTCGTGAGAAACGTTATCCCACAAATTAAAACATCAGAAGGCTGAAACTCAGGGCGACAAGATGGGATTGCCTCCCTGGCAAGATCCCTCCTCACCAGCTCACCAGCATTCCCCCAGCCCTGCACACGCCAGCCCGTGAAGAGCAATGCTCCTCTCATTGATGCTCAGGGGCATCCAGGGGCATGAGAGCATTTCTCACACATGCTGAGTGAAGCAGCAACCTTCAGCAAATCCACACAATGCTTTCCTGTTTTCCAGAGTCTGGATTATTGCTTTTCAAAAAACAGTCTCTCAGTTAAGAAAACTGAGCTCTCAGAATGGTGGACTGACCTTTTTCAGCCACATATTTTACCCTACATTTGTGTAATAGCACCCTGATCTATGTCCTAAAAGCTACAATAAATCAATGGGCGCTGCTGGCACAAGCTGGCTCTGCACAGGCTTGAAAATCACAGTTTCTGAGGTTTCTTTATAAGCCTGACTTGTGCAGAGGTTGCTGGGGAAGATCCTTTTGGTCTAGAAAATCTCAAAAGTCACAACAATAACATGCCAGGAGACAAGAATCGTTGGTTTGTTATAGCCCATCTGGGGTCAGCCTGTAAGGACACTGCTGTCACCAGGGTTTGCTGACTGGCACCCAGCACTGCCACCTCCTGAAGGGAAAACCTTGTGCTGCATCAGTGCTGTTGAGCACATCAAAAAAGTGTTTTTTCCTCCAAGTCTTAGGTAAACACAAGAAGGCCTGGCATACACAGGTTTGGCTACCTGGGCTCTTGCCCTTTGTTGTGCCTGCCAGAACTGCACAGAACTCCTGAAAGAAAGATGCTGCACAGCCCATGATTTATGCAGAATTATTTGGTTTTGGAGAAAGCTGCAGCAAAGATGATTTCTACCTTGGAACACAGAGAACACCCCCAGCTTTCTGACAGCTGGAAGAGCTACTTGGAAAATAACCCTGTGGCCTCTGAGGAACTAAGAAAGGGAATGCAACATGCTGGTCAGCACTATGGGTGGCCATCAAGGAGGTACAGCACCCACACAGGCAGCATACCCAGTCTTCAGGTGGGTTTATGCCCCTTAAGGAAGTGCTGCAAAAGCATTAACTGTCATTTTGACAAAACTCCAAAAAGTAACATGGCATTGCTGCTAAAGGTACCATTTATATTTCTGTGTCCTGGAGAGCCAGCTCCTAACAACCTCAGATTTG
Source organism: Dicaeum eximium (assembly GCA_013396995.1). Taxonomy (NCBI): domain Eukaryota; kingdom Metazoa; phylum Chordata; class Aves; order Passeriformes; family Dicaeidae; genus Dicaeum; species Dicaeum eximium. The sequence goes on along the minus strand of VWZP01004262.1, from coordinate 2,268,091 downwards.
TCTTTCTGAATTTGGTCCACTCAAAATCGGGAAGCATCCTTAGGAATCCAGTCTGAAATGTTTATTGTGATGGGGAACGGGGATGGATATCACACAGTCTGTGAAGGCTGCTATCAAACCACAGAGTAACACACAATTTACTTTTTATGTCCTGTTTCACTACAGCTTTGCTAATAAAACAGGGAATTACAAAGCAAACAAACCCAACTGTCTCAAAAGAAAAACCAGAACAACCCACACTACTGAAAGACAGAGCCAAGAAAGCCAACATTTACATTGGCTAAACTGATAACCATTTATTTACATCAGCAATAAAGGGACTGCCCTAGCTGTGTGAGAAGGGAACCTCTCCATTTTTCTTTCATAATTTAGCTCCTGGAAAGTTTATCTGTAAAAATGTCTGCAAATAAGTGTCCTCTTGAGAGCTGTTTTCCTGCTTTTTCATGTTGCTGGCTGCCCACAAGCCTGTGGGAGCCATTAGGATCATCTGCTGGAAAGGTGCAGGGAACAGCTGTGTCTCTGCATTATGTACAGCATGGGCCTCAGCCCAGAGACCAAATTCACATCTGCTGGCTTGGAGAGATCAAAAAATGCTGCAACAGGAGAGGACAACTGATCTGTGGGTCCTGCACTTCCCTTTACATATGCTGGCCATAAGTGTGGGATGTAAATCTCCACTTACAAAAGGAAAATAGTGTCATCTGTGCTGGTACCAGCACATGTGGCACTGGAGGCAAAATGCCAGCTGGCCTCAGGCCTTCTCTTTTCTTTGTATTTTCCTCTTTCTAAACATTATCAATCACTTGGGTTTTGTTTCAGACAGCATACATCACAGACAATGCTCATTCACTTAAAGACCACCTGTTACAAGTTAAAATAAATATATGTGTAAATAAATTTGAAAGAGAAAAACATCAAAAGCTGTCTATGGAAATAACCTATGCACCAATTTAAATGAGGCTTATACACAAATAAAAGAACTTGGAGAAACTAAAACAGAAGCATTATCAAGACCAGCACTCCAGCCTGAACCCTGGAGGCCATCGAGCTGCATAATCTCATTATTGTTATTGCTGCCTTTACATTTCTCCCTTTGGTTTGTTATTTTCTTGAGGTATCTGTATTAAACCCAAATTTTCTGAAGATATAAAAATGAAATTGGGATAAGCCAAGGCAATCGTGACCAACTAGAGAAAGAGGAACTGTTATTCTTTAACTGTGCATTAGTCTTCTGAGGGCTGGAAGCACATCTCATGTCCCTCTACACTACCAGCAAAATGATCCCTTCATCCCACCTGGACTTGTTTTTAGGTATGAGAAAAAGACAAATACAGTGTGAATAATAGCAGCCGTATTCCCAAGCCTAGACATCAGCATTACACAAAACCAGAGGTCTCTGCTCCTAATTAAAAAGCAAAGCCACCAAAACTCATTTAGTATGTGTGATAATTACACGAGATTTTGGTAAGGAGGTATCATTATAATAGCAGCATACAAGTGCAGTACTACACACCAGGGACTGTCATTAGTACCACTGAAGGAAGAATCACTGGGGAGTTGTGTAATTGGACCAAGTCCAGCTGCCTGGGGCTGTGTTGGCAGGCAGATCCATCAGCTTGAATGCAGAGGTGTTTATCCTGACCCTTTCCCTCCTGCCACATGCAAACCAGCTGCCTGCATGATGCCTTCATTTAGGGTGGTGATTGACAGATAGTTCGAGGCCACAGAAATTGGAAAGATTCTCAAATACTCTTTCTATCTTTTGATTATTTTGCTCACTAGAGAGGCTTTATGCCTTCATTATTAAATTCAGTGACGTGGTACCAGGGCACTTTCTAATTAGTCTGAAGGATGTGGTAAAGGCACATTGGAGCAGATAAAAATAACTCCAGTCAGTCTCTTTCAAAAATTCTGCCTTCAAAACCACCAAAAAGCAGCTAGAGCTAAGAGTCCAGCCTCACAATCAAGTTATTGTGCCTGAGTTACTGCATGTCAGCTGAATGGTGACAATGGTTCACATGTGTGCTCTTCACTTCTGACAGAACAGAGGTAATTTGACATATTCTATAGTGGGCAAAGGCAATTCCATTTCCCTCTCCAGTGCCATAGGTGAGCACATGCACACAGGCACCAGCAGCTGGTGACACACTGAACACAGTAACTCGATCAAGTCAGTCAAAAATAACTTCTCTGGTCTGCAGAGACAGGTAGACAGGGAGGAATTCTCTTATTGACAGAGACCCAAGCACTGCACCATCATAAGCCTCACAGTAAAACCTCTGAGGAACAGAAATGAAGGCTGTACAGGAGCTCTGGCATTTGAAGTAATTATTCTCTTCCCAAAAACCAAACTCATAACTGTGATAGTCAGCAACTGACTGTCTCGCCTTAGTATTTTTTCCACTTCTTTCCAGAGCAGAGCTTTCCCTGCAGGGACCATCATTTCATGTAAGCACAGGGACTAATGAGGCTGAGCAGCAGCAAAACAGCCCTTCATAGCAGGAGGCAAACGGAGCTGCAGGGGGTAGCAGGACTGGCTGTCCCTTGGCTCCTGCCATCTCCTGGAGGCTCCTGCTCCTTTCCAGCCCCACCAGTGTCCACCTCTCTGTGTGTTACAGACAGCTGTCACAGTGCTGTGTGACTTCCTCAAGGATGGCTTTCGCTCCCCCGTCCCGTGAAAATTGGCAAAGAAATAGCAGAGTTTGTGCATGGGCCAGGTCCCAGCTCCTGAGCAGAGCAGTTTCCACCTGCACTCTGCTGCTGGCCAGCAGCACAGTTTATGGTACTTGCAGTGTTTGGCTAGGTGCTGTACAGCCATGTGGGAAAACACACTCCAGCCTGAGAAAACATGAGCCACAGTTCAGATAAAACCAGGGAAAAGTTTGTGGCATGTAACTGAACAGTAAGTTTGATGTCTATTTTCATGTTTCTAGAGGGCACACCAATGTGGTTTTTGTAGCTGATGCTGCAGATTTGCACTTAAGGACCAAACAAGAGAGGAATACGTTTCAGAATGTTGTGTCTTAAATATAAAGGAATATAAAAGAGCCATAGAAAAAGCAAGAAGAGGAAAAGGCCAAAAGGATATCACTAACAGCCTTATTAGCAGGGGAATCCAAATTGATGCAGGCAGATATTGTACCCTCTGAGGTCTCGAGATCAAAGGAGTGTGAACATAATGCAAAGCATGTCTTATATGAAGTAAAACTGCATTTAGAAAAAAATATTTTTGATACTCAGATCTGATTGGACTTGAGATGTTAGTACTAACAAATTAAGAGGGAAAGTAATCAAAACACCAAGTTGAAATTTGGAGATTTGAAACAGTAATATGAAGGAGAAAGCCTTAATGCTGAAAGACTAGTGAAAGAGCAGTTAAAAGCAAGAAAGAAATCCCCTTCAACTGGCCTGCAGGATGCATTATACATTTCCATTTACTCTCTTGTGATAAATTTTTGACACTTACCCACTGCTTCTTCTTGGTCTGGGAAATCAGTTGCTTGTGCTGACCTGCTAGTTTCTTAATTTCTTCTAAAAATTCTTCTTTGCACTTCTCCTTTACCTGCTTACATTTTCTGTCCATCTCTCCTTGTGCATTGGCCACAGCTTTGTTTACAGCCTGCCTTTTCTCTTCTTCCATCTCTGTGCGCAGCTGCCAAAGACAGTCAGCAAAACAAGTCAAGGGACAGCTACTGGAATTAAAAGTGTCTTATTTAAACCTCTACTCTTTAAATCTCTATTAATGATGTGGATGGAGGTCACCTAATTAGAGATTTCTCCTATTTAGGAAATAAAAATTACTCAGTCAGAGATATAACAAAATCAGATTTAATCAAAATAAAAATGTCACTGTATTTCTACTCTGCTAGGCATCTACAATAACAGCTAAATAAGTTCTATGCATATTTTCTCAATGATCAGTTTATAAATTTATTAATTTCTCTTTAAGAAAGATTTTCTTTTTTCCAAATCTACAATTGCTCATAAATCTACAGCAAGTGCACAATGGAAAATACAAAATAGAACATCCCTGAGTTCATTAAGAGGTACCTTTTAGTATTCATTGCCAGTGAGGTTCCTTTGCACTTGCTCAGGTATCTAAATGTTCAGTATCTTAATCCTACAGGATTAACACTTGAACTGCCTAGGTTCATTTCACAGTCCTTCATGCAGGAGGAAATTCATCTTATCTTAAAACAGGTACTTAAGAAAGGTCAGACAAATCATCCTCCAAATTGCCCTGCTCTCTCTAGCCAAAGGTGACCAGGTCAAGCTTAGACATTGAATTTTAAACAGGTTATTATTAGATAAGAAAATTCAAACAAATTTCAGTGACCCTATTTGATCTTTAGGTCGGAAGATGGACAAAAGAAGAATTATTTATGAATAGCAGTTAAACAATGACATTGTTTAGAATCACACTTAACAATGGAGAGAAAGGCTTTGGAAACAGATACTCATGAATGAACAATTAGTTTCAGTTTTGGATCACAAACTGATTTCACTGGACAAGAATCAAAAAAGCCAAGAGTTTCCTGTTTAAAGTAGGTTTGTTGGTATAGAAATGGTCTAAAAAAGCAATAATGGAGACTATTTTTTTGTGGTCTCTTTAGAAAAGATTTTTTATTCATTTTGGTAAGAGTGATTGTTACAAAAATACAAAAGAATGTGAAAAAATCCCCAAAATTGCCTCTCCTCAACCCAGTGTGGGTGGTGTTCAAGAAGTGTTACCTTTTCCACTGCCTCTCGCACAACTCTCTCAGTTTCTCTTTTGTGATCAGCTTTCATCCTGTCCTTGAAATCATTAAAGATTTTGGTGTATTTGTCATGGCACATGTTCTGACACACTCCATCATTACTGGTCTGGGTGCTCCGATGCAGCGTTTTTGGAGAAGAGGCACTTAACTTCTTGGTCTGAGTTGAGACTGAAACTTTTTCAATGGGCTGAGGCATTGTGGGAATTTCCTGGCTTGAACTTACTGCTTCAGTTTCAGGTTCTGGCTCCTGCAGAGAAAGAACAAACTTGTGAATCAGATATCAAAATAGAACAAGTCAATCTGTTAACTTTTCACTTCCTCCTGAAGAAGAAAAGTTATGCGACTAATATCAGTGTAATTAATGTGAAAGTTGTCTGCTGAAGACCTGTAGTGCTGATGGGATGTGGGATCCCTGTGGAAAACCAACTTGAGAGCGGCTTACGCTTTTCTGACTTCAGCAAGCCTCACTTCCCCAAAAGTATGAAAAACCTCAGAGGCTGTGCTGACTCCTTGGGATTGCTAGAAGCTTGCTAGAGATATTTTCCCTCCACGATATTCTGCCTAAAGAGACTGTAGTTGCATGGCCAAGGCTCCTGAATTGTTTTGGGAAACTCTGGGCTTACTCTGACCCAACAGGCTGCACTGGAGTCTGTGATATTCCACTGATTCCATAGAACTGCTGCAAAGATTGATTAGTACTTCAAAGGTCCTTTGAAGATGAAAGGCTAATGAGAGTCTACGTCTTGCTTCCAATAATATAGAACTAGACTTGGATGACCACAGAAGCTCTGTATAATTACACAATTGTCAAGAAAGAAGTCAGTGTTACTGTAGTGTACTGTGCTGAATTTAGCTGCCTGTGTTATTACAATGTAACAATTGCTCCTGCTCTTTAGAACAGATCGAAGTTATACTCTGGAAATGCTCATTGCTATTTGAAGTGTCTGAAGACACAAACGATATTTATTTTTTTATTGAAGTTAATGTTCATTTAGCAATGTAGAGACAAAGCCTTGCTCAGGACTGGACTTTGTGCCTGTCTGTGTGATGAGGCATTGCTTACACCATTCAAAAGGCTGACTGTGTATTCCCTTTTGCAATCAATCACTCTCTAGGAGGTCACTGTGATTGACTTCTGGATCACTGATCAGAGCTAAGAAGGCAAATGTTAAGACATAAATATATGAAGCAAATTACAGCATTCGCTTGACAGAAAACACAGTAAGAATGCCAAGACATCCTCCTGTAATCTCCCTACCTTGCACTCAAACCCAGTTTGTGCCCCAGGGAGCACTGTCTTTTCTTATCTAATAATAAGTGACTGTGTCACTGTCTCCTGCAGGACCAGGTACAATGGGGAGGCAGCTGCCCAGGAATTTGGAGTGGCCATGTCCCTGTTCCAGCCACCACAGGGAGCTCTGCTGCTACAGTACCTGCACCCTCCTCTGCAGTGGCATCCCGAGTCCTCTTGCAAGGAACTCGCATATGCGCAGATTTTTCTCAGCGTTCCTCGTGCAGCTGGAACAAGGCCAGGAAAAAGTCCTTGGCAGTTCGGGAATAGATTTATGGCTCTCTCTGTAAGTGCCCCCTTGTGTACACGCGCAATAACGCAGCCCTTGGCTCCCTGATCCTGCAAGCGGGATACACAGGGAAGCCCCGCAGACAACGTGGATAAGGCAGCTCATAAACTTAATAGTCTTAATTGCATTTCCTAATTTCTGCTGTTTATGGACTTACTGAATTTGTTATTAAAAAAGAAATGTTGCAGCTGACTTGGTTTATTCACGGTACAGAATATTCCCATGATGACACACATTTCCTGCATGTGGGAGGCACAAATACACTTGTTAGCAAGGAGTACTAAGCTGTGGGGCTGGAACTTCCAAGACTAATACTGTAACATCACTAAAAGGTGACTGAAATTGAAGGAGTGTCTATTAAAATTTCAGACTTGTTGTACTTTGCTATCTCTACAAACACGGTAATTGAGTTTACTCACTTCTTTCTTGAGTTCCATACTCTGGTTACGCCGTCCTTTCTTTGCTCTTGGTTCCTGAGTAACCTTCAGCTGTGAACATTAAGAAAAGCATATTGAATCAACCCAGAAACCAGTTCATGCAAGTGATTTTCATTGTAACATGACTGATGTGCCTTTTATTTGTGATTGTTTTCAATTATTTAGGGTATCAAATAGAAACATTAATTAAATGTTCTTAAATGAGAAGTGCACACAATAAAATTTCTACATTATCACTGATGTCTATGGCTGCACAAAGGAACAAAATTAATGAACAAGTTCTACCATTCAATATGCACTTGCTAAAATACTCTTAACTGTTCCTTTCTTCATTGCACACAAAAGTTCAAACACTTATTTTCTGAGATATTCCGATATCAGTGACCCATACTTAGAAATCAGATCTTGTTGGATGCCAGAAAACAGCAGTGATTATAAAGAGAATGTAAGTATAGAAATATGGTAAGGTCATCCAGACTGGATTATAACTGGAGTGGTATGGAACTTTATACTTTAGAATGAAAGTCAGTCTCATAGTAAAAACAAGAATGAGATCTAAGTGGATGGTAATTATCTTACAGTGCTTGTAGAGAAGTTTTTATGCCTGCTTTTGAAGCATGCAGTACTAGCTAGTCTTAATAACAGGATATTGCAGACTACAGCAGAACAATCAGTTTGATGGCTACTCCTGTTTTCCTGTATGTGGGAAACCAGTAAAACAGGTATAAGCATTAGCCAAGTCAAGGATGAATAGTTGGCATCGAAGAGAAAATCTGTAAATGGACACTTCAGACCCTGTGACTGACACTTCTGAAAAAAAATGGGAAAATACCAGTTATCTTTGATTTGTGACCATTTTCCTGTTTTACCACAGGCTGTTGTATGACTGCACATAAGACTTTAAATAAAGGGGCTATAAAGGGTTAGTTAAGCAAACCAGGCTAAAAAACCCTAAAACCACTTTGATAAGGAACAACCTCACACCGCAACAGAGTTTTATAAACTTTAAAGTTTTTAGTTCCAGACTGGGTGATAGACTTGTTCGACAAAAGGACAAAGGAAGAGGGTCAAAATACACCAATTGTTTTTTAATACAGACTTAGAGAAAGGGTAGTGGTTTTAAATGAGGAAAGATATTGCCAGGGAAAGGGCTGCCAAAAATACAGAGAGGCATCTGCGAACTATGAAAATCTTACTGCCAAGTCACTAGTAGTGAATATATAGCACCCCCTTAGACAATGAATGATTAGTAAAGATCAGCTATGATAAGGGAATTTCCATGTGGAAATGTAAAGTTTTGGATCATGGCCATTTGTGCTCTTTGTTAAAACAATGTAATTTTTCTTGTTTTGCAGAATTATTTTTAATGACTTTAATCAGTTGCTGGTCATGTGGTCCTCAAGTGCAATGTTTGCAGCTAACTTTAGTGGAACCTGCTGAAAATGTCATGGCTGGTGTTACTTGTGGATCTGAAGGCAGAATAGAGCTCGAAGTGAACATACTCCAGCTGTGAAAAGGCTGAGCAGCTACAGGGCTGTCCCTTGATAGGGCTCCAAGAAGGCAGTGTTGCAGTCCATCTGATATCTGTGACATTTGACTTGAACATTCCTATTTAACTTTAGAAATCTTGATCTGTCTCATCAAGGTGCTGTACGTGACAAACACTTTGAAACTTCACAAAGGTCATCCAAGAAATTGAGGAAAGAAAAAAAAATCTATATTCTTGCTATTAATGAGATACAAAACATAGGGAGAGTAAGTCTTTGAACCTTCTTGTCACCACAAACCTGCAGACAGAGCACAAGGCTAATTTAACAGCACATTAATCAAAAATACATCGTCTTGGTACTCTTTAATGAATTGCCCCAGTTGCTAATATTGTAGCAGCACTCACTTGCTCATTGCTAGTGGAAGAGATGCTGGACTCTGCCTCCTCTTCCCCTTTGTCCTCATTCTTTGATTTCCAGAATCTCCCCTCACGAAGAAAACGCTGGTGCAGCTCCAGTTCATCACAGGCCTTCTTCCATCCCATGCTGCGTTTCACATGCAGCCTGTGGATGTTAACTGTGATGTCCTGGATGTTTTCAGAGGGGATCCAGGCCCTTTTGAACACACAGTACAGACAGGTTCAGAAACATGAAATACAGGTGAAGGATCTCAACCTGAGAAACTGATTTCAAAAGCAGTTTTTCACAACGGCTGACCCCTGACAATTCGTTTTTGATTTTTTTTAAAACAACTCATTTGGAAAAAAATGCACTGCATGCTGTTGGACATTTTTGTTATTAGAAATACTCATTAGCTGTTGGTGCTGTGGCTAAAAGTATCTCTCACTTTTGATGAGCCACAAACCTTCCTCAGCACCATCTCTTACCTGCTCTCTTGCTAAATTCCCTGACTCAGACACAGAAACTTTTTTTTTACTGGAGGTTCATATGCTAATCTAATTTAGCTCTTGACCTATTTCCTAAAACTGTCAAGGAATGTACCAACTCATCACCTTGAATAGAGACATTTTGTGTCCTGCACCCCTGTCTATCAGGACTGAACTTCTATGGGGACTGTCATGCTTCTTTGGACTGAATTCATGCCAGTGACATGGTTCCAAAGTTACTTTGTCCACTTAAATATGTTAAGAGAATCCTCAGAGAGTTAGATGGGCAAGTCTTGACATTTTGAAAGGTTACACCAAGCACCAGGCAACATTGGACATTGGATATAGAGTCACTGTCATGCACATCTGCCTAACAGATTAAATACTCAACAAATGACATGTTTGTGAAAAGATTCTTGATTCTTGCAAAATAAATTTAATTTTAGTAAAGACAAAGAAACAATGCCAATTCACACCAACCAGGAGTTTAGCCTTTTGTCCAAGCCCAGTGCAGTAGCTAAGCAATGGCACTCTAGTGAAACATCCTTTGCCTTTTGAATCAGCATGCATTTAAGAAGTTGGAAACACCTCATCCCACAAGTGTCAGGTTACTTTATTAAGTAATTTTAAACTGTGTAAACTTAAAGACAAAGATAACGAATGAAATAAACTGTATTTGTGAAAAGATTCAATGTAAAAACATTCTGTGACTGAGGCACCAGTAAAGATCCTTTACTCACTTTATGACTATTAGAAGTGTTGGTAGTTCATACAAAAAGTGAAAAGATGTTATATACTGTGCAAGTTACATGAAAGCAATTTAAATAAACAGTCTCCTAAAACACTTCTACTGAATTGTCAAGGCCCTTTTGGTATGTACCAAAATATACCATCCCCCAAGAACCACAAATTACATTAGAAATGTCTCCTCTCATCACATTATAGGCATAGACATAAAACAACAAAAAAATCCAAACCAGTACATCCACTGTCACAAACCTCCCAAATACTGAACAACCAGCTGGAGAGTGAACCAAAAGCTGATCTCTAAGAGTCAAGTTTCTAATGTAAAGAGGGATTCTCTGAAATTGCAAACTGGCTCCCAGCAGGAGGCCTGTCAATGTTCTAGCAGTGAGACACAAACATTTGTGATATATATCATGGTACTAAACCACAAAACTGTAGTGCCTCAGCTCAAGTGAGAAATTGCCTGAAGTCAATACTGCTGCTAGAAGGAGTACATTTCTGGCCAGTTTTCACCTTGGATTAGCAGACTGCTACACACTTGAAGAAACAGCTGAAGTTCACTTACTGGCTTTTATTAAAATGGCATTAAGGAGCATCCTTCTGGCAATTGTGGAAAGAGGATCTCTGAGCCACTGAATTTGGACACTTCAGATGTGTTAGACTGAAATTTAAATTTTCTGAAACAATTATGGCAAAGTATTCAGTATTTCTAATGTTGGCAACAAGCTGAGCCAGGATTTACAACATGACAGATGAGATAAATTATTTTAATATTGTTTGTAAAAAGCAGCACATGGAATTAATAAATTACCTTTGGTGGTGATGGCCAAAAAAGCGAACATCAACTTGATTGTCCTCTTTCTGCATGACTTTGGCTGGCCAAAACCCAAAGCCTTTCATTTTGGCCCAAACCAACTCATGATTAGGTATCTGGAAAAAAAAGTTGTATTTATTAGTGGATATGAAATATTATATTGCTATTACCCACAAATACTCTGCTGTAACACTATGCTAGTACCTTAAGAGTATGGTTACTGTTTGTGTCTAGTGCTATTTTCATTTTAATCTTCTTACAATACATTTCCTTGTTGGATAGATTGCTTGGATCAACGTAAAAAAAACCCAAAACTACAAAGTCTGAAAAGGGTGTAACTGTCTATTGAAAACAGAGATCTTAAGCAGCCTAAAAATTAACTTGTCTTTCTAGCTTCATTCAGGAGCAAAGTTTTAGTTCTGTAAGCTCCTTATTTTCTTGCAAAACTGTTGTAACTGGCTGATACCCAAGTTTTATAACCTATATTGTTACAGCTTTGAACTTCAATCAACACTTCACTTGTGTAAAATATCCAGGCTTACAGAGTCTTAACCATGCTTTTGAAACAAGCCCTCTGAAATGGAATATTCAATGCATTAATGACACCAAAACTGCAGGCTTTCATACAGAAAAGCAAACAAATAAAAATCTGTGTCAGCAACATACACAAGGATAGCAGAACCAATTGTCAGGTCGCGCATTTGACAAATAGAAACAGTTCTTGCAAAGCTGCAGTTCATCCAGCTGAAAAACAAAAAAAAGGTAAATAAGCAAAATAAATCCTATTTATGTGATTTCAGTAGCATCCCTCTCCCTTAAATAGTAAAATTTTTCAGCCCTGCATGCTAATTTGGTGGAGTTACTTCTGTCCATGCAAACTAAAATTGTGAAACTGAGGTGGGCTGTGAGAGTCTGAAACACAACCTAAAGAAACATTATTCATGTTTCAGAAAACCCAGGCAGAGGGAGAAGACTAACTGACATATTAATGATCTATTATAGATGAAATGCAAAGAATAGCTCTTAAAATTCATCAAATATTTAAAGTACATTGTGAAAGAAGTAATTCAATTGTACAAAAGGAGAAAGTGTGCCAGATCCTCAGCTGTATTTTTTGGTCTCCTTTGTATGTGCAGAAATGTTTTGATGACAATTACAGAATTTAGTAGGAATCTCACCTCAGATTCAATTTATATTAGTAAGTACAATTATTTCTAGTCCAAATCTGTATTACTCAATTATTTTCAAAACTAAAATTTGAATATCAGTGTTTTTAAAATTATAATCTAGTTGAGAAAAAATAACGCCAACAAGAACAACAACAAAACCCAAACAATCCAACAACAAAAACCTAAAGAAAAAGGAATTCTGAATCATCTGCTAAATTGTCTGGAGGAAATTTATAACTCAATTTCACACTCTTTTTATTTTGTAATATGAAGAATAATTTCTTAGATTCTGAAATGAAAGTCAAGTATCTTGACTACATCTTGGTTACTTGGTAGTACTTACTTCATGGCAGGTGTCTTTGTAAAGCATCCTTGCTATATCAGCTTGTTCACTGTCCGCTATAAATTAAAAATAGATGGTATAAACAATCACAGTATGATCACAGTGCTCACAAAGATTTGCAGCTGTCATTGCTGTGACTTTCATGCTATAATTGTGCTTAAGAAGACAACACATAATTTAATCACTTGGACAGCCCTTCCATTTAAAATTGTCTAACAATCAGTTCAATATTTATTTTCTGTGTCATATTTATACGCCACAACACCGTTTTACACTGAACAATGCAAGTACACATCTGAGGAGGCACAGCAGCAGGGAGACACAGTTGCTCTTAATATGGGTTCAGATCCTTTTTCTGCTTGTGTCTTAATGGCACACTGCAGTTGTCCTAAAACATCTCCTCTCTGCTCTGTGCTCTGAGTGAAGCTTCACAGAGTGTTTATCACTGAGGCTCCCTTTACACCCATTTATTCCTCTCTTGGCATATTCACATCTCTCCCCACCAGCCACAGTGGAATCTGCTGGGCTGCAAACACACTGGTGCCACCCTCCTCCCAAGTCTGCAGGGGAGAACCACATCCTTCCTGAAATGGTGGCTCTGGAAAACAGGACCTGGCTACAGCTTCTGGACATGGTGGTGGTGGTGTTTTTTTGATTTCCAATCAGTCACTCATTACCTTCCCAGTGCCTGGCAGCTTCTCTGATGGCTGTACATCCACACTGCACCAGCAGCACACTCCTGGTGTGGAGGTAGCTACATTTGCTGTCACAGTATGGCAGATATTACCCAAAAGTAAAAGAAATATGTCTATAACACATTTCTGCTGACACAGCACAGAAAACCCTATCCTATCCTGGGAAAACATGTGTATTGGCAAAAATCTGCAGTATAGACTGACTTAGGACTGTGCTGAAGAAGAAGCCAGGTGGAAAAAGTGTAATTCTCACTAAGAGGTTTAGACAGGGATGATAAAAATAGTAGGTGATACAGAAAAGACCCCAAAAAGTCCTTATGCACTTTGATTTTTAAGGGCTTTCAAATTATCTTGTTCACACTTAAGACTACTTAATACCAAATGCATCCTGGATTTGTGAGTTTCCCACAAATAAAGACAAATCAAACAAGGTAAGCAGTAAATGTAGTATTTTACCTCCATAGAAAATCACTGTGTTGTGTAGAAGCAGTTGAGCATCTGCTTTGAACTCCTCATAACTCCTGTACTTTCCTTCATTTACTTTCTACACAAAAGAAAACACAAGACTGTGAGAAAACTCTTCAAAGTGCTCTACCTGCTTTATGCACAGAAGCTTTCACAGAAGTCTGCATTATGCAACACAGATCAGACACTGCTTTTCCTGCATACAAAAGGAATACCTACAACTCTTTGACATGGTTTGTTAGTACCTGAGCACTGGCTGCCCTTTATGCAATGCTCAGAAATAAAATAGATCCTTTAATACTTGACCAACTTTTAAAAAGATTTTCCTGGTTATAACAAGGTGAATCTGAAGTAGCTGCAGCATAAGGTGTGGCCCAGAACATTTGTTCAAATTTAAATATGTTCTCTGAGGTGAACATTTTGTACCTTAAAATATCAGCTAGTTTCAAATCAATGTTGACTGCGTTTCAGGACTGAGCTTCCAGGATCTTCAGTTGCTAGTCTGTGTTATCTGATGAAAGCTGATAGTCCCAGTCTTCCAAACTCATAAAAAAATGCCTACATGGAGCCATGCAATTAATTTTCTTAGTATGGCTTTGTCCAATAGGGAATGCAGCATTTTCAGTTGTGATCTCTCAAGAACATCTATGACAATTCCAATCATCAAACAAAACAACATCAGCTTATAGAATGCTATCAAAGCCAGAAGACCTTCTATGGAAGCAGGAGAAGTAGACAGAGTGAAAGGAAGGCCTGATCTATTTTCAGGCCCAGCCAGTGTTGCCAGGACTTCTAGACAGCAGTGCTGGTCTCCAGAACTGTCAGTGAAGCTATTGTTTATTCGTGCATTTTAATAACAAAACAAAGGCTCTTCACATCTGTGCTTGTAAAGGGCAAGATATACCACAGCACTGCATAGCAATCCAGTTGCAGGAATGAGTAAAGATGAATATGCTGTTTATTATGGTCATGTGCAGTTGATTTATATGAGTCATGATCAGACCTTGGCTCAGAAAAAAGGGACAATATATTTACTAGTACTTTATTTTTGGAACAATTAATGCAAAACAGATGTTTTGGGTGAATCTGGTTTTTAATGATCAACAAAGTGATTGGTTCTTTATATATCATTTAGATGTTTATAAAGCTGACACCAACACAAGGGCATTATGAAATCAGAATATGGTCAAAAACATTGGGCCAGAGAAGCACACATAGGCACTTGAGTCTATATTCATTGATTTAGTTAAACAGTAATTTCTCTGAAGATTTTCGCTACCTGCAGATCCTAGTATAACCTTAGTACAAAAGGAATTAAGGATACTCTGTGTCTGAGAACTAGGCACCACTCAAAATGGTTTTACTCGAGAACCTATTTATGAGGAAAAGTTTGACATGTTAAGCTTCCATATCTAATGCTGGATACAATACTGAAATACTGATCATAAAGAGAATTAAACAGGATTAGGACTTTTTAGTCTTTCACTATTAAAAGACACCAAAACCAGTGTGGGAGTTAGAAAGCAAGTCACTCTACCTCCTGTATGGTAGGAACATCAACAGCTGAGTGCACCAGCCTTCGATACATTGGGTGTTTGTTGTCCTTCCCTTTCTTGTTTAGATCTATAGCCTGAAAGGACCATGAGACAGTGTGTGTTATTGCATTTAGAATCTGCTTAAAACACATAAAAAGAGGATTAGAAAAAGCAATAGTTTGGAATATTTCAGGTGGGGACTACACAAGGGCAAACTGGGATAACGTGTCAAACCTGGAAAACGCCCATGTCAGAGGAGCCACAGGCCCCTGGCATAACCTGGTCATACTGACCCAAACCACAGGGCGTGGTAAGTGCATGTGAAAACACACACAGTGCTTATGACAGGAGAAATAAAACCCACCCTCGTGTAGCCCTCCTTCCTGCACAGTCACAGTGGGAGCCACAAGGATCCTCTGCAGTGCAGCACAGCCCTGAGCACACCTCCCTGTCTCGGACTCACCCGCTCCTTCATACGAGACACGATGAACCGCAGGTACGTGCTCATCTCTTGTTTACTTGTGTTTTTCTTCTTGATACTCTGCCAAAGAAAAACCAGATCGTATTATTTTTTTTAAACTTGACTTCAAAATCCAGCCAATAAGTATTCTCTCTGCATTAACACTTGGTTTGAAAAGGTAACTGAATCACATAAAATGTTATTTCTTAGGGAAAATATTTTCTGAGAAATTAGTAACACTAACATGCCACAATGACTATATATGTTGCCTTGAATTATGTCTAGGCTGAGAACTTCAGCTACAGAAAAATTACAAGTTTTATTTCCACTCGTATCCATAATAGTTTGTCAAAACCTCTCATTAAAAAAGTGTCTAATTAGAATAAAGCAACGAAGAAAGTCATTTTAGGGAGCAGCTAAAAATTTATTTAATGGTCTTTTTATTAGCCGGGCATTAATAATTTTAGTAAAGTAAGTAATAATTTAAAAAATAATATCCTGTACCATCTACAAATTATGTGCTTACTAAGCACAATGACACCATCTGGGAGGAAGACAAATTGGCTCTAGCCAGTAGGAACTCAGAGCACTTTTTACTGCTCAAGAAACATAGCAGTCTGGGATGTGGTTCTTTGTGGTTCTTTCTTAACAAAATTTAATCCAGATTCTGGAACACAGATCACTACTTTTTAGTAGTTCAGGATCCAGAGTTTTTTCCCTTTCATCTAGACTACTATAGAGACTTACCCCACCCTTCAAAGTATAACCAGGCTAGTGGCAAGCCCTGCATACCAAAAAGGTGCTGCTAGAGAGGTGTCTCCCTGCAAATGCCCAATGTGCTCTTACAGAGCAGGCTTTCCAATCCCAGCTCACAGAGCTGTGCACAGCTCTGCATGGCCCTACAACAGCTGGCTGGAAAGTGCTACCTCCTCCTTGCTTATACCTGCAGTAACTCTCCAAAACCAAAGCACAGTGAAACATCAGCATGGGTTCCAGCTCTATTACCCTGAAGTGTTTCTAACTGCTCACATCTCCTGCAAGGCATTGACTCCTCCTCACACCTCCTTGTGCCCCGACTGCCAGACTGAGTTCTCCCCTTCTCATGCCTCATTTCACCACTTTTGTGCAAACTGTGTGGACCAAACTGGCTCAGTTACACCTGCATCCTCAAAGTCTGATGGTCTTTAGTAAGATCCACATAATTGTGCAGATGATGGTTGCTTAGCAAACACAAGAAAAAAATGAATCCATGTTCTAATACATAAATAATAAAGGCTTACAAATTATCACCAGAAGTGTGCTATTTTTCATTCAATTACTTATATATGACTCTGGACATAGGGAGCACACACACATTGAGTACAGAGCACTTGCTTTTATAAATTTACTTGGCAAGAGTAAAATTATACATTAGCACAAAAAAAAGTTGATAGGATTTGATTGTGTCTCCCCTGTTTATATCCCTCCTGCAAGACACTGAAAACCACAGGCTGTTCCCCTGGGCTACAGCAAACTTGCAACCTATACATCTCTATTGTACTTCCTACCTTTCTTGAAACAAAACTGTACACAGCACTACCTGCAAAGCTGCTCATTTGATTGCTTAACAGCAATTAGAATCATTACAAACTGTGCTGAAATACCACTTCAGTCACGAACCTACTCAGACACTGCATTGTGCATAACAACACTACAGCTTCCTCCTGACTAGGAAAAACTCTCTCTTGTGGAAAGGGCCAGCCCCAGGTATTTCTAAACCTACAGTTCCTTTAAGCATTATTTTCATAATATTAATGGTTGCCTGACCTTCCTTCCAAACTCTGGACTGACAGAGAATTTATCCTGCACTATATATCTGAATCGCATTCTGTATATTCATGTTTCACTCTGACTGCCGGGAGAACGTGCATTCTGCTGGAATTCAAATCACCCACTCAGTTCCTCATAAACCAACATTGCCACTGCAAGTGAAAACCCAAATGTGCATTAAATTATGTGCATTATGAAACACTGCTGTCATTTCAGGCACTGGAGTGCTGTGTGCTTGCTAATGACACAGCATTTTAAAAGACTGAAACTTATAAGGACACAATAAAACTCACATGCACTGACTAGTCCTACACCTCTTTTTCTGACATGGCTCTGAATTTATCATCCTTTGAAAGTATTTCAGAATTCATGTGAACCATTTTTCATGCCCTGCTGGGCAAGACAGTTTGAAAGAGACTGTTGAGATAGATGGTTTACAGTCTTATCCTTGAGATCATAAGAAAAGATAGATAGCTGGCTTTGTATAGTTATTGATGTCAGCAATTAATATCATCTTAAGCACCAATGAAAATGGTATAATTAACTTGCCAATTCTGGCAAACTTTAATTTTTCCACATTTCCTTCAATTCCCTGCACTGATTTATTTTAAGAAAAACTTGATCTCCATGTTCCTCTACTAAATTTTGAAAGGTAATAAATTTAGGGAATTGGAGCCTATGAGCCAGCAAAATGTCTTTTTATGGCAAGGCTGCTCACCCTTTGTAGAAAGCAAGTTACATTTCAAGCACTTCATTCACTTTTCAACAACAATTAGCCATTTAGGAGGTAGCATTCACACATTCTTTGGAAGTTATAAAGGAAAATGTGTATGTTTTTAATAAGAAAACCCTCCTTTGTATTTTGAAGACTTGTAGTTTTTTCAGAGAAGTCAACCTAGAGCCACTTAAAGCCAGAAAATAGATAATTCTAGATAGGGACTATGATTTGCATAAAATCTATTTATATTGCTCTGACACAAGATAATATATCCACTTTCAGGTCCCCTTTATAGGCAGCGTGATATAGAAGCAAATATAAATGAAAATTAGATCTTCTGATTTCCTACTTTCAGAAAACAAAAACAATGATAATGGCAAGATCCACTATCTTTTCCCTGTCAGATCTACTAAGATGCTCTACTGGAAACCTTGTTCAAGTTCAAGTTTGTTTCAAGGAGACTGCTGAGATTCAATCCAGCCCTAAAATGTCAGGATCCTTATACTTTTGGATAGCCTATTTGTGGGATAAATTATCTTAATATAGGACTGTACCAGGTCTGGCTGGGATGAAAGTAATTGTCTTCACAGCAGCTCGTATGGTGTTGTGGTTTAGATTTGTGACCAAAACAGTGTTGGTAACACATGGATGTTTTAGCTCTTGCTCAGCAGTGCTTGCACAGCGTAAAGGCTTTGGCAGTTTCTCACTCTGCCCCTCACAGTGAATAGATTGGGGAGTACCCAAGAGGCTGGGAGAAAACACAACAAGGCACAGGACCTGAACTAACCAAAGAGCTATTCCATGCCACATAACCTCTTGCTCAGCAATAGGAAGAGGAGGGGGCCTAGGGAGAATTTAACCATCTTTAACCCAGGAACTGTCTGGGCATTGACCTGTCCATGAGGATGGGGAGTGACTGCCTTTGCAGCACCTTTGTTTTGTTTTCTTTCTCAGCTGGGAGTTGAGGAGACATGAGAGTGCAGCTGTGTGGTGCTCAGCTGCCTGCTGGGGTTAACCTGCAGCATGGACAACTCCTAAGTCACACCCCTGCTTTAGAGAAACCTGCACAACTTCTGCTTTGAATCAGGGTAAACTGAAAGACTTGGTCAGGCCTAACTGTTTACACAGGGGGATGGAGGAGTAAAGTAATAACCTTCACAATAGCAATCCTCATGTAGAAGATTAATGAGATTTGGTAGGTGAAAGGCCAAGCCTGCAGCCTAACTCTTTTCTTGAGGATGCAGGAAATACCTTATATGAGCTTCATCCTCTGCAGCACATCTGTTTCTTAGAAGCTGGTACCTGAAGGTTACATTGCTGTTTATATTCAATATTCCAGATTAATTATACTGCCTAAACGTTCAAGAGGGTAGCAATATATTGCCTTGTGCAGGTGTGACTTATTTAGCAATTCTGACATCCTTATAGTGCAGGACTTCACTGCAAGACTTTGGAAATCACATGAGGCTAGAGAAGGCAGAGGCACTTCCAAGAAACACTCCATCCTGCAGCAGCATCATTGATGATGGAAGTGACAAACCTCTGCACTCTGAGCTAGCTCTCAACTCCCAGGGTGGCAGTGCTTAGCTGTGCTGCAGTTGCTGCAGTCTTCCATTTGAAGAGAAAAAAATAGGAAAACTCTAAGAAATGCAAGGTGTCAGTGCCAGCATTCTGTCTAGCTATAAGCATTTAAATTACATTTGCACCATTTAAAGAGGTTTCCGTTTCCCTATAATCTCCCATTAATGAATATTTTTCCCTTCCTCTCTCACCTGTCCTGTGTATACACACATCAAAGAGCTGCATTTCAGTTCAGTGATGGATTATGTGAAGGCTGCTCAATGACAGATACATTTTTCTAAGGCATCAGTTGCATTTTCAGAAGCAATTCAGGTTTCCAGGGGTCTATTTGCAGAGGGGAACTATAAGCATGAGTCTAACATACACTCACCACTGCTCTTTAGAAACTTCTTGCTTTACACACTGGCCCTTGGACTTTTTTAGGGCTTTAATTGCCAGAGGAATTTGGTGCTACATATGGAAATCTTTACCACTCTGCTGCCCTCTCAAACTTCCAACCCTCAGGTCCTCAGGTTTCCTGTACCATTAAGAAAGGTATGCAGGCACATGGAATGGGTCTCAGAGCAATCAGTGCACTGTGTGCCCTAAGTATCATACAGAAAAAGCTTCTGCAGGAGCAAAATATGCCCTAAGATTTGCCTCTTTCATGATCAGATGCAGTGAAATTAGACTTTTTAAAACATCAGGTGCTTTAGGAAATGTTACAGCTGAATCCACAAATTGATTTCTACTTGTATGGTGCATTAAGCACTTTTTGAATATGAAGCATCATATGAATTAAATATGCTTTTATCTGCACAAAGAAGGTGGCAGGAGGCTCTAAGTGGAGGTTACCCAGTTTTCTCACTGCTGTGGACAAATTCCTTTATACTTTATTCAGCGTGTCCTATGCAGTGCCCAGTTCTGTCAGCTCCCTGATTCACTCCAGGTGCAGGGAGGGACTGGTGAGCACCAGCACCTCACAGGTTGGGCTCTGTGCACAGAGCCATGTGCTGCTGAAACTGGTCCTACCTAGGACTTCCCTTTACCCACCAACCCATGACTATTATTTGTGTGATCATGCCAAATACTGTTTCAAGAATATATTTCTCCATACAGGTCTCAAACTCCTACCATAACACTGTGAAATAAGTCAGTAAAGCCATATTCTTTCCTCCTCCCTTGTATTTGGCATTAACCACCTTGATTGACAGCTGGTACCTAAACCCCCCTGATGTAAGCACTTGAGCACTTAAGTAACCTCCATCTTCCTGTGCTTCTAAATTTCTACTGCTTGTCATTCTCACTTGTCAAATTTTGTCTGAAGTTGATTGTGAACTGTATAATGGTTTATTTTTATGTACTCTAGGAAATGCTCAGTACAGTACCAGAACTCAGAAAAAGCCTATCTATAGAATATTTACCAGGACAGAATTTAGTATCTTAAACTCTACAGATTACTTTGGTCTCTTATGCATAAACCCCAGAAATATTGGAATACCCACTATGATATGTAAATTGGCTGTAAGTCCTTGCAAAGAACATGCAAGGAAGACCAATCTCTGATCAGATGATTGTAAAAAAAATTTAGCAGTCAAGTGAAACCACATGACTAATTCTTTCCTTCTGTTTCATTAATCAAAATTATTTCTTTGGGACAATTTATATATCAAAATGCTTAATTTTTTTTCTTATAATTTTTTTAAAATTTGGATTTTTAGACAAGAAATAATAATAGTCAGTTATACTAACATGACCAAAATTCTCCTATTCATAATTTTGTATATATGTATTCCTCCTCCAAAAAATTAGTGTTCTAGCAGAACTTTTTTGTAGTCTTTAGGTACTGGACTAACAGCTGAAGAAAATTAATTCCCTCATTTTATTTAACTGAAGAGAAGCAATAAATTTTCAAGTCTCCCACATCCTTCAGAGGCTGTGTTGACTAACCCTGTCTGGAATGGACTATTCCAGTAGTGAAAAATGTAATCCCTAAGCTCATTCAATATTAAGTTTTTCTCTTGTGACCTGTCTACCAGGAATTTTGCTGATAATGCCAATTTATTTCACTTAAGACAATGATTAGTCAACAGTCAGGGAAAAATTTCAATCAGTGCAATGTGGTTTGAATTGAACTTTCTTTGACTTTTGACTCCTGCTGAGAGTTATACAGGGTACAAAAATATTCAGAGTGGTACCATCAATTTAAAAAAAGAAACAAATGAGGAACTGGACATTGTTGTTTATGGATGCAATGGAGAAAAACCAGGACCAGGCAAACAGAGTTCAGAACAAGGTTTGAAAGGATTGTTATAAATTATATAGGAGGGAAAATATTTTTTAAAGTTATGAACAAACCCTTAGCAATGGCCTTAATAAAATATTTCTGAGTAGCCAAGTGTGCAAGATAAAGCTGCACAGGTTGATCAAGCTAATACAACCAGCAATTGTGAAATGAAAAATCCAAAGGCTTGCTGACCTTGGCAGTATTACAGAAGCAATCTTTACATAAGAATGAAGTGTTCTTAGATTATTTCCCCCAATATATTATGTTTTAAACATACTTTTACTTCACCTTTGTAAAGAGCTTTGAAATCTCCAAGTGAAAAGTGCCATGTCCAGTTACAGAATTAAATATGAAAACATATGTAATATATGTATCTCTTTGTCCCAGCTATCACTTTTCTTGAAGATACATATTTACTGCTGATAACACAATGTAAATCCCCCATTGCCCTTATACAAGATGGTTAAGCTCGGTTATGCCTCTGGACATCAGCCAGGGCTCTCTCCACATTATTAGTTTTTTGAATATAGGCCACTTTCTTGCTTTTAAAATGAAATTAGAGCAGTCATTTCCTAGGAGGGTGGGGAGAAAGTAGCAGAATACTGAAGGATGAATACTGACACAAGGATGCTGACTCCCACACTTACAGGGACTGTGCAGGCCTCCTTAGTCCAAGTTTGCAGAATTAGGGCTTGAAGGGATTTGAATTAATGACAAGAAAAATAGGAGCTGCTGGCACAAGGGGAGAAAGGATGCCATGGCATTCTCAATGGCAATATCCACAAAAATAGGCTGATCATCACCTGAGGCACTAAGAAAGCCAAAGGCCTCTGGGGCAGGAAGCATTTAAGAGCCCCCAAAACCTCTCCTTATTATCTGTATAACAAAAAAGGAACCAATATGCAGACAGATAGGCAGAGAGCACATGGCTCAAGTTTCACAGGATTTTTTTTAAGGTAAACATTTATTTAATATCATTGCCATAAAGGACTTCAAGGCTTTGTGATGAAAGTCAAACTGTTCTCAAAGCTGACATATCAGAGCACATCTCAAGCAATGATTCAGCATTTCCACTCTGAGGACATCCATGGTACAAGATAGATGTTATGAAACCACCTCATACACAAGGTGGCATAAACCATCCACATTCTCTACTTTCACCAGGCATCATCTAAAATTCCTGGCAAACTACAGTGAAGACTGGATGCAGTTTATCTAATTTTAACTATTTATAGGAATAATCAATACTTATAGTAATACCCAACAATTATTAAAGAGATTTATTTAAAAATCTGAAAGTAATTCATCTATATATGGTCATACTTTTTGTTTTTAACAGAGGGAATATTGAGTAGTTAAATGAAATGCCAGCAATTCAATATGGAGAGACACAGTATATGTCTTTATTTTTAATAGTTTTTTCCCTGACACTACTTCTTTTTCATTACTTTCAGCTTCCTTGAGGCAGGCCTGATTTTCTTACTATTTCCCTAAACCCTGAGAGCTCCCAATCTGAGGCAACAGCAGCAGGTTTTGTGGAACTCATTCTAAGGTAACAGCAGTCAAAAAGTGCTGGTTTGGAACAAAACAATCCATGTGTTTTCAACAACTGCTTCCCCATCCCACAAAGTGCCTGAAACCTTACATTCCTTGCAGCACAGATCATTCTAAGGTCAGTCTGCTGCTCTACAGCTAATCCAAGCTTTTAGCAAAGGAATTGCCTCTCTCTCCAGCAATCCTAGGCAGAGTGGAACTGACAGTTTTATGCCTTTCTGTAGCAACAGTTTTATCTGAAACATTCATATGCACTATTCCTTCCACAGGAAGGGAGCCTAGCTCTGTAGGAAGCCTAGTGAAGTGCTCCATGTGGGGAGGTGACACAGAGATGACAACAGCAACAGCTATTTGGCTGATTCAAGGCTAGGTACCAGTAAGTACCATCCTGACCAGAATGTTAAATCTTCTAATGATATGTACACCATATCTGCCCATTCTTGGAAAGTATACAAAAAATGCGTTTTGCTGTCTCCCTGCCATACTCATAAGAATAGCTTTTTTAAAGAAAAAGCAACATAGATATG
Source organism: Dicaeum eximium (assembly GCA_013396995.1). NCBI lineage: Eukaryota > Metazoa > Chordata > Aves > Passeriformes > Dicaeidae > Dicaeum > Dicaeum eximium. The sequence goes on along the minus strand of VWZP01004262.1, from coordinate 2,244,260 downwards.
GATGCCATGAGTGAAATCCAGATTGCCCTTTTTGCACCAGTAGAATCCACATCAGTAAATGAAAGCAGGATTTAACTCCATATTTTTGGTACTAGCCTCATCAGTAACATGATTGTGGCTTTATAACGTAAAATACCATTCCAATAAAGTATTAAGAATGCAAGTCATCAAAATACAAAAATGGTTCATTAAAACAACATTAAGTAAAAACAGTAGCATCTTAAACAGCAATTTGTTTACTCTTGTTGAAGGTTCCCACACTTTACTGCACTCAGGTGCACACACTCTGGCACAGGGTACTGTGCAAGTAAAACTTCAAAAATGGCCATCTGCTACATGCACCACATTTTGGTACCTCTGTACAGATGCTCTAGGTATGTACCATCGTTTCAATATTCAGTTCTTTACCCAATAACCTGGCCAGACCAACTGGACACCTTAATAAATCTATTAATGAATATCAATCCTCTAATCAGCACATGAAATCTCATAGGTACTCACCCTGCAAACTGGGCACTGCCAGTGACTACTGCTGTCTCTAAGCCTGAACTCATCAGACAAACACTTGGAATGATACACACGAAAACACAGGTCACATATCAACACCTCTCCAGGCAAATGGCATTCAAAACAATACCAGTCATGATTTTCTGTTTCCCAGTCCTACAAAAAATACAAAATATTTTGGTATGACATTCTGTCAAAATCTGCAGGAACTAAGAACAAAATTGATATGTCTTGAAATCCAGCAGCAATTAGACATTATAAACATTTTTAAGAAGTGTATAATGTTTAAAAAACAGGGGAAAACCTACGTGCTTGAAGATCTTCATCAATTTAATACACACTAACTCCAATAGAATATGAATGCCAAGTTTTAATTTTTTCAATTGTCTGATTAGTTACAATTTCAAATATGAGCTCTGTCCACAATGAAAAGTGGGTTTGTTTTCTACCTTTGTGTAAAACATTTCTTGACCTCTCTGTATTAGATTGCAAACAAAAGTTTGTGCACCTCAACAGACCATATCTATTTTCTTGGACTATTTCCCTTAGTTTGATTGTTACATTATATTTTCAACTGTAATTTTCTGAAGGGTGGTCCCTTCCAGTCTTTACTCTCTTAAAACTGACAACTTTTCAGCATCAAAGTGTTGAGTTACAAGAAATAAATAAAATCATGAACCAATTACTGCAAGAAATGTTTCTGCTAAGCAATCCCAATGCAATTCAAAACATATAAAATGTTTCACTTGCCGTGCTCAATAGCACCAGGCTCATTCCTGAAATGTTCTGCAGAAGACAAAGGATATGGTTCTGCTGATGCACAGGTGTCTTTAATATACTCTTCCTTGAAAATTCACCCCCAACGGCCAAATTCTGACCTTAGAAACATGTGCACAAGCTTTGCTGAAATAAATGAGAGCAGCATGCATCTAATTTGGAGGCAGAATTTTGCTCTAGGAATCTATAGTTCTAAAACCAAGCAGAATTGCCAGTGGCCACTGTTAAATGGTTGTTTGTTATCTGAAATGCCAGTTTTCCCTACACTTAGAAGACAAAATAGCTGTCATATCTCAGATAAAACTCCCAATGCCTTTTCATGTCAAATGTCACTTTTCAATGGGTTCAGATCTCTGAAAAAAACTACTCCTTCAATAAATTATCTTGATAAAAATCTGATCAAGCTACTTTTAATGTCATGTTGTAAAGGTGGAGCTAGTTCCCACCGACTGCCAGGACTGGCATTTGTCTGATTTTCATTATTCTGTGCCTGGGAACTGCAGTCCTGGTGTGAAAGGTCTCCTCCAGCAGAGCAGCGTAAGAAGGGCCACGCTCAGGTGGCGCTTCCAGTCCCTTGTGCTGAAGAGCAGCCGTGCTGTGCACAGAACTCCTCTGACCAGAGCCCCCCTGAGCACAGGAGATTTTGGGACAGCCTCAACCCAGACTGCCTGCACTAAAGTTGATGTGCCATGAATGTTGGATTGTGGGGGTAGAAAGTTTAGAGGGGGGAAGACCACCCTATGAAATCTTAACCAGTGATTTTTGAACTCAGAACTTTGCCCTCCTTTGTTGTGCAGATTAACAGTGTAACTTGACCTTTTGTCATTTCTCCTCATTTCATTTTATTGGCAAATGATGTATATGTAAAATGGTATAACACCACCAAATTTGGCTAAAAGAACACATTTGTTCCATCAAATCTTTCCCCTTCCGGATTCCAGCGGCTGTGTACTTTGGGAGCCCTTTCTTTAGAACATTTTGTAAACAACTAAAGATACTGCATTGTTGGTGTACTTGATTTGCCTGTAGACTGAGAGAAATCAGGATAAAGTAGTGTTTTGTACTTTATTTATATTAACTGTATGTATGAAATGGAAAAAAAAAATCAGGTGGCAGTAAAGGGCCAATTAAGCAAGAAAAATAATCAGTTTTGGTTGATTATTTAGATAAAAATTGAATGTATATTTAGATAAAAATGTATATTTAGATAAAAATTAAACTGATAAGACCCCAACAGGCCCTGCAATTTCACCATAAAATCAGGCTTCCAGGATTCTTAATTTTTATTTGTACTAGTTACGTATTCATATCTCCCAGATATTCCATTGTTAAGAAATATGCTGGCAAAGAGATGTGGAATTTCATAAGCATACGGAAATATATTTGCTGGCAAGAAAAACCATACACTCAAGCCAGAAACCATGACGTTAAATAAAACAGCAGAAGAGGCTTCCTTCAGTATTCACACTGTAAAGTTTTGAAAACCTCATTATTTCTAAATACAAGGTTTTTCACAGAAAAATGTATGAGTTTAATGCAGTATATTTAGTAAATAAGTATACATAAAACATCATTTGTGCAATATATTTGAAAAGCTAGTTAAAAAAAAAAAAGTTAAAAAAAAGGTACATAACCCTTGTGGACAACTGCTCTATTGACTTCAATAGCGAGGTCAGAGGCATTAATTTTCCTCCAACAGCAATGAAATGTTGGTTATTGCTTCCCTCGGTTTACCTAAGTGTGAATGGGAGGGGGATGTGCTCCCAGCAGTTTATTTATTTATTTACGTATTTATTTTCATGCAGGAAATGGGATTATTTTAGCAGCGCCCAGCTCTGGCTGCCGCCGCTCGGGGCCGGGCGGGTCAGGACGCTCCGGCAGCCGCGGGCGCGGCGGGGCTGCAGTTCCCGCTCGCACCGCCAGGTGTCGCCGGGCGCTCCCGAAAGCGGCGGCCCAAGGGCGGCCGCGGTGACAGCGCCGGGAGCTGCGACATCCGAGCGGCCACGGCCGGCCCTGGAGCCCGCCGGACACACGGGATGCACACCCAACTCGGGACCGGGAGTGATATGGATGATGGTGGTGGCTAAGAGAGTAAACTAAGCTATCCTAATGGAAGACAGAAACGTAATAGAAAATATGACAGAATTCAAAACCACATAGTGCAAAAATTGTTCACCTTGTTTTTTGCTGCTGTCTGGGAAAAAGGCTGCATACCGTAGGCCTTTCAAAATAAAAACAAAACAAACTTTGTATCTATACTGTAAGCCATCTGATTATCAGGATATACACAAGGCTAGAAAGAATTCATGCACAGTGACCAGGAAATCAATCTGTTAGTTCTAACTTCTGGTTGCATACATTTCCTCCTGCATTCCTGGAATGCTACTTGACACCTTCACCACATTTTATTTCTTTAAAATATCCCATGTACTTATATGATTAAAAGAACCCAACACCCGTCATTCTTATCCGTATACACACCCACCACCAGGCCAATTTAAATATCATCAAGAATATTAATGATTGTTAATAATGCACTCTCTTTGACACATAAACCTTCTCTGGGCATCTAAAAAAGATCCTTCTAACATAATTTACTGCATAGGGAATGGCCCCACCAAAAGCAAAGCAGCACCTTCATATTATCAAAGGTTAGGCTATCACTATCAGTAAAACTCACAGTCCTCGTTTGTGTATAAAAGCTGACACATTTTCCCAGGGCCATGCAGAGCGAAGGAAGGATCTCGGCACAGGGACTCAGTTTCCCGGCGCAGGGCAGGGAAGGCCTCCCGGGTCACTGTGCTGCAGACAAAGGGAATCCTCTGCCGCCCGCCGGGCTCAGCGGCACCAGCGACCGGCCCCGGAGGGAGCGGATTTGGCAGCGAAGCCGCGTGGGTCAGATCCTGCAGGAGGCCTTCCCCCTTCGCTCTGCCCGGCTGCCCGCTGCTCTCGGGGGTCTAGCATCAGCAGGGCAGCCAAAGAGTTCGGGGACTGTGTGGAATAGCCAAAGAGCTATTGCTCTGTTAAGCAGAGCGGGATCTTGCAATTGTATGGGTCACATGTGGTCACTTGTTCTTTATATGCAAATCCGTCAAACATTACATCATAAAGGTCACTTTGCACTGACATAAATAGCTGAGATTCACTCAGCAACGTGAGTGAAGTACTGCAACAATTTTAAAAATACATCTTAATTTATGACTGGCACGTAAGCTTACTTTTCTTTGTCATTTGTCTTAAGTAGGTTGTCTTAAAGCAAATACATACATTTATTCTGGAAGTACAGAAAAAAAACATGGGATACAAAATGTCAGGCTATCCAGAACATTTGACAATTTAAATACAGATAAACCCAACAGAAAGGAATGAATCATCATGTCGTAGCCTTTACTGTAAAATAAAATACATAGTTGTTGTCAAGGAAAGAATAATTTTAGTGCACAAAGAAAATGTCCATTATAATGCAAATGTACATGGAAAAGAAATGCTTACTCATTAGTAATGGAGATTTACTTAGCTGTAATTGAAATAGGGAATCTGTATGTTGGAGAATGTGACATCCTGCTGTACAATTAGCATACCATTAAGTAGGAGAAGTGAAGCACATACTGACAGTAAAATTAACAATAACTTAGAGGTCACAATTGTAACTATTAGGTCACTTCCATACCACAGCAAGCACATAATTATTGTTAAAAAAAATGTTAAAACAAGTAATGAATTTTCATTTTCATATAAATTATATGTAGGCACAGCACATGAAAACAGTATAACCTCCTTTCTTAGACTTTGTCTAAAAGGACCACTTTGCCTTTTTATAATGCACATTCCATTAACATAGCTCATTTCTTACCTGTTAATCTGTTTTCTCCAAGTCCCTTAATGGTAGCCCAGATACTCGGTATTAAGTCACTCTACTATCAGGTGGAGAGAGGAAAAGGGAGGGGGGAAAAAAGCAAAACTCTATTCATGAAACTCCCCCTTATGGGGATTTGCTGGCTTCACACTGTTGAACTAGATTTCCCAAATAATCCAAATTATGGATATCCTTTGGACCCAACCAGTAAGCTAAAAAAAAAAGGGTCACATTGATGGGAAAGACAGTTATAAGTCAGTTACCCCTTTGGCACGATCATGTTTATTTACTACTAGTACACATCCAGTTCTGTTGTCCTAAATTCAATATAAAGCAAATGAAGGAAATCATTTCCCATGGAGTTCATGGTTCCCAGCATTTCCTGTGTGGCACTTGTCCCATAGCACTCTTTGCATGTTTTTTCCCCCCAGGTGTCCTGTTTTTAAGTGCTTCTCCAGCATTTTTTTTACCTGTGTGCTGCTGTGTTGTTGCTCTCTCTCTCCCCTACACTCAGCACACACAGCTCCTTCCAGATCACCGAATTTTCATTCAGACCCACCTGTGTACAAACTCATTGTCAGCCCTGCGTGCTGTCTGTGCTTTAACAGTCCCTAGAGCTCCAGCTGCCCAGTGGATAAGAAACTTAGAGCAGTTTTTCACTAGTCTAAGGAAGAGTATCTAAAGGAAGAGTATTAGCAGATACGCAGTAGATTTCACCCGCCGTGTATCGTAACACTTTTGGTCTGCCACAGTGGTGGAATCTAGAATGGCAACAAGGTCCATGCCAGCAGATAGAGGTAATATAAAACACATAAATTATTTAAAAATAGTAGTATTTGCATGCTACATTTATTTCAAGTGATTTTCATCACCAGCCCAAGACTTTAGTGTAATTTTTCCATGACTATTTCATAACCTTTTAAAAAAAAGTCAATAAATGAGTTCCTACTATTTCTCAGATTCCCGTTTCTTCAGCATGCCTAATTTAAAGATATAATTTCTGAAGCAAATGTTCTGGATTCTGATATTTTAGGATTTGGGAACAGCCATAAGGAACACTTCCATCTCTTCTCACCTCTGTCAGCTTTAACATCAGAGTTCTTTATATTTTCCCCCCTTTAACTAAGAGAGACACTTTTAAAATCTTGGCTTCTGATGTCAAGGTTTCTTTGCTGGCCTTCAAAAACTCTTCACTGGGACCCAACAAAGCTGACTACCAGTCCATATCAAGTAGAAAGATACACTGAAATAAATGCCTCACAAGAATGATGCGCTTTTTTTCACATCTTTGATTTTGCTTAGATTTTGCAACATGCATCCATCATCATCTGCGGTTGGGAAGTAATTCCTATCTTCTCTACTTAATCTTTTATATTTCAAACTTTCTGCTGTAAATTAAAAGCCTTTATTATATAAGAAGTGGTGGTACTGCTGTCTAGCATGGATGCATCTTCCATTTCATTACTCTTCTCTGATATCCAGGTCCTCTCCTTAAGAGGACTCAGAATATGCTGCAGGAACCTATGCCCCCACTCACATTAGACAAAGCAGCATCTATTTCTGTCTAAACACATTTTCCATTCTTAATAAATCAGCTCCTTTCTGTCTTTTTCAGGCGGCATCTGCTCCATCAAAGCTTTCTCAATTAGACATGAGTTTTACTAAAGGTAATTGCTAAAACCTTGCAGTACATCTTTATGACTCACGACTAACAGGAACTGTGGTGGGGGTGCACTACCTATGAGACTTCTGTCCTCCAGTACACAACCTGAAGAAACGCTTCTTACTTCTACTTTTGCTGCAAATAGCTACTGCCCACTTAATTTATCTGTTTTGTACTTATCTCAAGGTGTAAATTCTGGAATCCCTGCCCCACACAAAAGACAACCTGAAACAGGCTTGGACAGGAGCAGTTGTTAACAGCCCTGATGAGCTGCAGAAATGCTAAACCAGCATTTAGCTCAGCTTTGAAATGCCTCCCTTTGCCCATCTATCCACTGCTTTTGCAATTCTGTTCAAGTTCCAAGTAACTGCTCTGTAGCAAGAGGAGTTTTACAAAGTGTGGCTGATTATCTGTAGAGCTGCACAGATGAGAGCCTTACTCCTTGGTTGTTTTTTTTTTTTCTGAGAGTGCAAGTGGATGTGGTACATGCACACTGGCCTCTATTTTAAACAGGCTCTATCTCACTGGGTACAGCAGCCAGTAAGAAATCTCCAGCTTATCAGGGGTCTCTGGCAGATGTACAGGTTTCCACTCAGACATCAGCACGCACCAAGTAATACCTAGGTGGCACAAACATTATGTGTCGTGGAACATCATTCCCAGTATTTTTTCAAATGCACTGGAGACACTGTTTTTGTTTTGCACCAGAGCCCTCAGTCTGCTGTGAGGGCAGTCTTCCTACTGCCCTTTGGGTCAGTCTTCTCTTCGTGCCACGTCCCTGGCTCCATCTATCCTTTAGCAAGCGTGAATCCTCCTGTAAACATCCTTTCAGTAGCCTACAGGATCTGCTTTTATCTTTTCATCAGAACAACGATGAAAAGGTTAGGCTTCAAACCGAGGAAGGTGTGATTAATTCCTTGATGGCTCAGAGGACTTACTCCATCTTTGCAGCAGGTAAATGGTGAGTTAGCTGTTTAATAAAGTATTTCCCTTTCATCATTGCTGTAAAGGGTCTATATTTGATCAGGACGATTGCTTTTCAATGATAAAAGTTTCTTAGATCATCACGTTTTACATTTAATGCTCGAGCAATGCCTTGGGTAAATTCAGCACCAAAATAAGCTTATTTTCTCCTCAGCAGTTTTCCTGTATCCCTGTGTTTACTAGATATATTTCTTCCTGTTTTGCATCTATGTTTTTCCTACTGCTTTTGCTCATCAAAAGTGCTTAGCAAATAAACAAGCATCCATCTCTCTTTCAAAGCCGAAAAGACTTCAGCAGCTAGAATCCCTGTGTGAAAATTGTTTCACTTTATCTTTTATTTCTTTTTCTAGAAAACTACTACAGCAGGTAGCTACAATGTGTGCTTTTACAGACAGGATAATCTATCCATTCAGATCAGTTGCCTTTGTAGATTCTTTCCTTCTCTGACTTGGACTTTATCTTTAAAATGGATTGCCATAAATTGACCCTGTAGGACACTTTGTAGGTACTCATTATTCATATTTTATCACAAAGAAATCCAAAGTAATTATGAATTCATATGTGCTCACAACTACTGAGTCATCTTGCTTTATTTCAAGTACATTTATTTATTTATTTGTTAATTGTGACCAAGGTTTTAGCATCTCAGCAATTAATTGGAATTTCTTGTTTTACGAGGTTTTTAAATTCTCTTATTTAAGAAATCCTTTCTATTCTAAAAAGAACCAACACAAAACCATTAGTCAGGGGAGAGATCAAAATCTCCTTCTCCATAGTGCATGTATTTATGGGCTTGTAACAATCCATTTCCATTTTCTTCACTGGTAACTGCTTCCTCTTCTAATGCACGGATGCAGGAAGAGTCAGGTTCTGCAGAGAACTCCACATCCTCTCAGAGCTTTTTTGGCTTTTTTTCACTGAATTTAATCTGCAAGGCTAAATTATTCCAATTAATTTATTGCCAGTTTGTCCTAGAAGTCTTCAGTTTCTAGCAGAAACCACCCAAATCTTCTCTGGATTCCTGCAAGGACAGGTAGGTTTTTATTCACCTTCCCACCCTGCAGCCAATTTGGAGTGATAGGCCTCAGAGTACAGAGCCAGGCTCTATCTCCCAATGCCAAAAAATTGAGTTTTTCCCAAGAAGTGTAGTAGCATGTCAGCAGCCAAACTGACTGCTTAAACCCCTGTCACACTTATCTGCTCAGCCTATGAGCTGTGCTCCTGAAGTAATGAACAAGTCTCAGTTTCCCTCCCAAGAATATCATGTTTGGGTAGTAGCAGCGTACATTATTTAAGGCCAGACAATACAAATATTCTCCTCCAGGACATTAGAAATAGAAAATAATTTCAAGTGAAAATGTTGTTTTCTTTCTTCATGTTCCAAGCAAGTTCAAGGTTAATAGAAACTTCCAACTTATCTCCTCAGAAACTGGATTCACTCTGCTATTAATGTCACAATTTTTGACTTAGGGTGAGCCAGAGGAGGTTTGTAGGCTATTTTCATTAGGGAGATAAATCAGGGATGGAGTGAAGTATTTATCAGGTGCAATGCCTTTTATGCCCACATTATGGTTTTGTTGCCCTAGAAAGAAGGTAAATCCAGACCAGAAATAAACCATCTCTTTGCTTGTAGTTCCAAGTGTCCTTTCAAGAACTGTGCACAGAAATGGTCTTCTTCCCTTTTCTTGCTTAAAACACACTTACATTGCTTCTCCAGTCTTATTTTGTAGTGTTTCTTTAGGTTGATGTCTCAGCACACACAGAAAAATTTTATCTGAACAAACAGCACACACAGAAACATTTTATCTGAACCAACAGCAGAACCTCCTACACAGGTTCCTTAAATCTCTTGTCCATGTGTCCTGTGCTGTAGGTGTGGCTGGTATTGTTTCAGCTGTCAGTTGATAGAAAGGCATGGGGACTGCATTTATTGTGAATGAAGCATGAATATTAATAAGCCCATCAGCTTCAATGAAGTTTCATTCAGTGACCAGCATGACACAATAATAAAAGATTCAAATCAGCTGCCAGAGATACAGAGCATTTTGAACCCACAAAGTTAATAAAAACCAACACTACTAGGCCAGGGTGGGCACAAAAGGGGTAGAAAAACCCCAAGATGCATATTTTCAAAACAAACTCAAGACAAACTGATCTATGTCATTATTGTATTAGCATAATTTAAATCCCATGAGGAAATCTTTCTACAGACTAGTTTGATTAGTTTACTTCGAACTCAAAGGTAAATTCTCATTCTTAAAAACACCTTTTCAATCGGTAAAGAACATTTTGTGAAATCTGTGAACAACATTATCAGTATCTCAACTCCAGAACCGAGAATGAAAGCCTCAAAGAACAATACAGCATTGCATCAACTGAATTTTTAAAAGTCAAGTTGGCAAAGCTGAGAGAGTCGACTGAAGATGCTGACAAGGTTGTTTTACCAGTTTAAAACAAGCATCATCTCTCTGCAGTCAGATGGAGTCTACTAGTGTCACCTTCAGTAACGTGAAGATCCTGCAAACATTGTGAACTCCCTTTCCAGAGAACAAAAAATAAGGATGAGCAGAGGAGAGGGAAGAAATACCCCTGAACAGATGGGGAGAGAAAAACAAGACTGGAAAAGGAATGCAGGGAACTGCTCACTATTCCTAACCCATCTAGAGACAGGAAGAACCACTGGAATGGCTGTGAGGCCATTCTCATGAGCTGCATGTTAACAGCCTTAATGCAAAGACAAAAGAAGGTCTTGGCCTTAATGCAGAAAGAATTTCTCTTCCACGAGTTGGGAATTCAGAATTCTGATTTGCTAGGACAAAATAGTCTATGCTTTGATTTGATGGTTTGAATATATTTGCTTTTCTGAACTTTCAGAAATCCACTTATTTTTAGTTTATTAATAAGCAGAATCACATCTGCAGTTTGTGACAATAATTTGCAAGAAAAATCATTGCATTTAGAACATGAAGGATTGATTTCATGGCAATCTTTTGGAAAATTAAGCTCCAAATGATGGGACCTTAAAGGATGGAAAGACAGACAGAAAAGATTCAAGGAGTTTCAGAAGCTCATCTTCCTTGAGTGTTCTTGTGTGACCAGGCTGGTATGTGGCCTGACCTCAAAGCCTCCTCATCCTCTCCCTGATGTGTGGTAATAATGGCTGGGAGCCAGTTTGAATTTTTTCTCTCATGGGATCAGTCATTAACTCTTTGCACCAGTGAATCAGCAACTGTAAAGAAAGCTGGCACTTTGACAGTAATTAGGAGTCTATCTGGAACATTCCAGCCTGGAAAGTTCTCAATTTGTTCAATATGTAAAAAATATTAACTAACATGGCTTGGGATATGTTTGGCTTTGGATCAGTTAATTCACACAGGACTTTACATTAAAGGCAATACAGATGGATAAGGCAAACAGAGAATTTTTTTAAACACTGAAGGAGATTTTTCTTCATTTGGTGTGACATGTTCTTCCTCTTTGTGCTCTTCATTGTAAGAACTTTCATGATGAAGGCACTGGCTGTCACTATTGCTGTTTCATATTATCCTTCTGCCCCTAACTGAAAAGAATGGGATGCACATTAAAACCATTCCTCAGCCTAGTTATTTAGAAGCCCCTAGCTTGCTAGCAGGAACTGGTAGCTATTCAGGCTGGTTTTGGATTGAGGTTTGGTTTTGTCTGTTGTTGTTTGGGGTTTTTTAAATTATTTAAAATGTATTTTATGTACAGAAAAGAGTCAAATTCTCACAGTGACAGTTCTTAAGCTTTTTACAATTATCTTCACATTTATGAAGACTCAAGATGACACAGTCAGTTCAAAAAACAGCTTCTGGCTATCAATACTGACCTAGCATGGAAAAATCAATATAATTACAAAAGCAATTAAGCATGGCAAGCAAGGAATGAAGCCTTTGCTCAATCTACAGTAATTTAGATTAACACAAACATAACAGCCAAAAATAGTCCTTTCTCATAGACTGATCCTAGTAAAATTAAACCTGCAACACATCAAATCACAAAAGTAACTGAGTGTGCACCTAAGGTCACTTGGGTTAACGAAATCACCTTCAAGACTCACAGTGCTGACAGTGGGTTACAACAAATGTTGCAATACACACAGAGTGGAGAGAGGGATTATTTAGGCAGCCTTGTGACTTGAAAGTATCTGGAGTCACTTTGAGCAAGCACCAGTACTTCCTCAATTTAAAATACCAGAAAAATCCCCAGTAATGAATTAGCACATTGAGAGTACATGTGCATGGGGAAGAGCAAGTTTTATCTCTAATGTTTTCTGAAAGCAGGAAAAAGCAAGGAAACTTCTCATCCAAACAGTATGCTCTCCACTAAACTAAAGCATCTTCAGAGGGAAGAATTGGAAAGGCAACAATTGCGATATAGAGAGAGGACCAAATACACAGGAGAATGATGTAACTGAGCCCCAAAGTCAGACTTAACTAGACAGAACACTTAGTGGCTCTTTCTATAGCCAATCAATTAAATTATCAGAAAACAGAACTCTGTAAAAGAATAATTTCTTGAAAATATAATCATTTTTAATGCATTCTTCAGTGAAGCAATAGCTCACAGTCCCTTAAGTAAGTGTGAAGCCTCACTCTTCACATCTCATTAGAGAATTTGGCCACTATGAACCATTTTTAAACCACAGCAGTGTTGAGGGAGATGTTGCAATCAGATGCAAACAATAAACCCGTGTTATGAACACATCTCCATTTTAGAAGAGCACAATATTGTTTGGCTTTATGAACACAGGAAAATTGAAATTATACATTCATAAAGCCTCTCTCTGGGTCAGAGCAGTTTTATGACTTTAATCATGAGGAGAAGAATTAGCACATTAAATGCTCAAAATAGCTTAGTGCATACTGTCTGTAGAAAAATGGAAATGAGTAAGACAAACTAACTCTGAAAACTGCATCTAACCCCCCATAAAGCCATAGGACATTGGTACTTAAATTCAATTTCTTTCCTTGGGGTTAGACATAGTATTATGTTCCATAGATAAAAGTACATAAAATCATGGCAGAACAGAAAATAGTAATGAATAGGTAAGAAGTTTCATTACTATTTTCTTGAAGAACTACATTTCCTTTCTATTTTATCAACTGCATTCAAAACATAGTTAACACTGATTTACAATTTTTTTTCTAAACCCAAAGAGAGAGGAGATTTTTTAATGCTGATAATAAATAGCATGTCCAAATTTCAGCAGTTCTGTGAGAAATAGAAATAAAGCATTTAGAAAAAAAAGAAAAAGGTAAACTTCCATTACCAGACTTCAGGACTGACATTTCCCCTGCCAGGCAAGAAGCTGAAGAGATTTTGTTCAATTGTATAATAATGCATCAACAAACAGAAAAATGCAAAATTCCTAACTAAAATTCTGAATGAAAATGGCAAATAAATTATTCTCTCATTTATTTTGTGCAAATGCATTGATCATCTGCAAGATAAGAAATCCTGTAAGGTGAGAACACATTTTGAAAATGTGCAAAACATCTGGAGACATGGCAAATGAGCAAACAAAATGAATACCTGCACAAGCCCTGGAGGTACAATATTTGCAGCAAAGTTCTTGTTTAGGTACCAATCCTTAAATGTCAGTTGGTATACAGTACATTTTGCTACCAACTCCACATTTTAAATTTAGTAACTTATATAAAAATATTTCTCCCACATGTATCTAACAGAATAATTTTAAACTCTTAAATGTCATCATTTCTTTTTTTTTTCCAGTTTTTATGAACATTAATTTTCATGAGCCGTCCCTTTTGGAAGAGCCTCCTAAAGCCCTCAAACTGTTTTGTCTTTGCACCTCAGTTTGTCTTTTGTATATTACTAAATATGTGAGGTTTTGCTACATTTTTTTACTGTAGCTTCAACATACGGCTAGAACAATGAGAGTAAAATAGTATAATTTTTCTGAAGGCTAAGAGTAACCTTATCAGAGATCATGTCCTTACTGCATAGATCTAGCATTATGTCAACCTATTGGAGAGGGCAGATGTTTGGAAACCCCTAAGGAAGCACAGATTATCAAATGAATCTTTTCCAAACAGAGCTGTGTTTTTATAATCTCTATACTTTTAATTTTTGTCACTCTTTAGCCATCAGTCTGTAGTCACCATCACAACCAGTAATTTCAGGTCATGTGGCACCCTCTGCTCAGGCACCTCCCACAGTAACAGACGAAGGTGCTCAATAGTTTTGTGGCCAGTAATCTTTTTACCTATTAAAATTCAGATTTGAAACTTCAAAAGTGTAAAAAGCCACCAAGCAAATACTCAAATAAAAAGTGGGGGAAGATATGATAAGAATGTGTCCCTTTGATATCTCGTTGGAGCAGCCTGTGTTTGCTGACTTCCACTGTGGTGCCAGGAAAGAAGCTAAAATCCAAAAGCATTCCTGCACTGGTGTCAGTGGGTGGTGGATTGGTTCTTAAGTCTTCTCTTTCCCATTTTGACCTTTCCAAGTTCCAGTAGTACCAGTCAAACCAAATTTGACAATTAGGTCAAGGGTCTGTAAGTGCTAAAGTTTGAGCTTGAAATCTCTATTTTAATATTAATAACCCTGCTTCGAAGAGTTCCATCTCCTCCAAGCGCACCTCCAAAGAGAATTCTGTGTATTTGTCCTCACTGAAATGTAACTTGAGCTCATGGTTCAACAGTCATTAGTACCAGATTTGAGCAGTGCTGAATTACAAAGAACTACAAACTGCCTCTTGATCAAGTGCAGACAAAGCATCTGTAAAACTATCCCGTGTGTCCAAAGCAGAGAACATACCAAACTTCATGGGTTTGCATCAATTGTCGGAGAATGGAAAATACTTGATCTGATGTCGAGTGATGACAATGACACTTTGTTACTCATTAAAACTTTCTGAATAAAAGAACAAAGAGAATGACTTTATACCAAGTCAATGTGTTTTGCTTCATCTGTCTGCAGCGTTTTGACTCAGTATTAGGAACAAAAAGTTTGGGTTTGGGCAGTGTTGAAACATGGCCTGGATCAGAAGCTGATTTTTATTTTTGCATAAAACTGTTAAGCCAAGTGGGGTGTTCTGAACTAGTGAGATGGCCACCACATATGGTCACAGCCCAAAGCATCAGTGCTTAGCAGCAATACTGAAAAAGCAGTCAATGCTTCTAACTAAAGGGTTATGCACAATGTGACTGTAACAGCATCTTCGGTCCAGTCAAAGAAAACGTTTTTTGCTCAAACATAAAATAATTGTGTAATTATAATGACTCACTGGGAATTTACAGGATGTAAATTCTTACAAGTTTTGTTAAACAAATGTTGCTAATAAGCAGCACAAACATTATTTGAACGACTATATAAGAAATGGCTATTGTGAGGCATTTTGATAATTGTTTTCTTTTTTCCCTTTCTCTTAGCAATAGAGGAAACAAACATAAAGAATACTTGAGATAATCACAGATCTCAGGCTCTATGTCTTGTTGAGCCTACACAGTTAACATCACTTCTAAACAGAGAAAACTCATGTAAGAAATACCTAGAAGAGCTAAGCTGGAGTTTTGAAATGTTTCCTCCCAGGGAGAACAGTAACATACCCTTTAAAGGTTCCCTTGAGGGTTTCTAATTAAATTAGAATGGAAATCTTAACAGTAATGTACATTAAATACTGAGTATTGAAATTCAGGTATTTCAATACTTTAAATTCATGTAAGTGAGATAATTTTGATGATAATATTTTCTGTTATGGATATTGCTTGTTTCCACAAAAACAATACATTGTTTCAATTTCAGGATCTGACTGATAACTGCAATAGTGCGATGAGCATGCATTTTGGTGGTTTTTAGAGTTTATCTGGGTTTCCTCAAAATTTAATGTATTAGCTATGTCTGAGACAATGCTGACCCTTTTATCAGTATTTCATGCAATTTATATTCCAAAGCAATAGTTCCTAGTTCAGGTATTTTAATGCTTTGAAAAACTCTTTTTAGTTAGGAAAATATTGTCTTGTAAATAGAGAGATGGGGCTTCTGAACAAGGCAAAGCAATTGTGCAAGCTTTTTCCTGGTCTATGTGATTATCCTCACTTTGTGAGTGTGCTCCACCTCAGCTATGGAGGGATAACAAAAACATCGTTTTTTCCCTCCACGTAACTTTCAACCTATTTAAATGGATTTTAATATTTATGTTACACATCCAGTGGAACAGTATTTGGATGCCTTTAGCTGATTTGCTAAGAAAATCCTTTCCAATTGAATTCCCTGGTGTTCATGACTATCAGTAAAACACATCTTTTCATGTGTGTTTGCATATAATTTTATAATTTCATGTTGCACTTCTGAAAAGGAGTTCTTTGTTCTTCAGATTCAGATTAAAGCAAAATTAAAAAGTTTGAGATTTTTTTTTTTTAAATACACCATCTTTGGGATTTGAGATCGTCTGAGGATTTCAAGTAATACCAATAATATTTACTGTCTTCCTGTACTGTAGAAGAGAATACAGAATAAAAGTGAGGCATAACCCAGCAAAGGACTTTGCCAGTTTTTCATAGCAGAAAACTCACAGTTCAAGAGGAAAGAGCTTCTATGGAATAGAAAAGGTTAAAGAAATTTAAGAGTGCATTACTTCCCTGTTCACAAGCACCAACACAGAATCTATAAATAGCTTTAAATATAAATTAAAACAAGTTTCATGCTAAGATATCAGAAATCGTGATTTATTTTCTCAAAGACTTTATACTCACAATCTCATCTCCTGGCAACCAATATCCTTCTTGTTCAATACCAGCTTTTGACCCTTTACACCCCACCGTCAGGGTTTCCACAATGAGACCATCCTTGACTGCTAAACTCAGCTGACGTGTGGTTTCTTTTGGATGCATACCATGGACTCGAGACATGTACCTGCACACAAAGCACAAAAGCCTTTTAGTGTTAATTTTAAATTATAAAATGTGTCAGCAAAACATGCACATTTGCAAATGAGTTAAAATAATACACAGTCTAAGTTTTAGATTGTTTTTAAACAGTCAAAATTTATATGACTTCCCCCTTTACTTCAAATCAGCTTTTGTCCTCTTGCAGCTATTGTGTACACATTTAGACAAGCAGTAGCACAGTAAACTTCTACCAAAAAAATCCCCAAATTAACACATACAGTGCTTGGGCTTGTTTCTGCCACATCCATTTATGCCCTTTAAATTACTTTAAATTTGCATTTCTCTAACACTTCCTATAACATACATACTACAGAATGTACCAACGAGTCTTTGTGATGCTTGTGTGTACAACACATTTATGAAAAAATATGAAATTTATATATCACATATGAAAACCCAACAGCTCAAATTACCGTGCTAAGTGGTTTTTCTCCTTTTCTTGAGTTAACCACAATGATCACACTGTGACAAACTCTTAACAGGAGAAAAAAAACACATGTAGCCTTAACTGTGTATATACAGGAGACTCAGCTGTGTAATGTTGACCTTTATCCAGCATAATTTGCTTTTAGGCCAACACCAAATATTAACTTGGAGTAAACAACATAAAATTATCTTCTCTCAAATAAAGATGACCTCTCTGCCTTAAGATCATTACAATTCACCTTTTTTTAACAAAATTCTGAGAACATATCTAGGAGTTGCTGCACACAGAGAGCTGCAATCGCATGCAATCAGCAGATACATGAATTGACTTGGAACCAATTATTTTGTGGACAATATTTTCCTAGTTATGGATCATTAAAGTTACAGAGCTAACTGAATTTCTCTCAATTCTTGTTTCTCCAGGTACTCTGTCTTTACCTGACAGAAATCTGTAATTTGCCTGCTTTAAGACAAAGCTGGCAGTTATAGTATCCTCGCCTTCCTGCTTCATAATGAATTCCAGCAACCACAATTCCTTTGTGACTGTCATCACAAATACCTTCACAAAAAATGTAATTATGATCACGAGCAAACTCAAGAAAGATTTATTTTAAAGCAAGCATGCATGGAAAAAAAAGAGAGTTAAATCAGTTCAGATTTTTTTTTAATAATATGGCTGACAGGAAATTTTAATGCCTTAGAAGTTATAAACTTACAATAAGGAGTGAAGACCACCCCAATAGTCAAGTCTTCAATCAACCCCTCTCTTTGAAGACATTTGCCTTTCAAACTCCTTATTGTTTTGTACAAATAAAGGTCTTTTCCTTTCCTGCTTTCTCTCTCAAGCCTTTACTGGTACTGGTTTATGCTAATCTGATTTTTTTTTTGCTCTAAAATGTATATAAAATTGTATAATAGATTTCTGACTGAGTGGAAGTATATATTTGTACAGTAAATTATATAATAATCAGAGCAGCACAGGACATTTATGAATTTCTGTGTAGCATCAGAGGCATTTACATAAATGCAGCATGTTTGCAGGATCTTGGGGTTTATTTTTTTTAGGATAAAAACTCTTAGAGGCAGATGATGCCATTTACCATATTTTACAATGTCTAACTCAACATGGTCCAAGCCTAATAGGTGTGTGCACTGTATAAAAGGTAAGCAATTGATACACAAATAGTAATGTTCTGTGCAAGTCTGTGTTCCAAGCTGATATATAGGAATCTTCTGGTAGCTGGCACATAGGGTCAAGGGACAGAAGAAAAGGCACTTCAGGTCTCTGTCACCTTGGCTGGATGCTCATCTGCCCAACCCAATCCCTACTTCTACAGTAGAACCTGTAGAAGAACACGAGAATCTGTTCAAGTGAGATTAAACACCACAAATAAGTTTTCAAAGTTATCCAAGTTCCAAGGTCTGAACCAGGCAGAGACTCAAGACTCTGTTTACTTCACGTTCAAATGGAGTGCAAGTGACCACTGGTCTATAGAAGCATAAAGTGTTGAAGCTTTAAAGCCACATGAAAACAGCTCATTTGATTACATAATTATGTTACATGTATTTCATGTGTGTGTGCACATATGGACATATTCATGCAAACACAACTAGCTTTTTTAAGTGCAAATTATCTTTCTCAACATTTGCTAATGTTACTCTTTTTTCACTGAGTCTCCATTTTTAACTCAGTACTAACAACCTCCACAACAGAGCCATAGCATTCATGAGTCTGTAATTGATTTAACTCCTTAACAGGTCTCAAAATACAGAGCATAGGCTAACTATCATTCTTCCCAATTTACTGACAGAACAAATCAGACTCTGAGCATGGAAGTGATTTCCCTACACTTATATGGTGGGCTGCTATAGGTCTGAGAACAGAAATCAGGTATTAACCCAGTGCCATAACCCTCAGGGCATCCTGCTCAAGAATCCATGTATTTTGCACTGCATCATCCCTAGTTGCAGAAACACAGCCCAAACAAATTCTTAAAGGTAAGCTACAGGCTTTGTGATTTCTCACTCATATCTCTGAACAAAACAGATACGTAATACAAACCAAAAAGCCTTAAACCAATTCTAATCAGCTAAGAGGTTTAATCTGCCTATTTCCACTATGGCAGGTTGTGCACTAGTGAAAAGAAGCACAAGGCTCAAATCGCCCATTTCTTAAATCCAATCTGTGTTCTCACAGTGAAAGTGAAAGTACTGCTACCAACTAAACTATCTCCCCATTTTCTCCAGCTGTAAATCAGGAGTAGTAAATTCCCAAAGGCTTTTAGAAGAGTACTTTAGTCACTGTTCAGACTGTGCCACTGGGGAGCCACAAGGGCTATGTTTTCTATTTTAAAAATAAAATGCTATCAGCTTTCATAGCAAAGAACACACACGTAAAGAGAATGGTTTTACTTCAAAGACTAGAACTGCTATTAGAAAAATGCACCCTCCCCCAAATTTTTACGTTATTAAAACCTGTGAAGTGTACATGACTAGATATCACAAAGACTAGAAAACAACACTGTAGGGTTTGGATGAAAACTTATCTTGTTTCTTTTCAGCCAGAAGGACAGCAGGTAAGCAAAGACATGACTAAGGCACAGGACTCAGAAAAGACAGTTGAAGTTCTTTAATACTGAAATGTAAAAAACTGTTACAACATGAAAAATGCTGAAAACACAGAATAAGTCAAAATCCAGCTCAGAGACAGAAAGGATGATGTTAGGAGTCCCAACTACTATGCCAGCCTCATTACTAGATCAGGGAAAAGCAGTAATGAAATTTTGCCTTTGTGTGGAAGTGACACCACTAATCCACGGAGTGCAAGCCTTTTCCTGGCACTGCATGCACTGAAGCATCTGGCACCAACAAGTTAAAAAACAAGTACGGGAGATAAAGCAATCCCTGACTGCTGTTTTCAGCAAAAGCTGATTAGCCTTACCTTGGAGACAGAGTAATGAAGGAATACTGGTTTGTTACACTCTTGCCCAGTCCTCCATATCAACAGATTTGGGAGTGCAGTACAACCCAGCCACAAGAAGTAAAGCAAATACACTCAAATGAGTGAGAATAAGGCACAGAGACAAAGTGGAATCTTTTAAATCAGCAAACCAGCCCTAATCAGATAGGGGGCTGAAGAAACCATTTCGAAATACAATTTAACTGTGCTAATCCCTACTTATAAAATGAGGGTCTGTCTGATGAAAAGTGGAGGTTAGGCCTGATAATCTGCATGCTAAATTCAAAATCTCACCAAATGAGGCTGCTTGTCTGCAGAATACAGAAGCAACTTAACTGCTGCTGGAAATTAGAGTGTTTATAGGTCAGTATTTTCTCCATTTATGAACTGGCGGTGCAGACCTCCTTGACATCAGCACAGAAGGATCTAGCAAATCTAGCAAAATTACAGTTTTTGTAATCAACTTTTAAGGGCCTAGTAATGCATGTTTTCAATTATTGTAACACCACTTGGAAAGCAAAGGATAAGAATCTTCAGCATGGAGTCTGTTCATTACCACCCTTAAGCAAACCTCACTGCCATACCATCAAATGTATATTTAAATGTGGTGACCTTCAGAAACAAAATACTACCAAGCGAATCAGGTAGATGCACATGTGCATAAATGTAATATATGTGTGCATCTGTCTGATGGCAAAAGAAAACATTTAGAGGAGACTCACAGAGGATAATCATTAATAGATTCGTAGAATGTATATGGATGTGATGCTCATCTGTATTTAGTCACAAAATACCGATCAGAGAAACATGAAACAGCAATTTCAAACCTCTTCAGGACTGCAGATGAACTGTAGTCAGGTGTAAATAACAATAAAACATTGTTATATTCTTCAGTTTATATTATTACATTATTAGTGCTACCCATCCTAAAGTCTTGACCACCTCTCAGACACCACAGGGAGAGCCCAAGGAGTCAGCACATGTGGAGGGGGAGCCTCCAGCAGTTCTCAGAGGGGCCACACAGCCACCTGCTGCACACCCCACCTGAGCCACGCTGAATTCTGGGGAGGAACGATATGCAGGGAAACCTGGTACAGGCCTTTCCACTCTCTTTCCTTCACAGCAACAAAATCTCCTCTAACTCGTGCCCTACCATTGACAACTGGATCTTGCCACCTCCCTCTGCTACACAAACTGGACTACAGGAGTACCTGATCCACTTCTAGATCACCTGCCTGCCCAATACACAGGGCATTCCAGAAGCACCAAAGGCTGTCAGCATATCACCAACTCACTCCTAAAACTTCAAAATGCTTTTCTCAAATTAGCCAGTGCCCATAATGTCTTTCTATAAAAACCTACATCTAATATATATGCTTCATAACACACCTTAAAACTAAAGAAGGAAGTTTGGTTTGATCTTAGGGGAGTGGAAGAAGCAGACTCTAAAGCTGTGATCACCATGGGAGCAAAACAGACACAGAAGTAGCCAGCACTTGCAGGGGATCAGATGGTGAACGTTTCACCTACAGCTGTCATACAGCTCACAACTCCTGCCTGGTGCTCTGCAAGACACAGCATGAAGGTAAACTCTGTCTCAAAGAGTCAAATCTGTATGGCTTCAAAACAGAGCATGGAAAAATAGCTAACTTGGCTCCCAAAGAGTCCTCTGGAAGGCGTCTGTGGTCTACTGAGAGGCAGAAAATGGTTTACATGGGCACTACTGTACTGTGGCCCAAATAAGAAAGCTGGGCAGAGAAGGAAGGAAGGTTATGTAAGGTAGGAAGCTGACATAGGTATGTAAAAAAATCTCAGTTTTTCTGAACTCATAAGGAATTGCATTTTAAGCCACCTGAACTCAACAAAGAGAAAATAACTGAAAAAAATGTTACAGTGAGCGTATCTGTACAAGACTGAAATAAAACACATATCGCAAAGAGCTGCAAAAATACAGCAGTGCAGCAAGTGCAGGTAGATGTTAATTTTCATGGCAAATTCTGTAATCTTGGTCTGAAAAATTATCTGTCTCTGTGCTGGATGCCTCCACCCTCCCCAAAGCAAAGGGAAGTAGCAGCCTGCTGCTGCCAGCAGACTATCTACTGAGCAGCTCATCCAGGGATGAGTTGAGAACTGATAAATTTGAGGTCTGATAAACTGAGATCTGATAAAATTGAGATCTGAGAAAATGCAGCAGATCCCATTAAACTCAACTGAAAGTCTGCCATTAATTTTAAATGTTACCTACAGATACATAAAAATGTCCTAGATTCAGGGACAGACCTTAAGGAATAATACATAAAATAGAAGGAAAGCAGCCAAAAGTCTGTTCTGAGTTTTATATTGTCTTCCTACCTCTAGGGAAAAAGGATGCCTTTTGCCTCAGTTTCAGGGCATGACAGCTATTTTATAGAAGGCCCATACATTTCTTATTAGGGTTTTTTAAAAACAATTTGCAAAGAATAGGCCAGTTGGTCATACTGAAAGAAAAAGTTAAAGAGATGGCTGTGATTAATTTTTTTTTTTTTTTTTTAAAGAAATACAGCTCCATGACATACTAACTTGAAATACACAGGCTCAGATCTCAGGAATCCATCAGCTTTCCTTGTGGAAAGCCAGGTGAAGATCTGTGCTCACAGCTGTATCTCAAGGTCTGAACTCTGAAGCTCAGGTTGGCTGCTTCCACCGTGTAGCACCCTGGTACCAACCAACTCCCATAAAACCAGGCTAAACTCTGTGGGTATTTGACACACATATTCCCTGCTTGCCAGAAACTGAGAGCTGAAGACAGCACAGACACACAGAGGAAGTGGAACTGGCAACAGTGGGGACGCAGCAGCTCGCTCTTGTGTTCTAGGATACTTTTTGATGTGTTTACACTTTCTGAAGTTTCAATTACAGATTATATACACTAAGATAAACACAACCAAGGCACAATGTTCTTCCTGTGTATTTATACTCCACAGTGAGATGCAGGTATAGGAACAGGCTGCATTTGGTTTCCACGGCACTCCACATACCAACAGCACATGCACAGACCACGCAGGCACTGACAGCGCTGCTGCCTCTGCAATAAAATGCTTCTTACATGATCTACATTTTATGCAGTCCAAAATTCCAAGAATTACAGAGAAATCTTGCATTTACTTTTCCCTCTGACATCAGTATCTGCAACATTCATTTTGAAGACACATACACTGTCCAAGCAGGAAATGTTTTAAAAGTTTGTTTCATCTCTCCTTTGTAGCCTAGAAAGTCAGAATTTGCATGAATGCAGAAACTAATTTTATGCAGTGTTTTTATAAAACAAAAAGAATGCATAAACTTGATAGTGCAGCAGTGAAACCCAGCAGTTCAGCTAAATTCAGATCTGCCTGATGTTTGTGCTGCTGCTGCTAAAAGGAACCTAAGGAGTGATCTTGTTTGTGCATGCTTTAGATATCCCAGGCACCATGCATGCACCTATAGTGGTAATCACCTGGGTCATTTCTGTAAAAACCACAGTAATGGTAACCCAGGTAATTCTCTGATTCAGTAATTTAAACTCCCACTCATAAAGCTTCTCTATATACTTTAGATTGTGTAACCCACCAGCATGACCATGAAAAACAAGTAATTTAGGCTCCAAGCCATTCAACCCGTATCCAGAAAAATCTCGCCACCACCTTTTTATAGAGGAACTTATCTAAAATGGGCTCTACTCCCATTTTTCCAGCCTAAAAGCTCATCTGCAACACTGCTGGTAATGCACATGTGTGTGCACTGAGCACGAGTGGCAAACCAGCACTAACCATTCGGAGACACTGCATGCACAGGTACAAATGCTCGTGTAGCTGCAGGGCCGCTGTTGCACCCAGCTCTTTTCTTTGGATGCACTGAAGAGACAAACAAGTATTACAGGACTCAGAATGTAACATCCTAGCTAATACCTTGCAAATGGAATATTTAGTCAGCTCATATCGACTATCTCAATACAAAACATATTAAAAAATAAAGAGTTGAATGCTTTCATGATTCAGATTTTTAGAGCTTTCTATCTAATTTAATTTCCATTCTTATCTGGGTCAAAACCTTTTTCTTTCTGGTTTTGGGGTTGGTTTTTGGTGTGTGCTTTTTTTTTTTTTTTTTGCTAGATTACTTTTAGTCTAGCTGAGTTTCAGAATCATCACTCTGTCACACAAATGTTCACCTTATTACCATCTGGGGAACAGCACAATGGCTGGAAAAGCCATCAGGGCAGGGCTGCTGCTCTTGGTGGTGATATTGTTTATATGAATGGGAATATGAAACCACAGCCTAAAATAGATGGTATGAGTAGTGCTTTGGAGATCGTTCTCTCTCCACTGATTACAGAGAAAGCCTTGATGAGCACTTCAGGTCAGATAACAAGCTGTTAAATGGCCATGTCTCACTCATTTTTATCTCTTACTTCTGATAGAAAGTCGCATCTATTTACAGCAAAGAAACCAAACATAAGCTAGAAGTTCCACTTTCAAATATTACAAAGATGTTATGATTTGAGCAAAAAACATAACTGTTGTCACATAAAAACTGGTTTGCTTTTAATAATTAGAAATAAAGTTAGACTTTTCTGTATTTTTCTGTGTAAATTTATACCATTTCAAGATGAATATTAATAGAAGTCTGGAGTACATGAAAATGGGGATAGTGATTTTCAAATCAGTTCCATCCCTTTCCTTCTCAATATTCCTGGAGGTCATAGTTTGCATGTATTGTATTAAACGTTGAATATTACAGCTTTTATAGTAACACTCAATAAGGAGAGTTTAAATAAGCACCCACTTATTAACAAACATCAAACAAGGAGTATGGCTGTGGTTAATAACAATGTGTTTTTGCTGTTAGTGTGAATCATTTTTTTACCATACTTATGCTCAGCCCAGAGATGACTTCACCTATTGAATCAATGAAGAACATTGACCTCTGAGACAGAAAAAGAAAAATGCCACTCCAGCAATACCATGTAAGAGCATTCGTAAGAGAAGAATTACTAGATAAAGAAAATTGATCAAACAAAATTCGTCAGAACATCTGAGCACCTATTTAATTTTTGCAGAATGAACTGTAGGAACAAGATGTGCCTGCAGTAATATTTATGATCAAAGCAAATACACAAAAAACTCCACCTCAAGCTCTAGTCCTCAACAAAATAGGCATTTTTGCCAAACCCTTACAGGTATAATGGTTGCACAGCCAGCTACAGCATCCTTTCCCTTCTCTGTATTCTGCATAAAGCAGGAAAAAAATGCAGTGAGGCTGGAGCAATCTGTCAGTCCCCTGGAGAAGAGTTTTCCACACCAGGCATTGAATTAGTCTTTGACAGCCAGCACTGGAAAGCAGACCCAGCAATTGAGGATGCAACAGGGGACAATGTGTCAGTACCAAGCTGAAGGAAAAATCATCCCTAAGAAGTTACAAAGAACACTGTTTAATACACATGGACTTGTTTTTATGTATTCCTTTTACCAGTTTAATTAACGTGATTAAATAGAATTGTTGCACAAATTGAAGAAATAAACTGGAGCTCAATGGAAAAAAGAGGAATTACTAATATACATTATAAAGTCAAGATAATACTTCAACCAAATCTACTAATTTAGCAATTTTAATTCCACCACTACTCCGAGCAAATGCAGATAGGTTCTTTACGGTCTTTTTACAAGAAAAGGTTACTTTTTTTCCTACAATCCCTGTTTCCACTCTCTTTAGTCAATTATGTCTAAAGGCAGCACTTCAAAATGGACCATTAATATGAGCAATATTAAAACTAAATAATATCCAAACAAAAAAATCATTCCAAAATCTTAAACAAAATTAAGATTGAACACCCTATAAACAGATAGGTAAAAGTTGTATGGTGAATGTATTTATCTACAGGGAACACAGGTGAAATTCAGTGAACATATGCCATTGTGAACACCCCTGGTGCAATTTAATCACAATCTTTCACTCCTTCTTCAGATTTTTATTAAAAGAGTTTAGCTTAGTTTCTCGCTTTTCTTTCAACTTTTTTTTTTAACTTAGGTATTAGAAATCATTATTAGCTTGGTGAACATAACCTCATTGGTCAGTCTCAGTACAAATTTACAAGCAAAACTGTGTATCAGTTATGATGCAATAGCAGATGAAAAGCCCTGTACTTTTCTGCACATATGCAGCTCTCAGTGTTCTTTTTGCTACTTTATAGAATATAACTGAGCTTTTGAAAATATAAAACAAATTTAACCTGAATCCATCATTTAACCTCACTGCAAAGTCATCAGTATAAAAAATTGATGTGTCAAACAAGTCAAGCATTTTGGTGTCCAGCATATTTCTCTGCAATCTATTGCTATGCCTGTAACTGCTAGTTATGCACCCATAATACAATTTTTATATATGACCAAAGTAGTACTTGTACTAAAAATTCTGCTACTAAGGGAATCAAATGATCATTTTTAGACTGGTTTTGTTTTATTAATGTAATGATTTTTAACTAAATCGGTCAAAAAATTGCTGAAATAGCAGAGAAGACTTTTGTTTTCTGCAGTATGATCTCTGAGTAAGGATTTACAAGCCTTAAAACTCCAAACTCAGGTAATTCTCTTGCTTTAACATAAAAACAGTTTTCTGAAAACAAAAAAAACCCACAGTGGTTTGGAGCTTAAAGAAGTAGCTGAAGTTTATCATGAGAAACAGAGAAGGAAAGTAAAAAAAATTACAAAGGAGACTAACATAGCAGAGTCAGAGAGAAAGAAGTGCCTTTTCTTTACCTGTAACAGAAAACTCATGAGGAGGTATGATATGTCACCACTCAGTGATATATTCTGTAATGCATATTATCTATAATTCTGCCAATCCAATACCAAGTGAAGTCAGTTTTCTCACAGGTGAACACTGAACAGACAGGCTGCCTCTGGAAGCAGCTATGTGGCCTGCTGAGGAAGTATCCTGCTTTTTATTGTCAGACCTTGTACTCCACACTTTTGCTTACCCTTGCATAACTAGGAATTGCTATTACACTGCACAGCACAATAAAAATCTTCAGTGTACTGGCCAGGGTTTCAACAACACTATTGCTTCAAGTAGTCATATTCAAAACATACATGAAAATGATGCACAGATATGGAAAAGGAGCCAGTAACTCTGGTAAAAGTGAACTGGAGTGATCACTGCATTCTCCTGCATAACAGGAGGATGTTCTACTTCAAACAGTTGCTTTCAGATAAGCCTGCTTTCCAGAAACAAAAAGACAGGAATGGCTTGACAAAGGTTAAGAAACCAACAAAGAAAAAAAACCCCACTTCTAAGTTTGTATTTCAACCAAAGAAATATCAGGTGGTACAATACTTCTTCTGTTCATACAAAGTTTAACAACAGGATTATCTTGTTATAAATCCAGAGTCATCTGCTCTTCTAATATTTCCTATGGCCTACTATTTTTGTTTCTGCATGACTATTTAGTTCCAACATGCAGAATACTGGGAAGACTTAAATTTTCATCAAGAGTTCTATGAATAGTAACAGATTTTTTTCTACTACATATCTAAGCTTCAAATAAGCAATTCTGCAAGAATCTTGTTCTTCCAATATTTTTTCTTGCCATTTCATCACATATTCTTATTTATGTACTTGTGTGATTATTCCCTATCCATTCAAATTGTTCATTCTTATTTATACTCTGTTGTGTTTATTCTGATTTGAGAATAAATTGCTCATTCTCAACTTTACTTTAATCATTGCTTCTATACATTGTTTTCTGTCAAAGTAGACAACCTAGAAAGAGAACAGCGTAAGAACTAAGGCAACAAAACCAGATATATGAACTTCAACTCTTCTCAGACATTGACTAGAAAAATTCCAAAGACTGATATTTGGAGGAGAAATCCCCCTCCTAGGTCCAAACGTCAAACTGAGAGTGTCACATACTCAATCTACAACTGTTACCAACTCCATCTCAACTGTGGGACCAGAAAATCTCATTATTTTACAGTAATCTTTCATACTGAGGAATTCTTTTCTGGCATGCTATCCTATCAATGCTGATTAATGTCAGTCTGCACAGAGCTAACAGGGTCTACTCTACACTGGCTTGGGATCTGCTCATTTCTGTTTGATGTCCTGACTTAGCTGCACCTATTTTAAATTACAATATAGCAGGAATGAGTCCACAGAATAAATACAGGGCAAACAGCTATGATCATTTAGGGACCTAGTACTGGACCATCCTCTCTGAAAGCCAATTAAAAAAGAAGATGAAAGTCTTTGCATCTATTAATGAAAAAGCAGTATTTTCTTGTATCACCAATGGGGTAAAAGAGTTTTTGATTGATGAAACGGATGGTTTCAGTATCCCTTTATTTAAAAATAATATAAAATGTCCAGTTATAGCATATCCTAGCTAGTGGTCTATCCATCAGCTTCATCCCCCCCAAAGCTGTGACACCTCTACCCTGTGTCCTACAGCCACTCTTGGTTTCATTCCCAAACTGACTTAATCTCAGGCTCCATTCTGGAGAAAGACAAGTTCTCCCTCCAGGGAAGAAGCCAAGCATGGCCCAGGGGGTGGTGTGCTCATGACAGAGAACCCAAAAGTGAACCATGCCAACAGTGGCTCCTCTGCCAAGGGCACCCAGCCCTGCTGCAGCACGCTGTGTGTCCTCACAGGCTGTGTGTCCTCGCACGCTGCGTGTCCTCACAGGCTGTGTGTCCTCACAGGCTGTGTGTCCTCACAGGCTGTGTGTCCTCACACGTTGCGTGTCCTCACACGCTGCGTGTCCTCACAGGCTGTGTGTCCTCACACGCTGTGTGTCCTCACAGGCTGTGTGTCCTCACAGGCTGTGTGTCCTCACACGCTGTGTGTCCTCACAGGCTGTGTGTCCTCACACGCTGTGTGTCCTCATAGGCTGTGTGTCCTCACAGGCTGCGTGTCCTCAGCTGCCTGCACACCGTGCCCAACGGCGAACTCTGTGTCTCCATCTTCACATTTCAAGAATAGCATTGCTGTGGGCTGTGTTATTTTTTGGCACTTAGAACTGAGAACCACACACACATATAAAACAAACAAAGAATATGTCAGGGCCAAAGAAACACTGTGAGCCAAAGGCAGTGAGGTGTAGCCCCAGTACAACTGTTCCAGAGAGTGCCAGGGCATTCCCTGACACAGTGGTGACATGAAGATGGTATAGACACAGCCCATATAAGAGACAGAAAGAGAAGCTAATCAACTTAATTAATCATTAAATGCAACAATCAATTCATCATGAAATGCAACAAAGGGAGAGAGAAAAAAAATCATGAGGAATAAGGTGCGGAAGAAAATAATTATGTTTTGGTTCTTTACATTAGTCTTCATGGAATAGTTTAGAAACCAGAATAATTATCTGTTTACAATGAAAAAAATCTTGAAAGCTGACAATAATAGTTCTAGAATACCAGATTTGCCAACTGGGTATGTTAATAACATTAACTTAATAGCTAATGAACTATGAACTAATCATAAAGATTATGAAATGTTCATATATTGCTACTGAGGAAACCAAATATTTTGTGAGAAAAGGGGTATATATTTAATTAATACTTAATTAAATCTTAGGAATCCAATTACCTATAAGGGAATTATGGAGAAAACGCTATAAAAGGAACTGGAAGATTGGAATAGCCAAAAAGAGAACTTTAAAAACACATCTGTACAGAAATACTTACCAATCTGCTATGCAACTGAATGTCAATTATTTATCCTACTCATCTAAATATGCATGCCTTTTTCCTAGTGTATTTTCAGGCATTTTATTCCATAGAATCAATTCTTGAGGTTACCCCAAAACCAGAACAGATGGAAGATAATGAGGAAAAAAACAGGAAGTCAAAGCATAGTTATAATTTTTAACACAATTTAGGGATGAACAATTTGTCAGGCTGCACTCTTGACAGAGAATTCACAGGATATGGAAAGCCATTTCTTCACTAGTGCCTACAGCATAACTAATACCAATAATGCTCATCTAAATAATTGATACACCAGGGTCAAATTATCCCAATATCAAGTCTAGACAGAAAAAGAAGTCATATGTCTTGATAAATATCTCTTAGAAATGCAATTTTGTTATTAAGAAATGTGGTGATTTTGAAATAGTAGTTGGTTCTTGTAGTCAAATTTTAAACTATTGCAATTCATTGACTTGAGATACCCCACAACAATATCAGCCAGGTGAGAAGATTTATTTTCTGTACCTTTACAGAAATGCTACCACTGCCTTCAAGTGAGATCTATCATTAAATAAAAATGCATTGAATATACTGAAGCTTATGTACAAAGGTAGGAACTTAAACTTATATTTTAAAGTCCTCTTCCAAAGGTAGTTTGCATTCAAAGTACTAATTCCTTTGAAGTCACATCACTCTTGCTTCTTGTTAGTATTGGTTTTCAGTCCTTCCTTCAATTTTCAAGTTACTGAAGAATGCTTCTCTCCAACCCATGGAAAGTGCATTTCCAACTATAATGTACCCTCACAGGAAGTCAGTAAAACTGCAGAATCCTTTTCATAAGATGATTCGTTGAAGTTTTTTTTCCTGAGATGTTGAGTCTGCGCAGTGTCTCGGTCCCTTCCCTACCAACGCCTTCAGTATTTATATAATACTCCAATTAACTCTGTCATATTCTTGGCCTTTTTACAACTGCGTTTTTAATTCTTTGCAAAACAGATACCTTTCTTACGTTTCTTATTACTTCTCTGCATGCACTGACTTTTTAAAAAAATTGCCAGAAGTTCAAAAAGCTTACTAATTAATTTCTTAAAGGCTCTAACTCGCATATTCAAATTTTCCAAGTGACTCTTCCCTTGATGTAAGACAGTTTTCAATCACTTCTAATCACGCATTTTTCTGTTCTTGCCTTTCCCCCTCATCAATTTAAAAAGCAAAGCATACTTGATCTTGTCTACTTTTAATTAAAGGGCCTCTTTCCTTATAGGTTTTTCCTGATAATATCAGAAGTACCTTCTAGTGCTCTAGGCTCCTCCTACACTATCCTCCCACTCTTATGTTCTCTACAGAAATGCATGCCTAGTTCTGGAGATTTTTCTTGTCTACTCTCCATTGAAAGTACCTTCTGAAAGCCTTCCTTTACCCTCTATAAGTAATCCTCTATCAATTATACTTAAAGTGTACAGGTAACAATTTGCATACTTGCATGTATTATAGAAATTTGTCTGTTTTGCATATTGAGTTGGAACAGTTCATAATCTACAAACAATGAATCCTCTTTTTATATTACGAACATTTCCTCCCAGGTCATCAAAAGTAAATGTTCCTTGAGATGTACATTGTCTTCTACTAAGCACCAGAAGACTAAGAAAAGTAAGAATCAAATTAAATAAACAAGGATATATAAAGTACAGGGAGACAACTGTGCTGAATGCACATTAGGAGAAAAGCCAACAAACAGATTTGCTTAAAAGTAACAAACCATCTAATGTAATCTAATGAAGAAAGCAACAGTTCTTCATAACAATTTCCTATAAAAGTGTTTAGACTAACAGGTCACAAAATACACAGGACAACTTGTCTCTAGCAGTAAACTAATGCTTAAATCAGAAGAAAAGAAAATCCATTCAAAAACTAAATCATAAATCATCTTTTTAACATGTGAAGTTATCTGAAAGTACCCATTTGTCATCCACTATATGACACATAGGAAGACTGTTACTTACCTTAAACATGGATTTATAAAAAATTCTCTTGCTGTTTTTATGTATTCCTACTCAGGAATATGACATGCTTCCATAATGTCACTGTCATTATTACTTTCTGTCAATCCCAAGAGGTATTAACACTTCTAAAAAACGTCACTAGTACAACTATTAAAACCTTCCTTATAGCTCCAATAATGTACACATGCTCATAATTTCAATTTTGACCACTGGCTTTGAAAATTCTTAATATTCATATGTTTGCCTATATGCCCAGACACTGATTGATCTTTTAAGGAATTGCAGTTGACCTGACCAAATGATTTTGAGCCTGGAAGAATATATTAGCTGCTCAGTTTTCATCAGAAGAGATATTCTGATGCCATGGTAATTTTGGAACTTTATTTTGAATGTTATGTATTATGCATACTCATTTACTATGTCATCTGTGTTTCTTCATCAACCACTAGTACCATACTGCAATTCAAAGGTCTTTATCATTTCCTTGTCAAAAGTTATCTCCTTAGGAATGTCACATAATAGAAACTAGATCAGTGTTCATCACTCTTGTCACTGATGTGCATGGGGAGAATTTACAATGCCCAATGTACTTTTAAATTACTCTTCACTGCTAACACCTTGTTCATCTTTCTCAAAGTACCAAGGCTTCTTGCATTTCTGTTTAGTTACTTATTTTTCTTCTGATTGGAAATGAGTCATACAATCTGGATCTAGACTTTTTTTAAAAAATCAAACTACCCATAAGTTACCAAGAGCAGTACTTCTTTTTCTAGCATCTGATTATTTGTTTTCTCAACCTTGTTTGTAATGATTTGTCTGACCTAACTTTACCCAGCTAAATGTTATTCCCACTATCTTAAACCAGGCATCTCTCATAAGAGTGGGATGAATTCCCAGCTAGACATGCCTGTCTCCCTTTATTACATCTAAAAAGAGCACAAACAGCTAACAAACTCAGCTAATATGTAGCCTAGAGCAAGTAATTTGAAATGTTAAAATGGAAAGTATATAGCATTAGTTTACTCACTTGTCTCCTTGGAGACACGCTGAAAAAATATATATGCTTTAATGCATTTTAAAACTCCACTGCGACCTCAAAAGTGAAATTCCCTAAAATACAGTCTCCTTCCAAACCCTCTTGGAATTCTCTATCTCTGAAAGGTGCTTTTCAGTTTGATGGCCCATTTTTCTTCTTGTAGAAGCCAGGTACACATTAATTCACTTGAGACATCATCTTTTTTTTTCTGCACCTCACTGTTCATTATGTTTGGAGAACCTGAATAGTTACACTTCTTCAACTTATGAAGCCAGTTTTGCCTGTCACTTCCACCCCAGAACTTCCAAACTCTGTCAGTGGCCCCTTGTCATGGACCACGCTATAATGACTTTTACTTCGTTAGTCACCTGCACTGTTTATAACTCTCCGTGTTAGTGGTCTCTGGCTTCATTATCAGTTCACTTTGGTTCTGGCAACTGAAGAGTTGCCAACTGGTTACTTTAGTTCTTTTAAATTATTCATATTGATTACTTTGACAAATGTGACGTACATGTCAGCCTGGAAATGCAGACAAAGCAGAGAGAGGCGCAAAGTCCTCTGTTTTTATTACACTGGCTGTTACAAGTAATATTGTAGATCTTTCTACACAGTGCAAGCTCCACAGAACAAAGAATATCTATTTCTTTGTGTATCCAGCACCTAATACACCTTTATGAATATTTTGACAGTATTAATCAAAGGTGGTAATTATGTCATGTCTTCTTTAATAGCATCTTATGCACGTCTCGGCAAATATGGCTACTTATTTATTTGAGCAACCTAACACTTCTGATTTCTCTTTGCCTTCTGGAAAAGTCCTACACTACCCTCTCACATTTTCCGAAAGAAATGGATTATTTACAGATTATATTGCCGTTTTCTCCTTAACTGTTATATCTATTTCTTGCATTTTGACCAAGCTATCAACTCCAAAATGCTAAATTCAAGTACTAGAAATGTTACATATTTCCTAAAGATGCTTATGCAAAACAAATACAGGGTAAGATCTCAATTCCATGAATTAGACCTCAGTTTTGGATCTTCAGGTGCGCAGTTTGGCAAATTTGGTTTTTTATAATTAATTAATTAGTAACGTAAAATTGCATGTAACTGTTTCACAGTCTCTCATGATGTTTACTATCTCTGTCTCCAAGGGCTTTTAATAGCATCAACCTTTCCCCTCACCAAGACTTCTTTTGGAGCAGGTCACTTACTTTGTAATACGGTCAATGTTAGCAATTTGCTTCTGGTTCCGGATTATTTCTATAGCTGCCCAAAGATGCTGGATAGCCTTTGTATCTGCCTGTCGTCTCTTCGTTAGGCGTGCCATGACCTGTTTACCTGGTCAGCTGCAGCCAATAAATAAAAAACAAAAAAACACCAAAAAGTTAACCAAGAATTACAAAATAAATTACATTAAATATGATTACAAGGAAAAATGTATTGTTGCATAGCCATTCAATCTGTATATAACAACATGTTTTCAAGTTCTTAAAGAGCAGTAAAAAGTGAAAAAAAAGTAGTTTACAAGAACGCCTTTCACAACATGTAATTGAAACAGAAGACAAAAGGCAAGCAGTAAAATATATGAAATAAATAGCAAATTCAGTTCATATCTCAGTTCCCTATATTTGGTAAAAATGCAAAACTACCCCAGCCTGAAACTGCCACAGCCTCCTGCATTGCCTGAAGCCCTCAAAAAGGGCAAGTGGTACTTCACTGCATCACATGGCGTAAGTATGTATTCCTACACAGAGAAAAAGCTGGACCCACAGTTTAACATAAAACACAATTCTTGGAGTACTACCTTCATGTTCTTATCATTTACAGCTATTTTTAAAAAGATGTATCGTTCTATGAGGAGAAACCAGAAATATATTTTCATGGATGATAAGTCCTTAAAAAAATATTTTGGAGCAGTTCCATTTTCTGTAACATGCTAAAACCCAACAGGACCAAAGTGCTTCTGATGGCATTTGCCCATCTAACCAACCCTGAACAGGAACATAATGAGCATCTGGCTTTGTTTACAAATTTTCCAAAAGCTGGAGGCAATGAGTACAGATAAGCCATAAATCGCCTACAGCTCCACTACAGGCACCGAATCCCTTTTTAAAAGCTTAACGATGCATTTTGATCACTAAATAACTTTCTTCCATTGCCACCACTTTCTCAATGAAAAAATGACTGATTTATGAGTGCTACCAAGGTCTATAATTTATTTTAGAGCTCTGTCCTCGGAATGAACCCTGTGGTATGCACGCAGATATTTGTAGCTAGCAGAATATTAACTTCAGTAACCCAAAATAATATAAAAAATGCAAAAACATTTCACCATCTGTGCAATGTTAAAGATGGGAATTTAAGTACTAAAAGTGTCTCAGCACTCAAATTCAGAAAAATGAATAGATATGAGTATTCTATCAGTTGCAGCAATGTAATTTTCAAGTCTGTGGGACCTACAGATACTTATCAAAGGGGGTCCTCAAGTTTTAGATCGGATATAAGCTCAGCAACTCTCACTAACTTTACAGGTGCAATGAAATGAATGGCAACACTCCATTATTAAGGATAAGAAATTATTTAAAAGCATTATACTTTATGTTATGTAGCCCATTTAAAGAAAAAAATAAGGAAAATAAAAAAGATGATGTGGAGTGGTATGTACATGCCCAGGTCCATGAGCCATTCCTGGCTGCGGGAGATACCAGGGAAGGGCAGAACAGAGCAGCACATGAGAAGATGTGGTGTGGTCATACATTGATCACACATTTCAGCTTTAGAAATCTCCTCTCTCTGGAGTTTAAAGCAAGGGCAACTAGAGGGATCTCCCAGAAAAAAAAGGCCAAGAATACAGTTTTGAAGGAAGGATAAGAGGGAAAGTGACAGACATACAGCTAAGAGTGACAGCAGTAGATAGCATCGCCTGACAATGATTCAGAGAAAGAAAGTCTCCGTTGGGAACAGCAAGAAAAGACACTGCATCCCTGTGAGCTGCTCTGCCTTCATTTCACAGAACATTAGGCTATTGCAAGTTTAAAGAACCCTGCTAATTTGTAAGAGAAATATATAACTATTTGTAGAATTTAATTTTTAAGAGAAATAGAGTAAAGCACAAAAAAAGGTTAGATCTTAACACAAAAAGCGACAACCTTTACAGACCTATTGTTCTAGCATAAAACTTCTTTCCTAACACAGACAAGACTGAAAGATTGTTCTTCTTATTCCAGCTCTCCCCAAACTCTCTGCTACAAAAGCTGTCAGACAATATGGCACCAGGCAAGCTGGACACGGGGTCTCTTGCACAGCATCACATCCCCACGTGAGGAGCAAGCGTCCATCCTTCTTGACCCCGATAGCAGTGTGAAACAACAGGCCAGTTCTCAGTTTATTTAGTAATCCCAACTCCTTTAAAAATAGCCGCTATTTCTGGCAGCCCAGCATATGGCTGCCGCGCCAGCGTCACACCCGGCACAGGCCGCGGCGGGGTTTTCTCTCACACCCCCGTGACGCCTGTGCCCACGGCCCCGGCACAGCACAGGGTCCTGGGGAAGCCACCTGCCACCTCTGCATGGCCCCATGGCCCCGCCATGCAGCCAAAGGGAAGGCTGGCCTGTGGGGACAAGGAATTCCCACTTCTCTGGGGTGGGAGAAGAAGCTCATGCTCGAGGCAGGGAGAGGGAGAGTGAAGGAGCACTGTAACCATGAGCTCCTGAAGCCCTGTGACTGCAGAGTGGCAAAGGCCCAATGGGATCACTGTTCCCTTTGGAATGTGCTTCCAGAACAAACCCTCCAGCCAGCCCCTCGCCCCATCCTTATCGTGCTGTGTTGGCTTGAAGCACGCCCAGGCCATGCCCTGGGCTATGGCGAACTCAGCCCTCAGGACAGGCATGGACTTCCCATCCCTGAGTGCTGCAGGGATCACTGGGCCCCAAAACACAACCCATGTGGGTGCCCCCAAATGGCTCCCTGCTGGCTGGCCCCTGCTCCCACTGCTGCACACACGGGCACGGCCATGGCTCTTCCACTCTGTTTGTCCGGAAATAACAGCTATAGGGACACACATGGGACACAGCAATCACACCTGTTCTATTTCCTTTTTCTTTAAATTCAAGATACAGTAATTTTAGCAGGTGTCCTGCCTTCAAAGAATATACATTTCACTTTCTTAACTTTGGTTTACTATTTAAGGGTACTTTGGTTAAACTCATGAGTTGACATTCTACTACTGAAATAGCAGTTCTTACACACCATACTGCCAAAAATACAAAAATAGGGTTTTTTTCTTTCCAAAAGCCCAGACTACTTTAGTGTTATTTTAATCTTTTAATTGCATGGTGTAGAAAAAATATAG
Source organism: Dicaeum eximium (assembly GCA_013396995.1). NCBI lineage: Eukaryota > Metazoa > Chordata > Aves > Passeriformes > Dicaeidae > Dicaeum > Dicaeum eximium. Next base: position 2,207,057 of record VWZP01004262.1, on the reverse strand, counting down.
AGTCTTTTTACCTTACAGAAAAAGATTAAAAGATTGTGGGATATTTCTTGCTGTTCACTGCACTCACTCTACCTCTACGGTAAAACTAACCACAACAGTCTAGTTCCTGTACTCCTGCAAAAATATAAGCAGTTTTCAATATTTTTACAATATTTTAAAGGGAACTGGTATCCAACTGTTAATAGTTCATACAATGCCTTCAAGTGCTACTTCCAAGCAACAGAAAATCCTCCCAGCGTCTCCACAGGAACAACTAATTCATGCAAATAGTAGCTTACATTTTAACAGGAGACACGTTAGTCTTAAATATGTATTTATCACTCCTGATTATCTGCTTATGTGTGGGTTCACACACACACACACACACACACACACACAAAGGAGAGAACAAGCATAAACATGCAGTGCATGTGAGTACGTGTAAAAATCTATGGCTCAGAGGTTAAGTATCGAAAGAGGCTGATTCACCCATGCAGTCTTTTAAAGAAGTTTAAAGTCCAGGGACTTTAAAACCACAATAGTGGAATGAACATTTACAGATAAATGCTTGAAAATGTTACTTATCCTCCTCTTTTGTTATAGCATTAATTTAAAAATCCTGGAAAGAAAAACTAAAAGCTGAAGTAAACATTCATTTCCTTTGTATGATTTGCTGGGCACTATGCTCATTTAGCTATGGTACTCCCTGCCCATACAAAATTATTTGCTCCATGCCACTTCTGTCATATTTTGTTAGCAAGTTTATAGTAGCATACAGCTGCTGAGAGAAAGGTTGACAAAAACAGATGACTGAAAATCTAGGAATTTATATCAGCAGGATCTGTCTTAGGTTTTGTAGGCATCCATGAGACCTCCAGAATATAAGAAATATCCTCCTAACAGAGAAAGTTTTGTGTGGCTGATGCACCACCTCCACATTTCCATCACACCCTCACTCACACAGGGCCCAAAGCAAACTATTTGTGTTCTCAATTTTCAACTCTAACTTTTCTCATGCACTCTGTGTATGGTTTTACTGTACTTTGTATGTCCTAAATGTCCTTTATGTCCTAAACACATTTCGAAAAGTACACCACTATACTGTGTGCAGCTTTCCTCAAGAGCCAAATGTGAGCACACTGCTCACAGGCAAGCTCAACAACCTGTGCTTTATCTTGTGAATACATAAGATAACACACAGAGCACAGCTTATCTTTCCCAGGCCCCCAGCACAGCCTCAGCAGAGGCACAGCAGTGGCAAGGGGGCACTGTCAAAACAACAAGGCTACCAGTCATTAGCACACACTTGGCTGAGCCAAACGCTGTACAGCTGCCGCTGCAACTGTGGTGGACATGGAAATCTGAACTGCAAGTCAAAATAAACAAAAATCACCTTGCAGCACGTCAAGAAATTTAGTCCAAGGAGCCTCCTGACCTGCTGCTTGCATCCAACTTAGCAGATATTATCAAGTATCAAGTTTAGCTAGAAACTCTCCCTGCACACAGAAAAAACTCAAAGGTAGTCAAATCTTGCCACGTGGCAGCTGTTAAACACCATCATCCAAGCAAAATATAATGCTTCTGAAAATTTAACTAGTAATTTGGACTTTGCACTGAAGCAGACGGCGTTGCAGTTGGGTGCTGCTGCTCTGATGGGAGCTGCTAATTAAGAGCTGACGAGTAGTAGCTCGTTAAATCTTGTGTTTGTACTTCACTGTAAGTGAGGCTACCTGTGGTGCTCGGCCCTTCCAGTGCAAAGTCAAACAGGTTAAACTCCATCCCTGCTATCAGCCACCACTGGGCTGGGACTTTGTGTGCACTTAATTGCAATGGAAAGAAGGTTTAAGGAGTTGATCCTTGCCACTGCTCAGCTACTGGTTGCTGCATTTTGGCCTCACAGCCCTGTGAGGGGATACTGCTATTGTTTCTTCTACAATACACAGTGAAAGATTTTAGGCTCAAAAGCAGGAAGAAGCTAGGCTCAGTCCTGGTTTTTGTGGCTTTCATGCTGAGTTTGGGTGGTTTGGGAACTTAAACACAGGCTCAATTTCACATTTATAAGTACTTTATAATATGGGGTCTAGTGTTTCTTAAATTGTAACTCTTTACAGTAGGTTTAAAATTGTATATATGAGCAGCACAAAGAGTTCCAAATGTCTAGCTTTGTTCTGGTACTAAGTAGGAGTTTACCATTAAAATACAGATTTGCAAATTGATGCAGAGTTTGGGTCCCTGGACTTTATACAGATCTCCATTGTACTGTGAACTTCTGCAAGCTTAAAATTTAGTTTACAATTTAAACTGCTATTAAATCACATCTTTCATCACCGGTGTAGTGGGAGTGTGAACTCTTAGTCTTCCCCTCCTACAACAGTTGTGATTAAAAGTGGTAATTATTCTATTTTTACATAGGAAAGGTACAGGTGAAAATGTCTTGACTGAGCAGCAGCACAGGTCATGCATGGGGCAAAAACAAGAGGCGGTTTAATTCCATGTCTGCCTTCCATAGCTGGTGATCCAAAAATGTGGGGAGAAGCTGCTAGGGTGAGAACAAAGGTTTTGGTAGGAGAAATTCCATATTTTGCTTACCATGTATGTGTCTTCATGAGTGTGCAAGATTATAGGCATAACCAAGGATTTGCTGAGTATCTGGTAGCAGGAGACTCTCTTTTGTAAGACCGAGTATTATCAGAAATAAAGATTTTGCATACAAAGTAATTTTCAAATGTTGAAGAATAAGCAAGTAGTTTGGTCTATTAGATATTTGTTTTGGACTTAATCCCAATCCACTAAAATCAACAAATGCCTTTCTGCTGACTTTCCAGGGTTTTGGAGTAAACTTTCAACTGCTGTCTGATTGCCACATCCTCACAATGAAAACCTTAGGGATGTGTTGAGTGATGTTAGTGAAACTGAAAGATGTAACAAAGGCTGAAATAGGCAAAAATTCTTTGTTAATTAAACTAAACTCAGAAAATTAGACTATAAATTAATAAAAGTTGCTGAATTCTTCAGTTTTTGGTTTGGTTTTTTTTTTTTTTTTTTTATTAGGAGATTAGTTCAGGCTCTAATGATGCCATTTTGGAAGTTATTAAAACATGGATTTTTGCATGTCGAATGCGTGTCACTCCTAATGAAAATCTTTTCATTTCGCTGTTAGCTTAAGGTCTACACAGTCTATTCAAAAGAGGAAAGTTTATTAGTATAATTATCCTAAATGTTTCCCATGTGCAAGTACAATATCCCTGCTGATGTGTGCGGCTCCACCTTTTGCACTGCACTTCCCAACCGCAAGGTTTGTAACCTCAATGCCATGCAACTTTTTGAGTGAGGTTTTGCATAGCCCCCTGAAGTGCAGCACAGACATAAAACAGGACTGCAAGAATATAGAACTGTAATGTTTTGCTTCGTTCTCTCTGCAATTTATTTTTTTCCCCAACTCCTGTACACAGAATACATGAAAGTTTTGCTTTTACCTTGTGCCATTTCAAGATGGCAATGAGCCACTGTAGAAATCTGAGCCAAGGACATTACAGAATTAAAGGCCCCAAGAATACTTTTACTACACATTTGTGCAAGGTCTATTTTAATCCCTGATACTGCATTTATTTCATTTGTATTGTATTCCATTCATAATGATTAAGTAAGTGTCCTCCACTGCAGTTAAGGCACACGGCACTTGAATGTTAAGCTCAGACATTTTGAATCATCAGTGTACAAATGGTAGAACTCTTTATTTTTCTTTTGGAGCCAAACCTGGACTTTCCTGTTTAATTAACTCACCCTGTTAGGGAGAACTTGACACGAACGTTGAGGTGCCATCCCAAAAGAGAATTTCTAAAAGTGTTAAGTGCAAACAGAATATAACAAAATCTGATACGAAGCATCAACACAAGATGCTGAGAAAGACTGAATAACAGCCATATACTCCAAACAAAGGCTGTCAAAATGGTCTTGTGGGCTATCAAATACAAATATATGTACAGGGCTAAAATGCATTCTGCTGCCTCTCCAGCCAACCCCAGTCTGGAATTTCAGAGACAACAGCAAATGCCATCCTAATATCTGAAAGAAACTATCCTTTGCTCCTGTCTGGCAGAAATCACTGAATAAAACTTTATCTAGCAATGCCAGTTTGGAAAAAAGAAAAGCACAGCTGCCAAAGAAAGTAATGTAGTTGAAAGAGCTGAAAGCAAAGAGCCAAAGCTGTAAGCAGCAATGTAGCTACACCAGATTCTTTCAAACAACTTTTTTGGTAATGGTCATCATGTTTTACTCTCGGTACTGTGACTAGGTAAGCTGAAGCTCGTAATATATTTCTGCTATGGAGCTGTGTTAAGAAAAGGTTCCACATTGATCTTCTAAAATAAGCAGTATTTTCCTTATTATTTCAACTTTTAGTTGGTATTCAATGCATAGAGAGTTTTTATAGCCAGTAAGAAAATTAAGTTACATAGGAACATCAAGAACCATACAAACTTCTGGTTTACTGGGAAAATAATGTTTCAAAGCAGTTCTGGGGAGGTTTAAACTGCACATTAGGAGGCATTTCTTTACCTGAAGGATGGTCAAACACTGGAACAAGCTTCCTAGAGAGGTGGTTCATGCCTCAAGCCTCTAAGTGTTTAAGAGGCATTTGGCATTTTCCCTCCTTAACATGCTTTAATTTTTGGTCCATTCTGAAGTGGTCAGGCAATTGGACTAAATGATTACTGTAGGATTCCTACAACTGAAATATTCTTTTATTTTCTTTCTACTCCTATTTTATATGACCACTGAAAATGCATACATTGTTAATGCATTTATCAAACTTCTGAACATAATTCCAGTTAAAAACAGCTATTTAGTTTGGTTTGGTCAAGGCTTAATTAATGAAATTAAATTATGCTAAATGGTTTCCACAGTGGACCTTGCACTAGTGTAAGCTGTTTTAAAAACACAGTTCTTGCAAAATGATGCAAGTTTCTCATGAAGCTAAACTTCAGCTTCCATAGTAACAAAGCCTCTTATTTTCAGGATGATGATGTACTAGCCTAATATTAAATAGACTTTAAGCTGTTCATCTCTGAGGACTATTCATCTTGGGGCAAAGGAAATTTCTTTAAAAAAGATGGTCCAACACTAACTTCAACATCACTAAATAATATGTGGCTCATACAAGGTGTAAAAAGATCATCCTACACATTTCTTGTCCTCTATCACAAAAAAATAATGAGTTATCATCAGATTTGTTTGTCTGGGGAGTTATCAAAAATAATGCTCGTGCCCAAGTTGCTGTCAGCAGCACTCTGGGCTCCCCTGTACAAATGCACAGGCACATGGACACAAGCAAGCCACACACACTGCCTTGACAAGAGAGGCTTCAACTAACACGTTTTACCTTCCATTTGCCAGAGACTAAGAGCATGAAGAGGGTCAGTTACAGAAGATTAAATGACACGTGGAGATAGGATCATGTTCTGAATCCACACTGCACACTAACACAGGCTTTCTGTAGTTTAAATCCACTCACTACCAAATTCTATATTTTCCAAAGCAGTCTGAAGCTAAATCACTGAAAGATGCTCGGGGAGAATCCATGGAAGGAGTTAACTCCTAATGAGCAGTCTGGGCTATTTCCTCATGTAGACAAGCCCTTAGTAAATAGATGCTTCCTGTCCTCTCACTTGGCTGTAGTGAGCAGAGATGATTAATGCAGCTATGCATCCTGACAGGCTCCAATGCTCACTTGGTCGTAAAACGGGAAAAATCATGGCCAAAGAAGGCTGATGGTGAGGGCTGGAATTTCAGTTTGGATGATAAATAGATGCCACTTTGATTCTGCAACTCCCTCTAATAAAAAGTGATAGGTGGAAGACATCTTAGAAAATGCTAAGAAATATAAATGAGAAGAGTAGCTCCTCCTCTGAAAGCAAGCTTTTGATCATCATCTTCCTTTCTGCTCGGAAAGCTAAGGAGCTTGCTTGTTTCGTAAGCCTCAACTGAACTGATGCAGTAAATTTCTCTGTCAGTAAGTAAGGTATAATAAATAAGGTATGATGACATAAATAAATAAATGATTTTTCATGGTATATTACCAGGGAACGTAATTCTGCATAAGGTCGGTTTCCCACTAAACAATGAGAAAGAGATACCTTTTCCAGGTCAAAGAATCATGAATGTATGGAAAAGTACTAAATCATGAAAAAGATAAATTCGCTGCAGATTATGTAAGCTATATGGTATAACACAGAGTTGATGTTGACTTTTTTCCAATTTAATGTGAGATTCCAATTTGATGGGGTTTTTTTTCTCTTTCTCTGAACTACACACAACTGACACTATTTTTAAAGTACAAATTGTGATTCTGGTGGTAGCCACAGGACTTCAACCTTAGATGTTTGTAACAACTATTCCTCTACCAGGCTGCATTTTTATTGACAAAAGGCAGCTGAATCAATTTTTGTTGCTCCCTAACAAAAACAAAGTCTGCCTGAACTTGTTTCTTTCAAAGCTCTTCTTTTTGGCCTCTCCCTCTCTATAAATAAAAGCACAGCTAGAGAACTTCTAAAACTGCTCAGATATTGAATTATTTTAAAAGTGAGCGTGTTATGCAGGCATGACCACTTTTCTCCAGCAATCAGGCCACAAGCAACATTAGCTCAGAGGAGACTTTCTCTTGTCAACAGTCATCTCCAGGAAAGCTGATACTATATAAAGAAAACAAGCACAATTCTGAACCAACTAAGGTTCCCAAACTAAAGCTCCTTCGAGACCAATATGCCTGGGCTTACCCTTGGAAACTTTCAGAAATACACTCAGAACTTAGAGCGTTAAAACACATTGATCTGTAATGCAGGTAAGATAAGCCTAAGAAAAACACTGCCAAAGCTTACACGCTTCTACAGCATTAATCAAAAGAAACCTTCAGGCAGGGAGAGGATCAAATTGTAAATCTGAGCTTTAGATCCTGCTTCTGAAATTCAAGGTAAATATCAGAAATAATGGACCTGAGAGTTTCATGCAACACTCTCCCAGCTGTGGGACAATTCATCGAGAGAAAGAGCAATGCATTGTGGAAATGGAAGCCTTTCCTCCAGTGCTCATCTTGCTTAGCTTTCTCTTCTGTTTTTTAGAGAATGTATTTCCTAGGCTGGACACAGACATCTGGCTTAAAAGTACAATCTGAAGTATATTTGGAGCATATGTTCTCTCCTTCACAGGCAGTACCCAAACTCACTAATTACACGCATTCCTACACAGTTTTCCTCTCATCCTGTCCCAAACCAACTCCATCATCACTTCCTAGTGAAGCCTAATCCTATCCATGTCTAAGATCCTTTTTTTTTTTTTAATACCTCAAAAGCAGGTAACTTATTTGGTTTGCACTTTCTTACTTCAGATTGCCCTCAGTTCTCCCCCCAAAACGTTCATGTCTGGACAAGGACAAAGCTTGCCTAGAGGACAATTTACAGACATGTGAGAGCAGCAGTTTTCATGAAAAACAATGTACAGTGAAAAACAACTGCATTCATAACTAAACAAATCCTGAAGTGGAAAACAGCTGAGTATAATCATGATCCTTTTCTTCTTATCTTTGCTGCAAAAGTTAATAAATGGAAGAAAATGAAGACAATAAGTTTCAAAACAATAAACTTTAGAAAAAGACACCTTAAAAGTCAAAACATTACTCAAACAAAGATCTTCTATAGATCAGAGCAGATGATGGAAGTATGTTGCCATTACTTCAGATAATGCAAGTTTCTCAGCAAACCTGGTAATAGCTGATATCAAGAAAACCTCATCCTACCATTTCAGGTTGGTATGTCCTTCCTATATGCTCTTTAAAAGCAGGGGGGGAATATACCACTTAACTTTATAACCAGCTCTTGGTGTGGTTCATCAGGTGGCAGAGGTTGGAAAATGGATTTTTCTGGTACAGAGTTTTTCCCAACACTGTAATCTGGGACTCCACTCTCAAATTTGTTGAGCTGTTTCAAAGACCTTGGTGGGAGTTTTAGTGTGATCTGTTTTTATATATTTTCTATTCCCTATAACTTTCAGATGCTTCCAACTCTTATTTCTCATCTTCTCTTACCTGAAGCCAACTTACATATCTTTATTTTTTAATGCAGAGAATTCTTCTCAAGGTTTCTCGAGGACCAGTTGCGGGTGAATGGAATTACACATTTTTTTCCTGAAAATCCATTTCACATCAGCCTGATTCTTGCATGTTATATCTGTTCTGTACCACTCTGGTAAAATTAATACTTTGACCAGTGGCTTGCTATTATATTCATATGCATGTCCATGGCATATGCTGGAGCTACAAAGAGCCCTCTGCTGCTCTGGGACTACAGCACTTTCCACTTGCAGAATGATGTTCTGGGTCTCCTCTGGAGGCTGCATCTGAAACCTATTTCTTCAAGCACTGATTCTGGTGATGTCGATGACATAGAGCAGATTACAAAGGCCCTTTGGGGAGGACATTACTTCCTGAACACTCAAGAGCTCTTCCTGCTCTATCATTATCTAGGGCTGAGATTTATTAAAGGCAACAGGACTATACTGTTCTGTTCTCAGCCATTTCCTTGGACCCCGAAACATGGGATTAATAATTTTGTCAGCAAAACTAGGACTTCATTTTTCAGATTATTTCAGTTTTCACTACTGCCAGCATTTTTATTTTACTCCTTTAACCTGAATGAAGGTGAATGATAGGGAGTTCTGACACTGAGACTTAGCCCTACAGGGTGGGAGAAATTCCCAGATGTGCAGGACATAACTGAATAAGTGTGCTGTCTCTGTGGCTACCAACAGAAGTAAAAGCCCAGAAAAATTAACTAATCCTACAATTAGCTTCTCCTAAATTTCAGAAAATGTCACTCATGAAATACAGCCTCCTGTTGTGATTTCTGCAAAAATCTTTTCTGCATAATGCAAAGAAAATGAACTGCAAGAATATCATAACATTATGGTGTTATCATAAAGGCCAAACCTGTTGTCTTGGAATTTGGATTTAGAATACACTATTCTGCAGGAAACAAAATACTGGAGCTCTGGCAATCTTTCCAATCAATATCTTATTTCATCATGTGGGGTTCTTTCAAGCTAGGCAGAAGACCTGGAGTCCACTATACTGCTGGAGCACCTGCCTGGAATGACTCCAGCTGTGATACCTCATGCTGAACAAGGCATTTAACTTGGGGCTACTTCACCAAGCACTAGAAACCACCTGAAACACAGTCTCAAACTTCATCATCCTCTTAAGCTGCTCTCTGTCCTACAGGACTGAATGCAAAGTGGAAACAGAGAGGATAATTTGCTCCTGACAGGGTTTTTGATGCTGGATTACCAGATTGCTTGATTTCAGACAGCTACTCCCTAGGAAAGTGGTTATTTTCTCACAGGGGTGTAACTTTTCTTCTCATGTAAGTCAAACCCATTAATGAAGAACACCAAGTCCAAATCTGGGAGGACTTCATAATAGTAGTGATTTCCTTACAGGCTTATATGGCTGCTTCTCTTTGATACACTTACATGCTAAAATTCCTTCTAAAATGGTTTCCTGAGTATGCTCAGCCCCTATTTCTCACTTGTTCATGCCTGCTTCCTAGAGATTTAATTAAATTTTTCATTTTGCTCTTTTGAGTACAATGAGACATAAAGAGACTATGAGAGCTTCTTTTACACTGAGGAGCAAGTTTCCTTTATTTCAGTGACACTGAGGCCCCGGTGGGTGACCACAAAGTGACCAATGCCTTATTCTACCCTATACCATGAAACCTAAGACGTTTTTCACTGTTTTCACCTTCATTAATAGAAACAGAATGTGTTCATCCAAGTGATGACGTGCTGAAGGAAAACCTACAGGATACTGAACTGGTCATTTTAAACTGAAAAGACAAAAAAATATATTGTTTTTAAACACTTCACATCTGTTCTCCCAGTGCTGAGAGATTCTGACTTTTATCACCTTTTTTCTGTTGCAAATAGCCTGTTATTTATTTTTAGGCATGAGATTTCCTCCTGAAATCAACTGTAGGTTTACAATCTTTGCTGAGTTCCAACAACAGAAAAAAACTCCTTTTGAGGAGACTTTTCAGGTATTGTTTCCTGGAGACTGCTGCCACCATAGTGGTCAAATTAATTTAAAGCACTACACTAAACCAACTGCAAGAAATCCTACTGTTCAGTCTAGCAGCATGGTTGTTAAACCAGAGAGAGACTGTCCTGTCTTCACTCATGCTCTTACTGCAGCCTTCCAGCCATGATAGTTTTGGTGTGCTAAAGAAGACACTGACATTCATGTCAGTCTCTGGATTGCAGCTTCAGAGTTTATGACAGATGGGAAACCAACAGAGGAGTTAAAATCCTGTGAATCCACGCACAGCTTATAGCCAGTAGCCATCTGGCTGGAGATCTACATAATACCACAAGAGGATGACAAAACAAAAAAAAAAACAAAACAAAAACAAAAACAAAAAAAAAGCTGTTTCATTTGCATTTTTTCCATTTCTCATCCCCTTCTTTTTCCTACCTGGTTTGAATACACTATCTTACTTATACTTATTACAAACAGTCTTTCAGCTATTTCATACAGGTTAAACAACTACAGTATTTTTAACTAGCACTTTCCATACAGAAAAATTAATTCTGTGTTAGGCAAAAAGTCCAACACATGACAGCATATAAGGTTTTCTGTGGTAACAGGCAAATAGACAGCATTTAAGTTAGGTGTAAGCATTTGAGGAAAGAACAGAGAAGGGAAAGCACCAAGCAACCCCATTCAGCAGCGCTTCCAGTTGTTCTAAAAGCAATTCCAGGCAGAAATAAAATGTAACATGGGGCCCCTAAAGTATAATTACTTGTGAAAAAAATGTGGCCAACAAAAGTTGCCCAACCTGTTCAGAGAAGAAAGAAGCTCTTTACCCCTAAAATGTGCTGGAAAAGCAGAAAATCTGGTTTTCAAAGCAAAAAAGTAAAAGTTTTAGGAAAACCCCCTTTTGCACAGCAGTGTGTTCAGCTGGCTTGAGACAGGAAACATGCAAACCTTCCTTACAGACAAAAACCCTTTTTTTGCCTCAACCTGCTGAAATGTTTAGCTAGGCACTTTCAGCCCCTGCATGTTTGTTGGGGTTTTAGCTTTCTCATAAGAGCAGATTTCTGATGCAAAGAAAGAGAAGCACTACACCAAGAATTCTTTTCCCTGTGAGTTGTGTTGCAAAAATGAGAGCATATTAAGCAACATGAGAACAGGAAATAACACTGACAAACAAAACTGATATTCTTTCCATAATGTGGTCACTCAGATGAGGACATTTGAAACTTCATCTCTCCAAATCAAGAAATGTTTATTCTACTTTTGGCAAGGCTGCTGAATGCATGTGTGCTTCTTCCTTCTAGGCCAAGTGCTTTATGATTTTTTCAGTGAAGCAGATAGTCACACTAGAGTAGAAATGAACACTGAGCTGCACAGTTTTCTCATAAAGCTCTCTCCTTCGAAAAATATTGTTTTATTGGTCCCTAGATGGCTTGTGGAAATACAGTAGTAGATATGTGGGAATGTATCTGAGATCCCTTCAGCTCAGCTGGAGCAGCTGGCACTGCAGGTGAGGGTGCTGAGGCTCCAGCTCCAGAGCCAGAGTGCTCCTGCAGCTCTGTCCTTTTGTTACCGCAGCCTCCAACGTGAGAGGCTGGAAAAACGGATTGAAGGCAGACATCTATTCCTGAGCTAATCACTCCACGCTCCCTTCACACTTGACATGATCTACTCAGGACTACAATTCATCTTGTTGTGAAGCAGGCACTGCAAATAGGTCAGATGAATTAAGCCCTAAAATTAACCATTTCTCTCCAGGGAAGATAAAGTGAGATTAGGATGAGAAGTTCATGTGGCTGGATTTAAATCACACACACTGCACCCAGCCTGCCTGTTCTAACCAGTGCCTACGCTTGCCTGGTGTAAGGTCGTGCTTACAACTGAATTTCTTACATCTCAGCTAAGGGCTCTAGCCAGCACATTATTGATTTTTCTGCTACTTTGCCTTTTTTGGATGAAAGATTTCATCAATATGTTTTCATTTTCCATATGGACATCTTTGAATAACTGAAGATATCTTACTTTCCCCATCTGCCTAAAGAAAAAAAGTGCAGTTGTGTTTTTCATTGAGAAAGGCTTAAATAACTGCATTTTTCCTTAAAAAAAAAAGCAAAGCCAGGAATATTTCCTTTATAAGTAATATCATTGCAATTCTAGTAAAAGGGCTGATTAATGACAATGTCTGATATATACTACAATTTTCAATGGGAATAATGTGTATTTTGAATTTTTTTTCTTGTCAGATTGAGTTTTTAATTAAGAGAAAGTGCAGTGTAAGACACTTTTTAATTTTTCTTGTAAAAAATGTGATTTTAATAAATGTGCCTATCTATCCAGACAAAATGAAACTGTAAAAGCATAACTGCAGAATTTTCTTCAGTGTTTTACAACAATGCTTTGATCAAGTAGAAACTGAGCTAGAAAAGAAAATTAATATCCTTAGTTATTTCAAGAGGCTAACTTTCTCTAACTTTGACTCCTAGGTCACAAGGCTGTTTATTTCAGATCAGCAGTACCTTCATTGAAAGTAAAGTACAAATTTTTCATCCCTTTTTATAATGTTGTGGCCTTTGTCCTCTATATCATATCACTACTGGAACCATCATCTCACTCTCCTGTCTTTATCAGCATTCAGTTAATCAAATTTATTTGGTTGGTCTGAGCTTGATTCTTACATGCATTTTCTGATTACCTCCAAACAGTATAACAAGTTCAATAAAAAGAAGCTGCAAACATATAAGCAGTAAAAAATTTCCATACTGATGTCTTTGTCTTCAATAATTTAAAATAAACGCCTTCCTTTATTCCTTCCATTTGACCTTGACTTTTATGGACTCCATGGGAAGTTATAAAATGGAATGTAAAATAAATTTTAAAATGCTGAAACCCGGGTTTCAAGCTCTGTTCCCAGAGAAGCTGTACATGGAACTACATCCCACGGGCCAGCGAGCCTGCTCAAAGGCCATGCCTCAGTGCCCTGCAGGACTTCACTTTGGAGGAGTCATCCAGGACTTCACAGTCAAGAGTCATCTGACACTATAATTCAAGCCCTCAGCCTTGGAAACCATCTTTTTATCTTCCTTTGATTTATAAGGGTTAATACAATGTTCTTCTACCTGCTGAAAAATGTTACTCTCTCCTAATTTTATGACTAAGAGCAAACTGCATCTAAATTCATTCCTATAGGTTTTACTTACAAAGGAGGACCTCACATAGGATTTATCTCTGTATGTACTCCTCATGTTGCACTTCAAATAAATATTTTAACCAGCAGTTGTTATTTAGAGCAAACCACAGAAATAAAAAGCTAAAGCAAAAAATCAGATTTAAAATACACTTCCATTTTTATGTCAAAAGAAATTGCCTACTTCATGCATTCCGTTATCTTACTGCTGCTTATAAGAGATGGGCGTTTTCTGCATGAACTATAACAACTGATTTTTACAAAAGAGTTGAATTAATTCTCAAAGTAATGTGCAAAAACCATTCAAGTTCACTTCTATTTGATGTTGGCTCAGGCAGTTTTGTGCTTTCACAGCATCACATCACCAGGACCTTTTGTTTCAGGCCATGCAGGTGCCACCCAACGCAGCAGCAGTGCAGGGAAGCAGGGCACTCTTCTGTGCGAGCATCTGATATGGTGACAGAGAAGACTCTATCCTACCCCTAACAACAGCTAGGAGTAGTGCTTCAGAGAAAGGAGACACTACAAATAACCAGAATAAACCTCACTAAGTGCAGAAAGCTTTGCAGGTGACAGAGAGGAACGAGGCCTTTCCAGATGTTACAGGTAATGCGCTTACGTCTTAAATCAGATTTGATCGCCCTTTTCCAGGCATGCTTTGCTGCCACTGTCATTAGACTTTATATCATCAAGCCCTTTTTGAAAATTGAACCACTATATTTAACTATATGACCTCCATGATATTCTACAGGCCAAATGCCCACTGTCCAAAATATTATTTATACCTTTAAAAATTACAAGTTTCTCCTAAGTATCTTATTTCTTGATCTTGTTTTATGAAGCTGAAAAAGAAAGAAACACCACCTGATCATTTCACCCCTTATTTCATATTCGTAGATATCTCAAAACTATCTTTTTTTACTATTTATTTCCAAAATAAACAGAATACACATCCATCCCACCCCATCACCTCACAGACAGGACCTGTCACTCCTCTACATATTATTTATACTTCTATACTTTATAGGACTTCAAAAATTTTAAAATTTTAATGTTATGATTGACAACATTAAGTATTTATCTCTTCTTTGGTTTTTGGTCTCTCTCTTATGGTTACCAACTGCAGCAAGATAACTTCCTGATACAATCCTTTAATCCAAACTCCTCAGGCAAGACCACAGAGGAATGAAAAGGAGTTCCAGAGACATTTTTTCCCCTTCAGCTATTCTCCTTAAGAGTTATGGATTTTTCTTTACTCTTTGAAGACATCTGTATTAAATTAAGTACACAACAGTAATCCTAACAAACCCAAAATTTACTAAAACAAAAAGAAAATGGAATTAAACCAAAATAAATTATTTACTTAATGTAGCTGAATTTACAGTTCTCATACATTAAACTAGATAAGTCATAAACTAGATAAGCTTGACTTCAGATAAAAAAAAAAAAAGAAAAAAAGAATCCTGTAGTTTATCCTTTGAAATTAAATATCCTTTGTGACCACACCAGTCAGCCTGTCAATGCTGCTTGCAGACAGTTCTGTTTTTGTCTCCCAGAGATATGCTTATTAAACCCTGGTTAAGGTTTCCTAAACACTTCTCTGAACAAAAAAAAACAATGGGCTTTGGTAAACAATTTCAGTCTCCATTCTCTGAAGAGTTACACCATCGAAGAAACAAAAAACCTTAATTATGATTTATGACTGCCTTTTCAAGGTTTATGACCCAGCTCAAATATTGCCTTTTGCTAACCATCCTGGCTGGGTCTCTAGGTTCGGGCCAGACCCATGGGCAAATCTCATGTAACGTATACTCCATTCCTCTTCCACTTGTCACATGTGATGAGTTATAGACAAGGAATAAAGGTCACTCCTAAAATCAGCTACGTTTCAAAACAAAGTGCAATGGACATTTGGAAGAAATCAGTCTTGGTTGATGTCTCAAATGACAGATTGCTCTTTGTTTCCACCTTTATGGGTTTTAGCACTCACATATACAGTTTTTGCATGAGTACCCTGTGTCATTTAGCAGGTGATATTTCCCTGATATAAGCAGAGCACGACTCTTGGACTGATATAATAAAAACTGATCTGTAATGGAAACTTTTGCCACTTTGGAAGTATAATGAAAATGGCAGGCTTGTTCCTTCTCAAACGCAGCCATGGATGCAAACAGGCCAGCAAAAATGGTTTGGATAAGCAGAACTTCTTCCTGTTAAGCAAACAATGACAAACTGCAAACTGCAGAACAGGCTCCACACTGGGACACCAACCAGAGGTACCAGAAGAATGAGGAGAGCAGTGGTGAGCAGATCCCACCAGTATCCTGTAATAGTAAGTACAACTATTCTCATCTTAGAGCACGGTCTAAGCCATTCTCAACCCTTTATTATTCAGCCTCGCCAATAAATTTGAAATGAGGAAAAAACCCAACATCCCAGACAAGAAACATTGAAGCCATGAAAGTAATGGAGGTACCACAGAGCCACCTAACACTATCCACACAGGCTTGTCTGGTGTGATACAACCCCAGAGCTAAACCAGGGCTACTGTAATCAGCCATGAAAAAGAAGTCATCATGACTCGAAGGCAGATTCCTGCAGGAGAAGGTTAGCTGTGACTCCCAGAGCTGGAACTGTGTCACATACCATTTTTGGTGTGACTGGAGGCTTGGAAGAAGCTTTTCACCAGCAGGAATTCAGAGTGCAGCTGCACTTTGGTTCCCTAAAGCCAAAAGCAAATGAACTGTGATCTCAGATCTGTTCAATAGAACACTGTATTAGTTTAATTTTTTTTTTTTAATTACGAAATCATACATAGGACAATCTTTCCAAGCTCCAGATCAAGTTAATTTTAGTTGTTACAGAGGCAAGCAGAGTTACTCAAACATTCAATTAAAGTAACCTTACAGAACTGTATTTAAATTGTATCATCACTCTGATGATATCCAAAGCAAAACATAAAATAAAGGTCAAACTAGAGAACACTATGGAGCAAGTTAATACCCATGAAAAAATGAGCACAAGGAAAACAAAACTATTCCCCAGTGAAAAATGGTAGGGATGTTATTCCTCTCCTTTATTGCTGCTTGTCTAACAGAGAAAAAGAAAGAGAAAAGGAACTTCAAAATTACTAATGGTAAAAAGACAACCCTACCTTACAACATAACAAGGAAAGAAAGTTAGAAAAGAAGGTGCATAACCAAAATAGCACCTCACTGCTTGCACATCTCCCTCTCAAGCTCCTGGACACACACCCAGCCATAGGTGATTTTATTTTTTTTTGTTGCTTAACAGTTTCTTACAAGGAAATAATTTTGTAATTGACCTAAGGCAAGGATTCCTTCTTAAAAACAACCAGAAAAAAGTCCTAATGCTTTGGTAATCTCTCTCTTAATCCTCTCTATACATTATCACTGCAAAAGACTTCAGAACTGATTAATCCAAAGATAATTATACTCAACTGTTCACCAGTGAGGAATAAAAATGTATTAGAAGGCAGCTAATACACATCTTCCTTAAAGAAAGAAATAAAATATTCTTTCAAAATGCTTTCAGATGTACATATTGATAATAACAATAAAAGCTAATGAATCTCACCTAAAAACCGCTAGTTGATTCCTTTCAAAAGAAAGTTTTTCTCCATTTTATAGAGTTTCTGCACACATTTGAGATGAGTCCAATAATCTACCAATGCATTTAATTACTTCTACTGCAGAAATGTTTAGATAGCATGCCTCTATCTGTGAAAAGGGAAAGGCCTCCTTGTTTTTACAGGAAAAATATGTAATATGTTAGCCATAAATTAGCATGCTACTTTGAGTAGTAACCATGAAAAATCAACCTTGATACAAAATTCAAATTATTCAGAAATACATTAATTTTAGATCCTGACCTTCTGGCTACCACTGCAGTAGAATACAATTAACACTTTCCTGAGGCTCTCACAATGTATATTCAGAGGGTTTATGACTAAGTGATATATGAAATGATACAAGGGACTCTTTGAAGTACTGCAGACAAAAAAGAACATTGAAAAACAGTATCTGCCATGTTTACACACAAATATTCTGCATAAGCAAAGCCAGCCAAGCTAAACACATCACCAGGATAGTTTCTTTACAGGTGGTGAGTTCAGACAAATATTATTTGCCTTACATTAAAAATATGACAGAATGGCAGAAGACTGTTAACAACCTAATATTTTTCAAACAAGAAAGTGAGGACAGAATGTATTTGAAGGACTCATTTAAACTCCAGTGTCAGAAAGATCAGCAGAGTTTTCATAATTATCCATACTTGGGGAAGATGCTGGAAGGGTGGGAGCTGAGGCCCCATTTCAGGGGTTTAGCAGCACTCATGCTGCTAAACATGCTGAGATTTTTTATTAAAAAACCTTCAAGTACTTTTAGTTTTAATAACTGAATTATCCTATTGCCAAAACCCTACAAAAAGTGATTAACAATTGTGAATGTGCACCTCGGTTCTGCGCAATCATTTATGGACCGCTGTAGGATGATCAACAGATGTACAACCCCAAACAAATATCTGTGAAATCTCTGCCTTAGTATTTGCAGTCATTTATGGTAGTTAAGGTTGGATCTTTTAATACTTGGGCTATAAAGGTGTGATTCACCAGGGCTCTTGACTACAGTATAGTTCACTTGGGATTCAGGAATGCTCAGCACCACTCCACAGCAAGGAGCTGCTCCACACCAAAGCTGGAGCGGTGGACAGCCCAGGCTGGAAGTGCTCAGCTGCCCTGCTGGAGTGCTGCCACTTGCACAAATAATTACATACTTATTCTAACATGGCACAAACGCTCAAATCCTAGATAGCTGCACACTCCCTAGAGACCAAATGTCCATGTGCCTCACTTACCCACGAAATGTAAAAGCTTAAGATCATACTAGGCAGGAGAAACTAACTCTCATGTATACTATTAAAACTCCAGTGAATAAACATTCATCACTGTGATACTGACCATTAGTTTGTACCTGGAATTTAATTTTTTCTCATCCCTTCAGAAGCAAGAATTAAAACTACAGTGGTTTGTCTTTTTTTAATTGTACTGACTACAGAAAGCAAAATTCTTACAGAAACCAGGTATTTCTAAAAACCATACCTGTTTCAATTTTCACAAAAGAATATGGAGAAAGGAAATTATGTGCTACATTTTCTTAATATATTATGCCTCCAGTGACCTTCAGCTCTGATGAAAACTGCCACTACTCATTTTTTTAATTACTAACACAAAGCTCTGGATTAGTTAAAGAGCTTATGAACTCTTCAATACTTCAAATACATTGTTAAAGGCAAAAATGTAAAATGCCTTCATTCATAACATTTAAATGCAGGTGACAATTCTCACAATGGCACTGTAAGAAAGCAGAGGAAATCACTCTCAATGGGTTTGAATGACCCCAGGACAGAAGCTGGCATGTCCAGACCAGTGTGAGAGTGGAGATGGCTGTGAGATGCCCCCCACCACCACACAGGAGCATAAAGACAAACAGAAAAGCTCTTGTTCACATGTGCCTGGCAAAGAAGAGGCCCCACAAGGTCAGGGCCTGAGAGGGAGAGAGCTCCTCAGACTGATCCCCATGAGTGCAGGACTGGGAAATGCTTTCACTGGAGATAGCCTGGCACCACTGTGCTCAGAAACCAGGGTGATGCTGGGACGGCAGCAGGAGCTGCATTGAGGTAGAAACTGGCAACAGAAAAAGTCTATGGGATGATTCAGGCTAATTCTGGAGGAGAAAACATTATCCTCCACTGGGTCATGTCCACAAGTTGATTCCATGGCAAAATCCCACAGCTCAAACTATAAATGGATGTATTTGGCCCATACACTCGATACCGGACCTGTCATAATCCATACCCACAGTCCATAGTCCATAGTCTATATCCAGAGCTCCAGGGTACTAAATATTATCCAAGCCCCAGAAAAACATTTAATTTCCAAAGCTCATAGATAACCCTCCAAGAGGATACTAAGACAAGGTGACTGGGCAACTACTTTTGTATAGTGTAATTCCTACAGTAGCATCCTACAGAAGTTGATTTTTCAGTAAGATTTTCCAAAGAACTTCAAACGCCTGCCCACAATCTAAAGCTGATGGTGTTGAGTCTTTGAAAGGTTAAAGATCCTGTCCAAGATCTGTGAATAGCAAAGACAAATCTCCAAGCTCCATCTCTCCTCCCTTACTCCACCATCATGAGTAAGAAATAATCCCGCACCAGAGCTTTATCCCAGGGATTACAGAAATCATTTTGAAAGACTGCATATGGGAAAAATACATAGGTCTAAAGTTCTGACATGAATTCTAAATAAGATTTTATGAGAAGTTTCAGTTCAATTCTCTGCTCCAGTAACAGTCTCTCTTCTAAAAATCCACTCAAAGAAACTCATTTCAAAATAACCAAGATGAATAAACAATCTTTCCAGCACAGCAGCGAATCAGGTAGATGGATGTCTTAAAGATATGAGTTCCAAGTTTCACATCTCATTACTGCCTACAGCCCTCCGGTCTCAATCCTGACAACAGCCAACAGCTTTTATGAATAAGCATGCTCTGGAAGAGACGCTGGACTACATGGCTGATCAACTGATAAGATGGAACAGAAATACAGAACGTCAAACATCCATTTACCACAGGTACCAGCCCAGGAGCCTGCAGTAATGTTTATGCAGATAAGGAAACAAAGATCAAAAAGAAAGCTATGCAAATCGTTTGGTTCTATTATTTATTATAAGATTTTGGCTTTGTAAATATAAATCAAATACAAATGTACAGCACTGCCAAGGAAATAAATTATATTAGATATCTATACATTAATATATTCCAGTGAGCTAGTCTAAGGAACAAATCTAGCTATAATTCAGTCAAGAATCTGTACAGAACCATACCATTAAATTTCTATGGCATGTGAAGAATAAAACAAGTTTAAGCAATACAGTTCTTCAAATCATATCAAAAGCAAAACGACTGCGAACTCCTAAAGCAATGTTACTAATTTATCATTGTTACAGCTTAAAAATGTAGCCACATCACATAAATTGCTTCTCCCTCATGTAGTATCTTTGAATCACTCAATTTGGAAAAAAGAAAAAATTCAAACTGTATTACAAAGAGACTGCACTTTATAGCACAGGAGGTAGCAGACAGTGAAACAAGAAATAATATAATGGCATGAAGAATTATATGCATTTTGCATTGGACTAATAATTTATATGATAAATGACAAGTGCACAAAAATTTGAGACACTCAATTGTTTTTCTTGAAGCAAAAAATCTGCTTGGTATAGGGCAGCTACTCAGAAAACACAGATTTTTCAGTAATTCTGAAAGTAGTCAGTAACAGCTAAAATGTATTTCATACTACAAAATGCCTTCCTAACCATTTTGGGATGTTACAAGGTGTACATCTACTTCAATTAAAAATAGGATAAAGATATTCAGAATCCTAAACAACAGCTTTGCCTTCCCTGGATCCCATCCAAGGAGGAGTAGTAGACTTCACCATTTTTTTCTCTCATAATTAAAAAAATGTTGGATTTCTCTTCCACTCACATATATATTTTTCTGCAAATCCTTATTTTCAAAAAACAAGAAGATAAAGAACAAGGGAAACATGGGGGCACTTTATTCCTTCAGGTAATTCATCACACTGATATAATTTTAGTACCCTAAATTCTCTTTCTCCCACATTCATCACCTGCTCTCTGCTCTTCTCCTTAGCCATAGTATCTGACCACTTCTCTGCTGAATTCAGTTTATTTTAGTCATTTTCCCACATCAAGAGCCTTCTCAGTTGTCCAACTGATTTGCTATAAATTTTCATGGATTATAGGTCACCTCTCTGACATCCTCCCCTCTCCTTCTTATATCTCGTTTCCTGCAGTCGTGGAAAAGGGATACGAGATGTTTCATCTGTGCCCCGCCTGATTTTCTTGAAGATCCTTATTGTCTTTTTTTCCTTATTTGCCAGCATCTCAAAAAGCCCAAAGATTTTGTAAAAAGAAGTACAAATCAATAAATTACAAATATTCTTTTAAATCACCCCAAAACTGCTTTGAAAGTTTAGTGCATATAGTGAACATAAAAATGCCAATTAGAAGGAATAAAAAATAAACTGACTTAGTTTTCAAGTGGTCACGGCTAACAGTTAGAAGAAAGCAAGCAACAGAAGTACATATTGGAAAGCAAATCTCATTATTTAAAAATGCAATAGTTCTTTTTATTGGGAGTGTTTTAGCTGCCGTTTCAAGTAAGCTACATGAGGAAATCTGAGAAGTAATTCTATTGTCTCCATGTAATCAATTTAAAAAAGAAAAATCTGTATTTTTAATAATTTATGATCCTAGAGAAGAAAGTGTTCTTCTCAGTCTACTTTCTCTTGTTTTTCTTTGGAAAAGGAAAAGCTTGTGTAAAATCTGTGCAACTATTTTTTGAGAAAGAATTAAAACAGACTGCCTGACCTGATAAGCCCTCTGGAAGACTCAGCTAGAAGTCTAAGAAATAGAAAAGCTGAGCTGCAGGAAGATTGTACTGACTATTCTGGTACTAAGTCTCCTGTCACATGTGCCACTCCCATCTTTTTTAAGCAGAAATGACAATGCATGGCCAGTTGCTGACAGCTGGCTTCAACAGTATAGCAGATAAATTTGTTTAAGAAGGGCTGTCCTGCAGGTATGTCCAAGTTCACTTCCTGGCAGTGCTACAGGCTTCCTGTGACACCAGGAATGTTTCTTAACCTGTTAAAAAAAATTTCTATCTGCTTTCTTGAGACTTGATAAATCATCTTCATTTTTTGTAAAATGGAAAAAATGCATGCTGATTACTGAACTCTCCAGTCACTCCTGAATGATGGATATTCAGATTCCATGAGTGAACACTCAGATTCAATGAGTGAACATTCCTGTTTAATTATACTAAGAAAGAAATCCAAGAGGTGTTTCTAAGCATAGGACTCATGTTCAACAGCACAAGCACCCTCTGAGCTGCAGCCTGAAACCAGACAATTTCTGTAACAATATTCAGTTCTCTCAAAAGCTCTGAGGGCAGCTCCAGATTGTATCACAGTGAATGCCTCAGCTCATTGATGACAACAGAACTTCTGATGTCACAGCAAAAAGTAAAAAACTGGCTATGAGCAAATGTAAATTGAAACACATTTCACTCTTCTCAGAGTTGAGACATTCACTCTGAATGAAAAAATAGCAGTACAGTGCTGGTATGAGAATTGCTAGCAAGATCAGTTGTCTCTTGGTGAAGATTTTAAAGGAAGCTATTTCTCTTGAGGAAAATGATGCAACTTCTCATGACATTCCTTCCCAAGTTATAAGCAGCTTCTCAATTTCAAAGTAACATTAATTTAGCTACTAAGTACAAAATTTGCTAGTTTTATTGTAGCACTTTCCTTAAAACTAATCTGAATATCATAGTAGCAAGTGTTTTTCACTATTTCTAGGACCTAAGCATAATTCCATTTCCTGCTACTGTGGGGGTACCAGCAACTTGAAGTTCTAGCCATTTTTACTGAGCTATTAAACAATTTAGCATATTAAAACTGCTTGCCTTTTGCTTTGGCACTTGCCTTCATTGTTATCAATACTACTTTCTCTCCATCTCATCTCTTCTTACTTCTAATTTTCTATTCTTCTAGTGCTGAAAGTATTGGCATATTATCTTTATCTCTTTCTGCCTTAGAAGCAGACCCGTTCACAGAATGAAATGGAAGTGTATGCCTTAGCAACTCTTCCCCCTCTAATTTATACTCCAAATGCCTCGTAATACAGCAAAGTGCTGATACTGCTACTTTACAGGGAGGAATCCATGCCATAGAGAAGTATATTCAGAATCTGTTACAAGCACAAAAATGAGACTGGTAAATCACTGCAGAAACCTGATGAGTTACTCTCACCCATGGTGGGCAGCCACAGCTCCTGGCTCACAATATTTCAGGTACAGTTCTCGTGAGGCTGCCAGCCACGCACCTGGCAGCAGGGCCATGCTGAAGCCACAAGGGCTGAATAAACTCAGATCACTGGATTTGGAAGAAACCAGTCAACAAGGGCTGCTGAAGCAGACACCAGCCTAGCACTCAACACTGAGACAAGTCTCAGCCTCCATTCTGGGAGCTCTCAGCTATCCAAAGCACAGGGTACAGGAGTTTTGGCTCATATCCACACAGAAATTTTAGTGTGCAACCCCCACAGGGTGAGCCAGTTTGGCCATATTTGCCCTACACGGTAAACACTTAAAAGCAGTCACAACACAACATGTGATACAGATATCATGTCAGGTTCTTCCATCTGAAATGTTCATGTTTAGATCCTACAGCCTGGATTCCAATCCACACTTACTCAGACTGGCTGTGTGCTGTCATCCTCACACTAATACTGTGGCTTAAGTGGCTTTTTACTCTCTTCCACAATCACCTCCCTCTAGACATATTTGTAGAGATCATAAGAACCACAGGGATTGATCAAAGACACATCTACCAAATTCCTGGTGCACAACATGAAACTACTCAAATATATGGGATTCTCCAGGGCTAAAGATGGAGAAGGTAACACAAGTAACATGTTTCAGCCTCAAGCATAGTTTCAGCCTCTCTGTTGGAACACCAATGTCAACATCTAATTCACAACAAATCAAAATCCTAGCTTATTAATATAAGCAGGCTGTAAATAAAAGTAATAAAGATTATGTTATTTTTACTGACTCAGCAAACAGACCTGCATGTTTCAACCAGATGCCTTCCCATCTAAGACACCTGTAAGGCCCAGAAATACCAGTTCTTTCTCTAAATCAAGCTCTAACCAGAACTGACTCTGCTACAAGGAATCTGGAGAACCTTTTGATTTGAAGAAAACATTAAGGATCCTGAGCCTTTTTGTTGTGCTGAAGGAGTCCTAAGGAGAAATCTATCCTTAGCTTGGGGCTGCTAAAGTAGTGTTGGCTACTTGGAGGCAAGGGCCTCCAGCCTTTGGGATCAGGAACAAACCTCAGCTGAGCAAGTTACAGGAATTAATTTAAGGAAAACTCACCATATGACTGTTCTCCCGCCTGAAAAGTTTGCTCTAATCCACTTTAGTTGATGAGGTAGAGAAAAGCAAACAAACTGGGCCAAGAGTTCTCACAGTACCTACAGCAGACATTCCTCAACAGTCAATTTTGAGAAAGCAAGGCGAGGAGTGGTAACTACTCCATGGTGAGTAGCAGCTGGATAAGGTTATTAGTGTTTTTTCTGCAAACCATCTTGGCAGGGGATCTTGTAGCCTTGAACATTTTTATGCCCACAGCACTTTGTAAGACTTTTCTTTTTTGTTGGTTTTTTTTTCTCATTTTACTGTTGGAGCACTGTTATACAAAAAGCTGAGTCCAGAAGACCTAGTGAAAGTACCCAACTTCAGCACCACAATTAACAAGGTGTGCAATTTAGGAAGTCTGATAAGTGGTTTTTATGCTTTGCTCTCCATGAGATCGAAAAAATTACACTCAATTACTAACACTGTCCAGGCAATTCTGCTGTAAAAAGTCCTGGGCACCTCCAGTTAGCTTACAGTCAATGCACTATTTTGGTGACTTTATGCAAAACAGAAACAGTCCCATCACAAATTTCTACTATAGACAAAAATAACACAAGCACATTAAGCTGCTTTCCCCTGTCACCCCTGATGAACTTCATATGGCAACCAGACCAAAAGCCCCTGCTGAGCCCCCGAAGCTGAATGTGAAACGGAAATATCACAAAAAAACACTGCCAGCATCCCAGAACATGACTCACACTGCGTAAGTACCAAATCACTACATTTAGAAGATTCTCATCTGGTTATTTTGTGTGGATAGATCAAGCACTCTGAAACTCCATTTGCTGAAGGACGCAGACTGAGCACCAGGGCTCCTAACTTGGTAGTCACCTCCTGTGCTAGTTAACTTCAGGCAAGTCACTGCATATCTCTACACTACCATTTCCAAATGCAAAACTTATTACACTAAACCCTTTTCTTCAGCACTTAAACATCCACGGATGAAAAGAATTATCCTAAGAACTATTTACATTACTAGAGCAAAGAAGTAAAATACTGCACAGAAAGCCAGTCTCTTCTGTCAATCCATCCTTCCTGACAAGTATAAACTCTTAGATATAGAAATTACTACAAAATGCTGTTTAAAATCAATGGACCTTCCTGAGCAGAGTAAAATGGGGAACTGCCAAGGGAAAACCACTGAAACAAGAGAAGATGTAAACCATCCTAAGGG
Source organism: Dicaeum eximium (assembly GCA_013396995.1). NCBI lineage: Eukaryota > Metazoa > Chordata > Aves > Passeriformes > Dicaeidae > Dicaeum > Dicaeum eximium. The sequence goes on along the minus strand of VWZP01004262.1, from coordinate 2,181,544 downwards.
CCAGATTTTCAAAGATGTCTGAAAACAGATATGATGTCCATACGTGATGGGATTTTCAGAACCAACATTTATTCAAAGTCCCCTTAACATCAACTGCAGCTAATTAGTGCTGCCTTTGCAGACAACTGCAACTTTAATCACTCTGATCACTGAAAATCTGACCCCAAGTAAACAAACTAAAACAACACTGTTTAATGTTGCTTGTATGACTATTGTGGAAAACTTTAGACAGAAATATGATTTTTAAACTGCAGTTTAGCAATCCATAAATGCTAATGAGATCATGTGCTGTTTTGTCTTGTGATAATTTTTTCCGATTAAAATCTTGTTCTTTTTTTAACCTAATAAGCACATCACTAGTCTAAGCACGTGCATTTTTCAAAGTTTAAATTTACAGCTAAAATAGAGGTTGCTTACCAATTACCAGAATTCTTTGAGACCTGAATTTTTCATGTATATTCAAACTACTGGGCTACATATATGTCCTTTCACTTAAGACCAGTCTTTTATCTTTGCAATGAATAAGTATATAAGGTACTGATTGTGCCATTTTTGGTTTCCTCCCAACCATAGAAAGAAAACTCAGATAAATTTTAAAAATTCTGAGGGAGAACAAAGTAATCAAAATAGAAAATGTTTATGTGAATTAAACATACAAAAAAAAAGCTGCCTATTGGTAAATCAACTCTTCTTCTATTTTGAGGGCACTATTACAGTTTATCATAGTGACTTCAACAGCTATACCTGGCCACTGAGCACCTGAGGGCACAGAGTCTTTTATAGAAACCATTCTAAGAGCACTAAGAGCACATGGTGAAGCTACTGATGGAGCTACAGATAGCACCACCTCCAGTACCTCAACTATTTCTTAACAATGTTTTGTGCTCTGGAGAAGTGCTCTGTAGTGACAGTGGGAGATTCATCTTAACAGTCTGATAGAAAATTTTGACAGTCTCCAACTGACTTCGACAGTCTGTGTGGAAATGGCTGAACTGTTAAACCTCCCAGAAAACACACAATGAATAGCCTGAAGCATTTAAATGTGAGAATATAGAAGTAGACAACTCATGACATAAAAGTATAAAATAAAAAATTCTGCTTTAGAGGCAGAACACCAGCAATAAAATTTTGAGTTTAAAGAAAACCTGCTGATTAAAAAGTAAAAGTCTACCATGATTTAGACAGAAAATGAAAAACTTTATTCATAAGAACATATGTGTCTCCTGCAAAAGCCTCTGAGGAAGTGGCCTTGATGAAAGCAGAAGTAGTAAACACCAAGCCCAAGACTTTAGTGAGGCTAAGTGAGAATTCAAACTCTTTTACTCTTAAGCAGATATTCCATAACAGCTTTAATAAATGATACAGGAAAAAAAAAAGGTAAGAAGCCACATGGATCTTATTCCCATAATGTGCAGCATGTGGATGCTGTATGGCTTTCCTTGTTGAAGTATCCCTGATTTTTTTTCATAGGAAAAAGTCCACAGATGAAAAAAAAATCCAACTAGACAGTCACTAAAGTGGGTAAGATACCTGTCTGTCTCAGAGCACTGACAGATGGGGCTTCAACCCTTTCACTTACACACAACAGGTTGGCTATTGTCACAAGGGCTTGTGATGGCATTTTCACTGAGTTTGATTCAGAAGAAAACAGGTAAAATTATTTAAGCTAGGTTACACAGAAAAATTCTTTCCAAAAACAAGGCCAAGCCATTTAACAGACCAAAATTAAAAGAACAGCAGTTTCCAGAAGCCCATACGTTGTTGTACATTTTTCTGTTGCATAAGTACATAGAACATTATTTACTATTTTTACTAGAAATGAACTTATATAAAAAGAACTACTAACAATAAGAAACACCAGTGTTAATATGTAAATTCTAAGATATCTTCAAAATATTTTTTCCCATTTCTAGAAAACCAAAGAAACCCCAAACCTCTCTTTGTGAACAATCTATTTGAGTTGGGTATGATTTCACTCACAAGTACTAGTCAAAAGCATTTTTTCTTTAAATCATTTTCAAAATGAAAATCTACAACTTTCCATCTACTTCTAACACCTTTGTCTGACAGGATACATTTGCACTGTGGATGAAGATCTCTAAACAGACAAGTTATTTTTGGAAGAACGCTGCGACAGTTCTTGTAAATATTAGACTGCTATGGTTATGCAGTATGGTCTATTACTGGATTATTTTGATCTCCTCTGTAAATCCATTCCAGGTTAATACTGACAATTAATATCAATCAGTTGATAGAGCAAGCTTGCAGCTTTGAAGTTCATATTTCTGCAAAATAACTCCCCACAACAGGATGTGGCTTGGGTTCTTTTTCACCTACCTCTTACTCTACAGCAACAAACAGCAACTGCCTCCTACTCTAATTTAAGCAGGATTCTGAGAGACTGAGTGGTAAATGATAAAATGTGCCTTTGTATGTAGAAGAGAAACATTTCTGTGCCAGCAGATGATTGCCATGTGCAGATCTGTGATTGCCTAAATCCTTTTGACATCACCACATAAATTGGCTCCCACTCCCTTGTTGACACACATGTAAAATCCATGCCTGATAACCTTGGAAAAATATATACAGTTTAACTACAATACAAACAAGCATTATTTCTCCTACCAGTGAATTATATCCATTCCTGCTGCACAATATATCATATGTTTAACAGTGCACACTACTCAGCAACTTAACCTATTTCATAAACTCTGAAAACCTACCTCTTCTATGAATGCTATTACTGAATATGCCACTCCATATTTTTTCTGTACTGTATCATACCACACTATAGTTATTCATGCACAAATACCAAATGTAATGTGGAGCAGGGATTTTCCTAACTTTTTTTATCCTGTGCTGTTATTTCAAAAGTTTCCAAGTACATATGCATTACTATTTACATAAACAACAGTAACAAAATCCAGATGAAATTTTACAGAAATGTAGGTACTCAGAATGTAATTAGCCAAACTGGAATTCAGCCAGGGCAACATCACTACTCTTTTGGAAATCACCAACAGATCATACAAATGGCTTGAATGGGTCAAAATTCTAAGTACATAAATATACACTTTAAATGAAATTCCCAAACACAATACATCATCATCTATCACTTTCTGATTATCTAGCATAGCTATCAAAGGTGCTAGAGCCTCATTAGCAACCACCTTCTCAAGGCTACCTCCACTGCAGCTTGCTGTAGTCTGAGACGCAGGAAGTGAAGGTCATCATTTAAATTCAAGACAAAGCGACTGTAAATCAGCACTTCTGCCCGATGTGGGGCTCCTGCGACAGCGACTCACCCGCAGCTCTCCACCCGGTCTGGCAGCTCAGTTAATTTCATTAATTCAGTGGAACTCAGAAGAAACGTTGGAAACCAGGGCTGTAATTTCAAGCTGTCAAAAGTTCTTTTAGTTCCTTAAATTTAGCAACCTACATGTGAGAAGGTTTGATACTCATTGCAATATTGCACCTGATGTATTGTTTGATACTTATCTGGTCACCACACCCACCAGAACGGGCTGAGCTCAAGAGATGCTTGTTTGCTCTCCTGCCAGGACTTCAGCCTTCTTTAACACCCTGTCCTTTGACAGCTCCTAAACTGCAATTCAGCCACCCAAACCCACTTTTAAGAGGCATCTTCAGCTCTTCAAAACCTGAAAATATGTTGCATTAACACTGACACTTTGCTTTTATTGTCACTGAATTCTCATTTTCTTTTGACATGCTGCTGATTTCAGCACCTTTCTTTCTCTAAGCTTACCCAGTTGTCTTCCATGACTGAATTCCCTATTTATTGGTAAAGAAATACACAGTGAGGACACAGCACATTCGTCTGAGTCTGCAGCCCTTTCAATGTTCTTCCAAATGAAAGAGAGCAAAAGTATCAGATCCCTATCAAAGCTGCCTCACTGAGGTCTTACTCAGCAGTGGGATGGCATTCAGTAAACCTTTAGTCAAATTCTTCTTCTACTGTCAAACTCCTCATGGACATATATCATGACATTACTTCAAAAAAGGAACGACATCCCAGAATTCCCAGATGAAAGTATAACAAGAAGTTGTACCAAAATTGTAATAAACTAACATAATAAAGCAGAGGAGCTATTAGCAGAGAGTGAAACCATTAGAAAATTTGCTAATCAAGAAAACATCAAATAAGATGAACAACTGACCCTCTCCTCTGTTTAGAGTCTCTCTGCTGAAGGTACAGAGAGATACTTCACATGATCATAACTTCTCATCTGATGAACCTTTCAGTGTAGATCAGGAAAGCACAAGGAAATAGGCCAAGGGATGCAGACACAAACAGATGGAATTGGCATATCTAGATTCTGAGCCTTCAAGGAACAAGAGGGAAATACAGTTCCCATCTTCATATGAAACACGACTTTCTTGTTCCACCTGCACTCAGACAGACAACAGTACCTCACAAGAGCATGAACTTCTCTTCATCTCTGCAGGGAAATAATTGAAAAGCATATGGGTGACCCTTTAAAACACATTGGTGCCAAGTGCATCACTGCCAAAGAATTTACCATCCCTCTCTGGACAAGATACTTGCCTATTCCATACCAAGAGGAGATCTATTTGATTGTGAGTAGCTCAGAAAATACAGGACACCTAAAGGCATCATGACATTTTCCTCTGCTTTTCACTACCACCTATTAGCTGCTGCTACACTTATTTCCCTTTTTATGTATCTAGATTATTGGGTTTCTATAGCTGCAGCATTTAAGTCTAAGATATTAAGTTTTCTAGTTGATGTTAACATAAAATACAAACTTCTCCCACTTTCTTTCACATGATGATACTTACAGAATAAGCCATTTTCAGAGTAATATTTAAATTCAGAAAGCTATTTGGGGTTATAATTTTAAAATGTGGCTTTCATTTTCATGCTCACAAACTATGTCTGTTATGAAAATATTTTATACAAGCTGCTGCCTAATTAGATGACTTAATGTTGCAAAACTCTGTATTTAAAAGTAAAGAACTGCCAAAGAATATCAAAATCAGATTTTTCCTTTGTTTGCTAGGATGTGCTTTTTTCTACTTATAATATGTACAGAACAAAAAGGAGCCGAGTGATAAGACTATGAATTCACATTGTGTTTTCCTTTATAATGTTCATCAGTTAACTGGTGTGTTCATAGTTTGTTTGCTTTTTCTTCTTTTTTTTTCTCAAATGTGCCATTTAGAAGCCAATAATCCAAAGTGTATTACTGAACACTTTAGCAGTGTCCAATAGGTAGACGACCTAGCTGCACAGTGATTAAATGATTTAACTGCTAGATCAATGAATGCAGCATGAATTAAAATGGCTGCGAGCTTTTCCAGGCATAAGATGAGACCTACAAAAAAAAGGTACCGTACTTTTTATTTCACATTTCAAAGAAAATGTAACCATTTCTTTCAAAAAGGAAAAAAAAAATTTCCTGAAAGAAATAGCACAGTTTTATTCTAATACATAGTGACTAAACAATATATTTTAATTGTCAAAGATCTGGCTACATTTTGCCATTCTCATACTGAATAACCTCACTCAAGAAAAAAAGCAGTCTCTGCTCAGGAAACATAATGGTGTTAGGATCTGGTCCAAAGTGAACTGTTATCTCACGCGTGAAGATAATGAATGTTAATTTAAAATAATGTTCTTTTCAACTCCAAGGTTTTTTTTCATACAATCAATCAGGCCTGAAAGTGTGTGCGTGCGCGCTCTCTCTCGCATGCACTCTCTCTGTCACTCACCCATAAACACTTCATTTTATATTCTCATTCCCAGAGATTCAGGAGAAAATTTTCTGCAGGTGTAAACTAATATTGCTCCACTAAAGTCAACAGAGCTGCACCAAACGACATTATCAAAGGCAGTGGTCCTGTCTCCTGTGACAAGGGTCTACCTCGACTTCCACTTAATGTGCATCTCACAACAAACTCTCCCTTTCTTCTTTTCATACGTGCATTTCTCGGCTCTTACTGGCACTAAGCAGACAACCACTACAGCCTTTCACTAACCTGCCCCTCGAGGTCTCTTATCTCCACCAAATCCCTCAGAGAAGCAGGTGTAACATGGCTCCTTCCTGCAACCTAGGAAGAAGCTCTTGGAAAATGTGCAAAGAGAAAGCACTGCAGTGGGAGGCTGCAAGGCATGTGGAAAGGACAGAACAGGCTTGACCTAAAAAGCAGTAGGTTTCAACATTACAGCTAAATATTCAGTCATTACAGGAAAGAGAATTTAAAACATTCAAAAAATGGAACAAATAAAACTTATACATGTGTAAAAACAGAAGCCATAATCTAAATTCCTATTGTTTGGAACAGTATGGAAAACAAGTATTCTGTAGCTTTCTACCTCAGAAAATTGCCTCATTTTTGACACTTTTTAGGAGACAAGTGATGGCTGGATTACATGACACGCTAGTTTGATCAAGAAAGGCAGTTCTCCTGGAAGAAGAGCCAAGCGGAAATTTGGATACCATTCCCTCCCACTGGCCCAGGAAATACTGCAACTGCTTATCCACTAACTTGGCAGAGCAAACCATGTTCAGCTCCTCACTCCTTGGTGCACCTGCACTCCAAGAATCTGCGCCACCACGCAGCTTTAGCTGATATTTATTGGTATTTCCTGTGCCTGTGTAAGGAACAAAAGTCCTTCCATTTAATTGAAAGCTCCATGTTTTCAGGAATTAGTGCTACAACTTAGACTAATACTTGATTGACTGGAAAATAGGTTATTTTTATGCTATTTTTTAAAACTATTGATAAAAAGAATATAATTAATTGAAAAAAAAAAAAACACACAAAAAAACCAACCAAACAATAAAACTGGCTCCTGGAGATGATTTACTCTTAATCTGTATTTCCTAAAAGGTGCAAGTTCAGTAACAAGAGGAAATTTCATGTCTGGAACCAGAGAGAAGTTAGGAGTATGCTTCCAATTAGGAGATTTACAAAGAAGCCTTCTGGGAGCCAGCAGATTGGAAAGTGTGCAGGAAAAGGAAGAATCTCTTTCTTACAACAAATATTTCCTGTAAGTCTATTTATTTCAGGTCAGTGTAAGCAGAAGATGAGCACAAAGCTACAAAACTGAAAGACACAATGACATACTGGGAGTGTCCATGTTTCTCACTTTCCAACACTGTGAGTCTGAAATGCTCCCAGGTGTGCATCAGCACTCTCCTTCAAACAGTTATGTCAGTGAAACAAAACATTTTAACACGCAAAAAAAAACCAACCAAAAAAACCCAGTATTTTAATCTGGCAGCTTTAAACAGCCTGATATTCCATTCTAGTCAGACTGCTAAGAGTTCCGACACCCTGAGTTATCTGCTACCAAAATGTACATCCCTTCTCACTGTTCCTCATATTTTACTATGACCAGGAGGTTTTAAGAAAGGTATTTTTATTTAGAAAAAAATTTAGGGTTTTTTTTTTTTAATGTTAGATCCAATGCCAAATTATTCCGTGTGCCACGTTGTATTCAAATGTCAGCCTGCATGTGATGACTGACACTGAAGCTTCCTGAGAAAAGTCCATGCAGCCAATTCTTAAGAACGTCCTAAATTCTCAACTATAGTTATGTGAAGCTAAAAATAGTGTCAGTCTGCTTCCTAGAAAAACAACTAATAACAATTCTTCACTTTTAATTAAAAAGAAATAAAGTTTCCTGCAATTTTGAATGTTTAACAAAGAAGGAACAGAAGAACAAGGTGAGGAGAATATCACCCACTCTAAAAATTCGTTGCATGGAGCAAAAAAGATTGACTAGATTTGCCTACTGTTTTTATGTAAATGATAAAAACAGGATAAATCAAGATAACTTTCAGAATTCAGGCTTTTAATTTATGTTCTATGATTAAAAAAAAATTGATTACTTAACCTGCTTGCATATTCAAAACTTCCGTAATTTTGAAACTATGTTAAAATACAGAGTTTCCTGATGTATTTGTTTTCTAGCTTTCCTGATGTAAGAATAAACCTTTCTTCTCATAATGGTATTGGCTTTCCCAGTAGGAATTTCTTCTTTTACCATTTTCTTTATCTATAATTAAGGTTTTCTACAAGACACAGGATTTAAGATATACAGAAAATGGCAGAAATCACTAACAGAAAAACATTATCCACATTTTCTCTGTTCTTTTCCTAAGCACTGTAAATTCCTTCAAAGACTAATGTACATGTAGGAAAAGTGCCTTAATTTCAATGGAAACAAGCATTAATCTAAAATTTAGCATATGCAAGAAAAAAAAAAGTCAAACTGTTGATATTGAAAAGGCATAAAAATGCCCATGTAACACTGCTATGTAACTCCATAGAAGGATCAAAAATACAGCATTACATAAAACTATATCAGCACAAATAATTTTTGCTGTGTTCTTCTTTGAACATTGGAGTAATACATAAGGTTTTAATTTTTAAAACTATTTTGTGGAACTAAACTTATTAATCAGTATGCTCCAAGGCCTATGCATTTTCATGTCTGTGGGAAACAAGTGCTTATATGATCAAGGTCTCCATCATTATATTAATATTAATCTATGGGTAACAATGAATTTTTCTGCAGTGAATATCAATTTTCATCAGTGAACAATCAGTGACTGTGTGGCCTGTGATTACATTTTATGAAATAGCAATTCTTTTGTTTTGATTTTGTACAATTTTGAACCTGGATCCTAGTAATTGTTTGGGGGAAGGAGATTGTGCATAAACTCTGGGTTTCAGCTTGTCCCTGAACTCAATGAGCTCATAAGACACTGATCACAAAATTAAAAACCGACCAGAAGGAAAACTGGAGAAACCCCCCTCCATTCTGAGGCACAATTTGTGCATGTGAATGCACACACTGCAGTGTTATGCAAGGCACAGACTCTGTCCTTTTAGGAAGTTTCTTTTACAAGCAATGACACCAAGAAAATAGTAATAAGGCACAAGCAGCCAGTGCAGACTTGGCAGGTGCTTGGTTTCTGATTTGAGATGCATCTGTTATTGCAAACAGGTATCTGTAGTGTGAGATCCTCTCTTCCTGAATGCATAAATGTTGTGTGAGACTTAACAGAAAATGATAGCATGCTAAGAAAGATAAAGCTCTCAGATCAGTCTCTCAGATCTTAAGATTTGTTGAGCAATAAACATATCTCACATACTTTTAATTTCTTTTTCACTGCGTACTATTTCTAGCTATTTTGGGATTCTGCTAATCATATTCTCTGAACTCCATTTTGTTTCACTTCATCGCTTTTCCAGAAGGTTCAAATAAAACCTAAGGTTGACAGACAAGAATTGCTCTGCTAAAATTAGTAAATTAAGTGCCGTGTCCTGTGAGTCACAGCACGCAACTCCCATCCAGCCCTCTTTAAAAGACCAGATAACAATGCCATGCCCTAAGTGCATGGGATCAAAGCACAAATACCCACTTGCCAAAACACTGCTTTGGAGTACTACACCTACTAGCAGAGTCCTACATCTGTAACCAAAACGTTGTTAAGTCAGCTGCATTAAAACCATGGATTTGAATATAACACAAGTTGGTTTATGTTTAACATAGTAACAAACACAGGAGAAATGAGAGGTAAGAAGAAATATGTTTAACTCTTCTTTTTCAAAATTACTAGACCTCAATTCAATAGTATCCTATTAAGGATAAGAAATTATTTAAGACAGTGAGCCCAGTTCTTTGCATGCAAAAAATTCAATTTCCACAAAAAGGGTGAATGGTATGTTACTGGTATTTTTTGTTGGCATGTTTAAATTATTTTTTTAATGAGTAAATGGATTTTAGTACTTTAAATTTCACTATGTCTTGTGTTAAAATTATTTGTTAAGAACTAGTTTTATATGACATAAGTGAGAGTAATCATGAATTCACAATGTTTTATTCTGCAATTATTTAATCTTGGCATTTAAAACTAAATGTAAAGGTACATGCAAAGATATTCTGATTGTTAGTAAGTACACCAATAAACCATATTTTATTTATATTTTTAATACATTTCTAATTTTGAAACTACAAATACTACTGCCTTTTTAATCAATAACATACTTCAAACTAAAATTACATTTCTCTGTATTTTCATAACAGACACCTTTTGCATTCGAGTGAAATGTAAAGTGAGAGATTGGAAGAAAATCAAAACCAATTTTTTTGTACACAAAACTCTCAATAGCTACACTTTGTATTTATCTACATGGTACAGCTAGAGGATCAGGCTCTGATGGGATATTACCAAAGCTGGCTAAAATTAGACACCATGAGCTTTAACTTGGGTTCATGGACATGTCAGTATGTATCACCACTGTGCCTGCTGTTTCCTGCCCACAGGACAAAAAGACCCTGGTCATTTCAGGGAGGAAAAAAAAGAGAAGAAATAAATATGAATGAAATCTTACTATAATGCTAGGTTTACGCCTTTCTTTCCCCCATATAATCCAATATTCACAGCATGATAGAAATAAATAAAAAGACAGAGTTCAGGCTTTCACAACTTACTTGATGGTAGACATTGGTTTAAAGAGATGATAAAATTATGTTTAAATACTACAACTGAAAATGTGGTGAAAAAAACTGACTCAATCCAGCCCTGGTGTTTCTGGGATCTGCATGTGGAGAGGCCCTGGAAACCAGATGACCCCATGTGCCACAGGAGTTCACCTGTGCAGGCTTTGAGGCCACAGTGTTTATTGTACTGTACACAGCCAGGCTGGTGGCTCTGGAGGTAACTCCATCAGCTACCTCCAGTGCACCCAGGAATGAAGGGGTTTGTGGAGACTTCCACATTTGTTTTGCATTTCATATGCTGTCACCAATAACAAATAAAGAAATTCCTGAAAAATTGAGTCATTACATCATCTTATAAAGTACCTACTTTGCAGGCTGTACTCTTGCGACTGGAAGATTAAACCTTAAAACAATAACCCAATTATGAGCTAAATTTACATTCAACTGATGAAAAATGATCCAGAACCTGACAAGAATAATCTTTGTTCACAATGTTTAGCACAAGCAGCACTGACAGCCTAAAATGTATGAGCTATATAAAAGATGACACACTCTGCACTGCCCAGCTACCAAGGGCACCATGCTCCAGGTACCACACAAGTACTGTGGGAGTGCTCACCACATCCTGAGACTAAACAAACCCAACAAAAACCAAGGCACAAAACCCTCTGCAGACAAAGGACCTGATCCTACATTACCTCCTAAACAACCAGGGCAAGAAGAATGGCTAAAGAAAGTCTTATTATATGGAAGGAAAACCACTGCAATTAATAAAATCAGTGGTCAGGATTTAAAACAAATATGAGGAAAAAATTGCTCCAACAATTCTGACCTAACTTTTGAAAAAAACCTCCGAAGTCTACTTCATTCAGGGAAGTAAAATATTGTGTGTATTTTGTCAGAAATTTTAAACAATTACACATTTTACAAACCAAGTTCATCACTGGAGTAAGGTACATATACCTTGCACAGATTAATTTTGTTTATAGTTCTAGTCAGCATTTGTAACAACCTGCATTATGGGTAAAAGAAATATTTTATTGATATTTATGCTAATCTGGACCTAGCTAAAAAGACATTTAAGAAGCAAATCAGAAATTTCCTGAAGACATTTTCATCATCACCTTGTCCCTTTTTCAGAACTCTTAGCCTGGACTGAATCACACTGCCTGAAGTCTTCACACACTTCCAGAGATAAATGCTCTGAAAGACTGTGGAAAGCAGTTACTATGAAAATTAGTTACAGGTATGTCCAGAATTTGTGAACTTCAGCTGACTGAAATTGGGTCCTCAATTTCAAAACGTCTCCTAATCCTAAGACTCCCCCTCATTCTCAAACTGTGTGAAATGAGACAATTTGCTAACTAACTAGATAATGCAGGCATCTACGGAGACTTTTAGATGCTTAAAATTAAGAAAACATCTTCCATGTTATCTTTTATCTATTCCCTTTTGAGGTATTTTATTCTAACCCAGCGATTGCAGATGGCACAGTTCAGTGGCCCCCAAGCTGTGGTGCACTGGTAGAAATGCACAACAGTCTAGATGGAGCCTGAGCCACTCCAAGGTGAGTTTGAGGCCAAATTCATAGTCCATCTGCTCAGGGAGCACCATGTCACTAACAGCACCCAGAATGTTTTATTTACGTGCAGGCAGAAATACCAAGCACACCTCACAGCCTTTCACCACCTCACTTGCTTTTGAGGTGACCTTAGGCTGAAAACACAACCCAAGCTCTTCTCTGCAGAAGCCTCAGGTCATGCTGAACAGTCCCTTCTCCAGGACTCTTTGAACAGTCGACTCCCAAGAATGCCTACTGCCTGCAAAGAGTAAGGACACACAGCACACAAACTCTGTCACACACTGTGCACAGCAACTCCAGTCGTGAAATTCTTGTCACCCCAACAGCGCTCACCTTTTTCTTGAAAAGTTATGAAGCATTCCTCTAGGTCATACTAAAGAAGGACTACGTCAAACTATTAAGACTTTTGGTTTCTGGTGAACAAACTCCATTTGGTTTTTTTACGTTTATATTTAATAGCTGCCAAGTGCTTGCTTAGATTTAAAAAAACAAACCAAACAACACCTTCAGAGGTGAACTACCTGTAAAATTTTTGCTACAAAGCTTCAAACTGTTGAAGAGTATCTTCTAGCACATCACCAAAATTTTAAGACTCCCTCCCAACATCCACAGACTCACAACTCCCCTTACACAGTTGACTTGAACACAGGACAATTTCCATCACATTATCCGGTTCATGAGGTGGAGAGGAAGAGTAATTTTTCTCACTCAGACCATTGCTATTGAATTTGACATCAAGTATTAGCTGCAGATGCAGAGACCACCATCCATAGCACAACCAAAAGAGCCATCAACACAGTCACTTTTTTCCCACTCACTAAAACCAAACTCACCATCAGCAAGATAAAGTGCTCTCTGTTGAACTACTTACCCCATGAACCATTCCCTTCCCTCCCTTCCCCATGCAACTATCTGGTCAAAGCAGAGAGGGTTTGTTTAGGCATGGAAAAGCTGGCATTTTAAGGCCATAAATCCACAGTGGGAATTAATTAATGCCATAAATCCCATAAAAGTGGAAATTATTTTGTGGGCACTTCCACTTTTATACAAAACATTAGTCAGCAAACAGACAACTTCCCTAAAGACTTTTTGTAGCAAACTCAAGAGTGGCTGATAATTTAAAAAAAAAAAAAAAAAAAAGAAAAAAAGAAAAGGGAAAGAAGTGGAGATGCCAGGTCCTTTATACTGAAGGATGAGGAACTAGAAAAACCCAAAGAAGTGCAACCTGAACCACAAACTGGCATTTCCTCTCCCATTTTTCCCCCTCCTCACACCTGTCTCAACATTCACCCCTAAAGAATTAAACAATTTCCTACAAAAGCAAGAGAAACTAAAAAATATCAGCATTAAGTAGGACAAGAAAGCATTTCCCACTCTTTTTCTTTTCTACTGCAATAAGATCTTCTTTAAACTACAATAAATAGAATTATTCCTGCAATACAGAGACCATGCCAGATGATTCCAGGTTAAGGTTAAATTATAAAACCAAACAGCACCAAATTAAAGTTTTTTTCTCCTTTTCCTCTCCTCAAACCACCCCATCTCTAGCATCTGTAAAGTTCACAAAAGACCAAAAACAAATTCGCAAAGCCTGCTGGTTTCAGGATAAGCCCCAAAAGACAAAGTTTCCCAAATTCTTAACATCAGCATTTTACAGAGGGGCTGTTGTCTGGAAGACACGGAAGGTCAGGAAAGCGCACCGAAGCTCCCCACCATCCTTACCACGGGCACTCCCACACCTACACTTCCATCCTTTCCCCGAAAAAAAAGGAGACAGGCCTCTGAGCAGCCACGAGGGAAGGGGTGAAGGCGAACACCCCACAAAGTGCACCGAGGGCAGTTATGTGCACACACGGCTTCGGGGGTGCACACACACAAAGATCCCCAGAACGCAAACAAAAGCGAGCCCGTCGCCAGTTCGCATTCCCCGAACCGCCGAGTCCGGCACAGCCGGGAAGGCCCTCCCCGGCGCTGCCCCTGAGGGCGTGGGGAGCCGGAGGGGGAGAGCGGAGAAATCGCCCCCTTTTCTCCCCGGGCCCTGCCCCAGAGCACACGGGAGAGGCGAGGAAGCCCCCGGCGCTGTGCCCCGGGACAAGGCGATACCGGGCCCCCCGTGCCCCGCCGGACAGCGAGGCCGTCCCGGCTGCCGGGGTGGCACCGCCCGCAGCCGCCGGGGGAGGAGGGCTGGGGCTCTGAGTTCACCCTTTCCCCGTCCCCTCCCCTGCCCCCCGCGGGCACGGCAGCCATGGCCCCTCGCCCGGCCTGCGGGGGCCCCGCCGTCTCTCTCCTGTGGAGCCTCGGCGCTGTCGAGCAGCTGCCATTACTCGGGCCAAGACCCGTCCTCCAAGCAGGCATCCCCCTCCCCAGCGAGGAAATGCGGCGGCGGCGGGGGTGTGTGAGCGAAAGGAAAGCGGGGGAAGAGTGGGGAGCAAAGCGGTGGCCCCGCGTGTGGGAGAGAGCGGGGACGGGGGGGTGACGGGGCTGAGGCCGGGCTGCACCACACCCTGCCCGGCCTCGCCTCTCACGCGAGTCCCCGGCTCCCCCGCGCCCTGCAGGCCCGCGCGGAGCGCTGGAAGCGGCAATTCTCTCCGGAGCACCCCTCTCCCCACCCCACCTCCTCCTGCCCCGGCCCCGGGGCTGGCTGCAACTCGGCACGGGGGCGCGGGGGACCCGCCGCCGCCTTCCAGCCGAAATTCGACCGGGGAAGGTGTGGGGACAAAAATAATCGCCGTTAATAATCACACGCGCTCCGCCGCCGTCCCCTTCTCCTCCGCGGTTTCCAAGCGGGCTGCCAGATAATCCTGCCCACTCCGAAAAATGAAATAATAATAATAAAAAAAAATACCGCCTTCCATCTCCCCCCCGCAGCCCCACACATTTTATTATTAAGTATAATTGCTCCCCCCTCATACGGCACCCCGCGGGGAAGGATTGCCCCCTCCCCTGATGCCCAGCCCTTCCCCTGTCCCCTCTCCCCCATCTCCTTGGAACAGTGTGTACATGATTTTGTAGTTTTTTTAAGGCGCCATGTTTATAATCCTCCATCATATTAAAAAAAAAAAATCCACCCAGCATGAGACACGGCGTCTTTCGCACCCCAAAGCCAGAAAGGCAGACACAGAAATATCCACAGGGCTGTAAATTCACCCCCCCTCCCGCACACACACCCCTCCTCCCCAGACTTAAAAGTCTCTCTCACCTTGTGCTGCTGGCGCTGCTTCTGCTGCTGCAGGGGGGGAGAAGTTAAGCCAGGGGAAACTTTTCAATCCCTTCCCCAGGCCGCTGCTGCCTCCTCCTTCCACATATTTTTCCCCTCAGAGTTTTATTGTGTCTGAATTTTCTCTCTCTCTCTCCTCTTCTGTCTGTCCACAGTTCAGGTTTCTGGGGTAAACAGGGTTTAGGATGGTGCTAGGGATATTTGGGAGAAGGAGAACTCTAGTGGTCTCTGCTGGAGTTGCTGTTTGTTTCTTTTATTATTTTTTTTTAGTAATACATTTGAAACGGATCTTTAACTATTTATTATGTATGTACTTTGTCATAGTCTTAGGTCTGGACCCTCTCTTGTTGCAGAGGGAAAATGTCCTTATCCAGCCTTGATACATGAAAATCCCCCCTATCATGAAGTCCAACTTGGAGAAACGACAGATAATGTTTTTGAAAGTGGACACTGACCTTGAGCAACAGAAACTAAAATACAGAGAATCAACGGTCTGTCTTAGAGTTGTCAATACATCATGAGCTGTAGCTCAAAGAACCATAGAATTACTTAAGTTGGAAAGGACCTTTATGATCACTGAGTCCAACTATTAGCCATACTTGCACTGCAGGGTAGGGAAATACAAAATATATAACTTTATAGGAACACACACACACACACACACATATATATATATGTAAGTAGCAAAAAACTGTACATTTTCTATTTTTTAATGGATTGAAAGATAAATATCAATAATTGTCTATGGAAATATATTCTAAAGTTTCTGAAATTCTTCAGGAATTATTAAATGGGTAAGTAACACTTCACAATTAATTAATTTGACTAGAATATTACTTTTATTAAAATATACTGTAAGCTTAGTTCTATAAACATTTATGCATGCAAAAAAACTTAGTCATTAATATTACTGAAATAGTAGAAGGAAATAGTAGTGCTAATGTTGAAAAAGGTGCATCCGTTGTGCCTGGTCAGTCAAAGATTAAACAGTTTGCACACTGAACATGAAAGTTTCTTCAGTGTGTCCAGTAAATAAGATTTCTACTAATGTCAGTTTCTTTGAGACTGCTGCATCAGGACATTACATCCTCTTCAAAAATAAAATGCAAATAATGGTTAGTTGCACAGCTGTGATAAAGTCTTACTTCTATTATGCAGTTATGTATGAAAGAATGTTTTACATTATCTAAAATAAATAGATAGGAAAGAAAGTGCTGGTAATCTGCTCTCAAAGAGTGCTTGAGGCATTGGGCAGATACCCAATAGTGGTACTATGATTTATTAATTGCATTATATTACTTGTATTAATAAAAAGCAAATGAAATTTACAGGCAGTTTTTAAAGTAAAAAGGGATTTACCATCAATATAATTACAAAAAGATTACTTTATGTTAAGCATTTATTTGTGATGTTTGGCTGTGATTTCGTTAAGGCATGTCATTTTCCAAAGAAGTTTGATAGAAATGTATGCCAAGTTTCCATGGGACATTACTGGCTTGCCTGTCCTAGCTTTCTTTGAAACCTCTGTTCAAATTGCATCTGAGCCATATTTATATACAGGGGGAAAAGAAGAATTTGGGGTCATTACAGTTTCTGCTGTTTCTACCATGCAGTCAAGCCAACAGCTCTGCTCAAGCTGCCATGGTTAAGGCACACTGATTTTTGCATCCAGAATCAGAAGGCAAACATAGCTAGCACTCACTTAACCATTTTTAATTCTTCACCCCAAACAGCCAGATGTCCCCAACAACCTGGATCGGCTGGGGAGATTTGCCATAAATCCAAAACAAAGCTCCAAAGCCAGTCTCAGCTTCTCTAGTGAAAGATTTATCGTTCTGCTGCAGTGCCTTCTCCTTACCTATGTAAATATTTATTTATGGCAGAAGTTCAACTATCTTCGGTATAAAGAGGTTTTAGCTTTTTATCTCTCACAGGACCCATAGAGAGCTGTCAAATAAATATTTAGACCTCAGTTTCACCAGCATGAAGGCACAGGGAGGGTAGAAGCCTTATGGCTTGCCTACCGTACAAGTTTTTACCTGGAGTCTACCAGTTGCCAACAATCTCCTGTACTTAACATATTTATAAAGACTAGTCTGGACCACCTCCAAATATTTGTTTCAGGATACAAATATTTGATTTTGGAAAGAACAAGGTATCCTAAAGCAAACATGTAGGGAGTGTCTGCAACCATAGCCACGTTACCTACTCTGAGCTGGTGGGCAGTGAATTAAATCAAATGTAGAAAGACAGGCATAGAGAGCTTATAAATGGGTGTTCATGGGCCTGGGTTTGGGATGTTTTGATATCCTCATTAGGTCCCCCGAGTAACCGTTCGCGTTATATAGCCTTCAGGATGCACGTTGAGGGATTAAAAGGAAACGTTTTGACTCGTTTGAACATTTGTCTCGTTTTGACTTATTTTTATGTGTATTGTGAAGACTTTGTAATGCTCAGCTTTGAAGCTGAAGTGTACAGCTTTGAAGCCCGCCTAGCCAGGCTGGGCTAGCCCCACTCCTGCGTTTACCCACAGCAGTTGGGTGTCTAACACGAGCCCTGCGGCGGGGCCTTCCCGGCCATTCACTTTCACTGGGAGCGGGGCCGGGAGCGCCGAGCCCGGGAGACAATGGGAAGGAAATCCCCCCTCCCCCAGCCCCGGCCGCGGCGAGTTTCCTCATCGGCACGGGGAAATGTTTATTCCGACAAAAAGCGGGCTCAGGGCCGTCTGCAGCCCCCCTTCCCCGGGGCGAGGGCGGGGGGCGGTGCGAGGCCGCAGGGCCGCGTTTCCTCCCGCCCGGCCGGGAAGGGCCCGGGCAAGGGCGAGCAGGAGCTGCGGCTCTGGGGCCGGACTGCACCTCCCAGGCTGCAGTGGCTCTGCTGGGGAAAGGATTTGCTGGTCCAAAAGGTTAATGGTGAGAGCTCAAGTCGCCTGCTTGCTTACGTGGTTGTGGAGAGAGAGAACGCACCACTGCGTCAGTGTTAGAAAGAAAACATGATAAAGTTACTTCCTTCCGAGTAGAAAGTACTTGCCATAGGAATACATCGGTCTGCATTTGTGCTGTGTGCTTTTGCCAGTAGTGCTGCACTGGTGTGTAAACAGGCGATTTGTAGGCACCGCTTCACTTGGAAAGGGACTTGGAGGGGGGAGAAGAAGCTGCATAAGCAAGAAGCACAGAATTAGCATCATCCAGACCGAGAATGTAATTGCTGCCGTGAACTAAAGGGGATACTGGGCAGATTCATGGGAAAGAAATCCTTTGCAGGTTGGAGTCACACAAACCATGACTTGGGAAATCGCTGAGCTGACCGCAGTTGGAGGCTGGGACATGAATACCCTGTGTCCTGGCTGTTACCATGTTCCCCCAGGTATGCCCACTACACTTTCCAGGCATGAGAACACCAACACTGCCTAGTGTCATGCAGACTAGTAAATATGCCTCCATGTCCTTTTAAATGCTACTCTTCCCATCCTCCTTTTCTAAAGATCATACTATTTTAAGTTCTAATACTAGAGAACACAATCCTGTGTGGATATGGCTTTTTATTCTTGCCACAATCTCTTGTTTCAGTGGTACAACCATCAAACCTGCAGGTGAACAAGTACATCATTGCTGGTGGGTTCCAGGTTCTGGGCTTGGTACCCTGAAATCATCCATTGAATGCTGCCCTTAGGAGAATAGGGAGTGTTGTGTCCTCTCCATCACAGGACTTGTCCTAGGCTAATGAATGCACATCCCTGCCTTCTCCATGACTTTCCACCATCTTTCTGGCTGAACCAAACCCACCCACTATAAGCTGAAGTCTTTATCTGGCTTTGTAAGACAGCTGTCTTGCTGGTGGTGGCAACCCACTTCACTGTGTACTCCACTCTCAGCTGCACTGAAATAAAAATGATTTGAATGTGTTTCCTGGGAGGCAGGTCTGCTGTGTTGTGATCACAGAAGTATTAATGCAGAAAATTAGTGTAAATTTTTCATCAGAACGAAGTTTAGCAACACAGTTTTCTTTGCAGTAAAAATCTCAGCAAGGCATTTAATTTAGGAAGCTGGGGGAGGGGAACAAAGACTTAATAACAACAGGCTCAGGAAATCCATGGAGCTGAAAACAGTTGGAGGATGGGAGAGTCTTAAGGAGAAGGTTATGCTGTTCCTTTTTTCCCCAGGCATTGTAAAGAAAATACCAGGCTCAAGAGTGGGACATAGAGCAGAGAACCCGAATGTCTGCTACTCCATGAAGCTGTCTAAGGAATGAGTTCAAATCACCCAAAGGTGCTGTCCTTGCAGATGACATCATGAGGATTGAAGTAGACCCTACAGCAGCCAGGATTCTTCCTTCCTTTTCAGCTTGTTTCTCCTTGCTACGTCCCTGGCATGCACCACTGGCTGTATGGTGCAGACTACCCACAGTGCTCAGAGGAGCTTGTACAGGCAGAATTTCTAGAGACATTCTGGGGTGTTTGTTGAAAACAGTACATTGTGGGGAGGTGGATCTTTGGTCTGACACCCTACAGCCAGTACTCGCATGTGTGAGTTCCTTGTGGGTATAGCTGGTAATAAAAAAGCCCCACTCAGAACTAAGTCTAGCAAGTATAGATGTAGACTAAGATACAAAAATGCATTTTTTTTTTCTTCAGTGTGTTCTCTCTTTACATTTTCCTGCACAACTGGGAATAGAAGTTTATCCTAAAAAATTTACCTGTGAGTAAACTGACATATGTTTATGACATATGACATGACATGTGTTTACACCAGCATTATGGTTCATGAAAAGTGTATGCCTGATTCAGCACAGAGTCTGCCAAAGGAAACTTAGCTCCATATTTTTTAACTAATTCTAAACAACAGAAAGAGTTTGCACCGGTTGCATACTTTGTGGGGAAAAAAGCTTTAATGTCAGTTTCCAAGTGTACATCAAATTTATCTCACACAGGTCTGTGTTGGTGTAATATAGGAAATAATTAATATCTATGTAGAATAAATGCTCAAAACTTATATTTGATTTTAGCATCTGTTGTTATTTTATGAGGATGCTGTGACTGGAGAAACGTCATTTGCCAGAAAACCTGCTGGGACTACGAGGAAATAAGTAGTACCTTTTGTTATGAAATAACTAGAGAACTAGAATTTTTATATGGATACATGACAAATGCCATTATTTTAGGGAAATAATAATTATACTGCACATCATATTAAATGCCAGCATAGAAAATAAAACTAATAATAAAATCCTATGTTTAAAGTAAGTGGAGTCTATCATTCCAAGACAGGGGACATACATAGAAAAGGGGGGTGCATGCATTAGGAGCATGCAGAGATGTTGAAGTGCCTTTTAAAAAAAAGTTAGCTCATGACAAGCCAGGCTTAACCTGTTTTGGTCCAGCACTGCCTTTGAGCTAATTAGTGCAGAAATACTCTGTCTCTGCCCTTTATGTCAAAGCTTTCCATGTTCAAACTTGGCTTGCTGGCTCCAAGATAGTGCTGGAACTGGGCTGGTTCCGTGCATTCATGAGGCACTTCTCTGGGCTTAACAAGCCCTTCGGTGTACAGACTTCTGTCCCTGTACAGAGCAGAGACATGAAGATGTTTCTGAAAGAGAGAATGTTTTATCATTAGTACTTAACTGAAGATAAGAAGCCATGTTAGGCCAGAGCTGATCTCCTGTTGTGGCTCTGTACAGCTTTTTCCCAAGCTCCAGTTTCCAGGAATACACTGTTTTGCATAGCATTAGCTCCAGTCTCACTCTGTTTATTTTTCCAGTTGCGATGCTACACAAAAGAGGCAAAATCGTTTCTGGAACAGAGCTGCTCTTGAATCTAACACACTGCCTGAGCTAAAGATCCCTACCAGGCTGAAGCTGGCCTGGCATGAAACCATCTTCATGTGCTTGGAGCTTTGATGCGTCCTGATATCATCTGCAGCTTGACTATACCTCTTAGAGATATCACTGATTGGCTGTACAAGGATGGGCTTAATTAATAGCAACATTTGTGTCAGTTTTGAACCATTATGGTCAAGATGAAAGCTGATGTAGGAACAAAAGAAAATCCACATCTGTCATACTGTATTTCAGACACCTTATTTGAAAGCTTTTTGTATTATCCAAAGTTAAAGATAACATCTTGGATAAGATAAAACTGTTTTGGTCCATTATCACCAATTTAATTTTGGTTGCATTCTGTAAGGAATCACATGCCTAAAATCAATTGTAATATTCAAGTCTAATTGTCCTTTCACTACCAACCTTCTTACACTGATGAAATTGGAAGAGAATGCCATGACAAGTTAACCAAAGTGGAATTTACACAGTGAGACTGATTGAAATTACTGGATTTGAAAAGAATGCTGGGAAAAATAGATTGTGTATTGCTTGATCTTACATGTCATGTAGGATATGTATTATGTATTTTTCACAAGTAATAGATTTCATTTACATATTTGTCTATTTAACTATTTATCTTAGTTAATAGCTGCATTATGTTCGGCATATGGCAATGTAATCACTTAAAGATTTCTCATTTAAAAAAAGATTTTATTAACACCCTGTTAACTTTAGTAAGAATAATGTGGGGGTTTGAAACATCTTGTTAATTTACCAGGCATACTGATCAAAAGCCATGGTTAGCTAGTAGCAGGGTAACTAATTACAGTTACCATTGAAATAGTAGCTAAATATGCTGCACTGCTGAACTTAGAAAGTCCACCTTATTTCCTTAATCCTGAATAAAAAAAATAAAATTAATCAGATTTTGACATCCTGTACATGTGTGTCACTCAGGGAAATAATAAATTTTCTATTCAATACCTGCACTTAATAAATTTTTTAACATTGAGACATAAATCCATATATTTTATTTCTAGTATTTGCATGCTTTGTAGCCTCTTCTTAGTGCTGGACTAGTTCTAATTTTGTTCATTTTTTAATATAAAAGGAAAGATTTATCATCCCCATGTTTCAATTCTTAACTATAGGTCATGCTACTTTTCATCTCAGTAATTTATGTGAGTGTTTTCCCTTCTGGGTCACAACTATATTGCATTTACTTTGGAAATGTTGCCTATGAATGGTTTAGCCCAACTCCAAGGTGTTGGGACAGACATACAGACATGTTTTTCCTTCTTTCTCCCATAACTCTCTAGAGATCTAGGGAATCCTGCCCAAGTGCCAATTAAATAAGAGTTGTATTTATTTTCTTTTTTATTTTTAGGGAAAAAAAAACCCACTGCATTATAGTTGCTTATGCATTACATAAGATCAAGTTAAATGTGATGTGTGGCTAGAATTTTAGAGTCTAAACAATTTCTGTGTGACTTTTTAAAGAAAAATAACACATAGTACTGAAATCTGTGGGTGAAATAAGCAGAAAATTTGTGAAATACCAAAAATAGAAAGAATTGTACTTGGAAAATGAATCAACAGAACTGGTGTTACATAATCATTCTTATTATTTAAAACTATTTTTCTAATACTATTCAGAAAAGTGGCAAACTGGTAGGTGTACACATGGTAGAGAACAACACAGTTCTCTGCTGATAAAAACTCAGGAAGCTGCAAGGAATTTACAAAAAATTTCAAAGGGGATGCTGTAGTAAACATCAAGCAGAAAAGCATTGTAATAATTCCTCATAAATATTATTATTGGAAAAGGGATTGAATTTCCAGATGTATTCTCTATTTGAAAAGGGGCCAGAGTTCTCTCCCCCCTCTTAGTTAGGGTGCTGCATTTTAGAGTTAAATTCATAGTGCTTGATAATATAAAAACAGGACAAATCAACTCACACAAAAGTCCGTGTTTGAATTCTTATCCTGCACTAATTTTTGTCCGTGAGAAAATTTTGCAGAGGTTTTAAATTAAACACTGTATCAATTAGTTTATGAAGAAGGTGACCATTCACTTAAAAGTTTGTATTTGCTTTCAGCTACTGAGCTGTGAGCATATGAGGACGTAGTACACCATGTATATGGGGAATAAAGAAGATAATATGTGGCTTCTTAAAATCAAAGGACTCATGATTACTCTAGCAGGTGATCAAAAATATTAGGAGAGGCAAAAAAAAAAAAAGAACTCAAAACTAAAACAAAAATAATTTTTAAAATAGCCTGAAGATTCAGACTGAACCACCTCAAAATATTTTATGTGCATGCAGGGATTCCTGAAGAGACAAATGAATGCTTTTAGTCAACTTGTAAGCACTGTCCAGCGTGTATGAACAGCATGTTCAAGCAAGGACTACAAGAATAAAATCTTCTTTCTCCTAGGAATTTAGTGACTAGGAATGAACTCAGAGTATCCCTGTGGTAGCAGTATGGCTGCTGGTCATGTTAATGTATGGGAATCCTGGGGTCAAGTGTCCCAAATTTGTATCCTTTTGTATATTTTACTGGTTAGTAAGGCCACCTAGATGAGAGGTGACACTGGTGCCAGCAGTGAACTTCTCTTGCCTTTTCATTACCACAGTGAAATTGTTCAGGTCCCCTAATGGTAAAAAAGATAGAACAGATTTATGCACACTATATTAAATCATGATGCCCATAGGGAAAAAAAATTATAAACTACAAAACCCTTGCAGAACACTAATTGAATTGTTAAACTGTGTTGTTTACAAGCATTTTCATTCAGTCCCATGGAACTCCCAGGCTGAGGGAACATGGGGAGGTAGCAGCTATTTGTAAGCAATTAACTTACCATGAAGTAATAGTGGCAGTTTTGTTGGAGTGTCTTCATGGAAACAAAGTGTGATAAGGAGACATTCCTTCAGAGGATTGGAGTCTTGATTATTTTTTGCCTCAGTTGCTAGATTTACATGGCACAATGAAGACTGACAAAATTCTGCTTTTGAGTTCTAGCAGAACTTTTCCTGGGAGTGTTTAAGTCAAACCAGAACTCATTGTATATGACAGCAATGTAATTGTACTATCTTTTTTGGGGAATACCTGTGCAAATATGATACTGAGAAATATAAAAAACCCTTTAAATTTGGTAAGCTCACAAGCTGTTAAAAGTGTTAACAAAGAGATGCTTCCAAGCTTTCTCACAGATGGCCCCTTCTTTAAAATAAAAAATAAAGAGATCATTCTTCCTTAGAGAAATGAAGAATTAAGACCAGAGATATATGGCTACAGAATGACAGACGTAGTTTAGTAACTCTGAAAGGAGCCAATACTCATGTTGGATAATTAGTTAAACATGAACTTGTATAGGTAATGAAAGGAGAATGTTGTTGCAACAAGTAAGGTAAAGTGGAGGGGATTACAGGAGGTGTAAGGAGTTGAAGACCAAACTAAAACCAAAAAGCCTTTGCTACATTTGCAGTAGCAGGTCTACAGCAAAGTTTTTACACAATTGACTTAAGGTTTAGATGGTGTATTTGGACATTGTTGTTGTACCTGAGACTTCAAAAAGAGGTAGAAAAGAATAAAATGCCAGAATAAAATGACATCTGTACAATTTTTTAGTAGAAGTTTGTGTTAGAATTTTGATCATAAGTAAAAACATTGCTGATGAATAAATGAATGTGTCCCTCACTGTTATCTATCCCTGCCAACAACCTATACAACATGCCTTACATTCAGGTGGCTAAATCCTGTTACCTGCAAAATACAATGTTCTTCTCTAAACAGTCTATTGAGAGTAGTGTCTGGGTTGTAATACCCTTAAATCTGGCTTGGCTTTTTTTTTTCTCTTCAAAAGCCATGTTAACCATTTATCAGAATCTGTGACCACATGCCAGTGCCTGTGCTTGGACCTTAGCACTCCTTTGTTTATCAGTACAGACATTGCTTCTTTATTATACTGCCTGCACACTCAAATTGATAGAAATGTACGTGAGTCCAGTTAATCTTAAGAAAAGTTAATATACGCAGACAACCCTAAAGTCAAAGCAGAATTCCAATAACCATTGCCCTAGACAAATAACTTTGCTGCTATTAATGTGAGCAAAATGTTTGCTACAAGTCTAGCAAGCAGTGAGAGATTGATTGGAATGTGCATCCATGGAAATACAGTTTACAATTACTAGAATTTAATGCGTCATGTCTAGTGCCTGTTAGTGTCTGAAAGACAGTCATTTAACTGTTTACTCTAGTTTTCTTCATAATATACATTAAAAAAAATTGAAAAGCTTACTTTCTCTGTATGGAAGGCCCATGATTTCCAAGCAGTTAGGAACTTCTATTTCTTAAACATCTTTTTTAACTTGTCAAGACATGCACGAGTTAGCAAGCACAATAGTATCTTAATATTTGAGCATACACATACCACCTGTCTTAGTTAACAACACAGAAATGTTAAAAATAAGTGTATAAAAATAAGTTTTCTAAATCAGAAAAGTTAATACAACCCTAAGCTCCTCATAGCCTTTGTTTTGAAAGAACACAATGTGAAAAATTGAAACTAAAAATATAGGACCTTTATTAATAGCCACAGCTGTCACGTATTCATTTTCGTCTCTCTCGGATATCAAAAATGGCTAAATAGAATTGATGAAACTTTGCTTTAGAACTATCCTGGGAAGAAAGTAGCTATGATAGATTTCATCCAACAAATTACATATTTTTTATAATTGAGGCTTTATAATTTTATTCATAATAAAAATGCTTGGAGATATTATACAGCATTCCTTCTGTGATACTATGAAATAGAGAGGGCATAGTGGAAGTCTACTGGCATTTGTCATTTTACAGCCATAGAAGACATCTGCAGTCCAGAAGACTCTTGCTCAGCTTGCCTGTGGTTTGCAGGACCATATGTGTGAATCATTTAATTCAACCACAGAACACAGATCACACTGATTATTTCTGTTACACAGAGATATTACTGATATTTTCCTATTCCACAGTTCATTTTTGGAAAAATTGTTCTGATTTTCAGGTAGTCTAAATATTTATTGTGCTAGCATTTAGAAAGAACAACAAGTTGTAAGTAAATTTCACTGGAATTTTAGAAGGGGCAATGGGGAATAAAAAAGGGATCTGGTCCCCAATGTCTTTTTCTAAACATGTCAGTAGTAGTGTATGCATCTCTCATTTATTAAGACCATGAAGCTGTAGTACTTAGATATCGAAAGAGAAGTATAAGAATATATGTTTTAAAAAATCACATTTTTTTTGCCATGAACAAATGTCAAATCTTTAAACATGGTGCGTTGGTAAAGAGAAACAGAAAATCCAAGTTACGATACCAATTTAAAAGACCTGCTGAGAACTATTTGAAAATATGTAGAATTTTGAATGTGCTTTATAGACTATAGTAAGCATTCCAGCAATGCCAGAATTTCTAAGTATAACTCTGAGAGACAAAAAAAAAAAAAAGTCATGACTGATTGCTTGTGCTTTCATATTTCTGCTGCATCTGTACAGTCAGACCCTCTGCTAGGCCACACTTTACATCTCTAAATTCAAAGGTAATTTAAAGCCTCCTTGAAGTCAAGAAAATTTAGCTTGAATTACACCTTTAGAGCTGTTCTATTTCTTCTGTTTACATTGAAATCTAGCAGAATAATCCCATAGATTTGGAGGCTGTTTTTACAGGCATGAATACAAAAGAGAAATAGGAGCTCACTATTAATATTTTACAAAAGTGATTTAGCAAGGCAGAACAGGAAACTCCATTCTTTCTAGCAACTCAATAAATCACTCTCATGCTACTAAGTTTCAGAGTTTGCTGAAGAGCTCCCTTGTAAATGAGCTGAGGCCTACTTTTTCCCTGGGAAATTTTTGTAAGTGCTAAGGTGAATGTGAGATGAAATAAACTTCTCTGTGATATAGGAAGAGCCTAATCTGAATTCCAGTGAAAATGCATAGAATCTTCTGCCTTACACAATGGGAAAAAAACCACAAATCACGTGCATCACTTACAGAGCCCGTGATGCATCAGACTAGAGTGATTCTGAAAACAGAAAACAAGCAAAAGCCCATGTATCTGGGGACAGCACTATCCATTTTCTGTCTCCTATGAGGTGGTGTTGGTGACAGTCAGGAAAGTGAGGGCAGGAAGGACCTGAGATCCTGCTCAGCTGGAGTGATCAACAACTTCACAGTCAACAGAGACACCAGGGAAAAGAAGAGGCCAGAAGAGTAATGGGGCTTTTTAACCAACTGTGTTATCTTGCTTATGTTCTATAATTTTATCTCTTTTTCTTACCACTTTTAATATTGCTTAAGGGAGCTCCAGCTGTATGTGTGTCATCACAGAGAAGTTCTGTGGACTTCAAGTGAGGAAAGAAGACACTGGAGGCACAGATCCTCATGTCTGAGTAAATGTTGCTCAGGAGGGGCATCAGCATTATGCTGGTGTGGCCTTGGTTGAATCTAGAGTTTCAAATCTTAGAATTATTTGTCTGCAACTGGGTCAGTATTTTATTTTCTAAGATTTTTCTTCTCCATGTATTTTGCAAGTGATCAAAAGCTTGAAGGGGGAGGAGGGAAGCCTTTGCACAAAACACTCAGCCCTGTATATTTGTGCAAACTGTAAAATAGATGCCTGGCAGGCAGACAGAGAGTACATACTGCCACAGTAAACTGGTGATTGCTTTCAAACCACTGCTTTCTACTTCACTGCACATAAATAAGATCCTCCTAACCTCTTTGCTTGAGTTTGACAAGAAGAAAATCTCAAGACTTCCATGCAAGAACAGCTAAAAGCAAAGTAAGAAACTTCATCTTGGAGAAAAAGGGCAGGTGGGGCTCACTGCCAGAGCGATGGACCCTAAAGCACTGGTGCTCCTGGTTTGTATGGTCTAAGATACCATTCTCATTGCCAACTCCCAAGATGTATAACTGTGACCAGGTCTGCACCTGAAAGCACTGTTTGCTCTGTCCTGGTAAGGCACTGCAAACAGAAAGGTGACCTGATTATACTGCCTGTGAATGGTTGCATGCTTTTCTATCAGAAGGAGGGATTTTATCATTTTGGGATATTGTGGGTTAACCTCGTTGGGAAGATCAGCTCCACATGGTCACTCATTCACTCACTCACTCACTCACTCACTCACTCACTCACTCACTCACTCACTCACTCACTCATTCACTCACTCCCAGTGGGAAGGAGGAGAGCATTGGAAGGGTAAAAATGAGAAAAGATAAAAGATAAAAACATTTTAATAGGTAAAGCCAAAGCTTCACACTCAAGCAGAGCAAAATAAGGAATTCATTCACTACTTCTATGGGCTGGCAGGTGTCAGCCATCTGCAGGAAAGCAGGGCTTCCTCATACATAACAGTGACTTGGAAAGACAAACAGCATCACTCCAAGGATGCTCTTCTTTCCTTCTTTCCCCAGCTGTTATTGCTGACCATGACTCCACATGGTGTGGGATGCCCCTCAGTCAGGTGGGGTCAGCTCTCTGTCCCCTTCCAACATCTTGGGCACCACCAGCCCTCACTGCCAGGATGGGATTGGAAGCAGAGAAAACCTTGGCTCTGTGTAAGCACTGCTGAGCAGTAGTTTAAGCAGTAGCTTAAACATCCCTGTGTTACCACCACTGTTTTGGTCACAAATCCAAAACAGCACCCAACAGGCTGCTAGGAAAAAAGTTAACTTCATCCCAGCCAAAACCAGTACATGAGATAAAGTTATTACAATTCATCATATGCCTCAAATCCATTGAGAAGGGCATTCAGTAACTTCTTGCTAAATGGAATATCTACCATAACCACTGGACACAAGTGCTCTGATCTCTGCATAAAGTTCAGTATTGACTCCTCCATATGAACAGATGCTCAGTCTGGGACTAGATTGCTAACCAAGGAAAGCAGGTTCTCTTTATGTCCTCCATGTGCATGCCTTTTGAGTGAATTCTTTAAAAAAGCACTTTTGAAAAATGTGTTTCAGAGGTTGCTTCTATTTGTTGTCACCCAGGACACAGTCATAATTTTCTTTTTCAGACACTATTTTATTTGGGAACATGAAGCTGAGAACAATATTATTTAATTCTGATGGTTGGAGATTCAAATACTGAAGAAAATTGCTGCTTTCCTAGTTTTAAAATAAATTCAACCAATGACAATACATTAATTTTGAGGTGGATCTTCTTTTAAATATTCTTATCTAAAATAATTTTTAAAGTATTCTGGAAACAAATAATGAAAAATGAGAAATTCTGTTTTGGAAGGAGTGAAGCCTTTAGTAACATTCATATTAAAATTATAATGTAATGAGAGATTGCTGGAGGTGGTGAAGAGGAACTTGAGGAGATGGGAAAGGAGACATAATTGCCACCATGAAAGATTTAAGAGAGAAGACTTTCAGACTTGGTGCATAGAAGAGGTGGAAACAGCACATAATATTTTATTGAGGCTTGGACATTGCTGAATGTACTCCATCCACTTTAGTGCACATATCAAAATGTAAATGAGAAGGAAATCAAATCTTGCTATGGATGCTGACACTTGTATACTGGAATGTATGAATTTGCCATCTATGAACATATCACTGCTAAAAAACCCTCGTGCCCCTTATTCGTATGAACATCTTAAAAGACTGCTAGTTTTTCCTAATAAGTTTTGTTGCAATTGTAGTTATAAAATATAAAAATCCACTCACTATGTGGTTTTATTTCTTATATCTTAGGTAGTGGGGGTACTTAGTGGGAATAGTGGGGGTACTTAGGTAGTCTTTGTTGGATTATTTTTCTACTCTTTGAGAGAACATGGGCAAGTTAAGGAATATGTGTAATTTCTGTTCAGATCTGTAGATTGCTTATCTTGCAAGACTACTATCAATGTCAGTCCTGTGATTTGGCCTGCAGTGCTGAAAATGTTTTGTCTCTGTTTCTGCCTGACACTGCCAGTGTTATACAAGATCAGCTGTTGACAATACGTATGGGAGTAAAGTAATGAAGCTCAGCTTGGAGAAAATAGCAGTACTGGTGAGGATGTGAGAACACCTCCTGGGTTTGCCAGCATGGTTTGCAAAGTTTGAATTGCCCCAGGCTGGGGGATCTGAAGGATCACTGCTCTCCACAGCACTCCTGTCTGTCTGATTTGCTGGTGCATGTTGCCAGCATCACACCTCTCAAGAATCCAGAGCTTGTTTAGCAGGGAGTTCATACTTCTGCAATCTGCTTACTAAGGGGAAAATGCTAAATTTTTGCAAGCCCAATGTTGCAATTTAAGAGTTTTTTTACATTCATTTCTGTGGAGAAGAAATGGGACATTTAGTGAGGGCTTATTTGATTAATTTATCTGGTAAAGACTTGGTTTTAATTATGTCAGATTCTCACATACAAAACTTATTGGGCAGGCAAGTACATTTCAAAGAAATGGGGTTTTTACTTTAAATAGTGATTTTGAAAAAATTTGAAAAATAGGGGGAAAGGAGAGTACAAATAGGGATAAATTATTCGCATGCTATGTTTTCCTGTCTGAGATAAACATCAAATAACAAACTCAGGCCCGAAGGGTGTATGTTGGCAATCAATTCTGCTCAGCCAGACATTCATAAATATGATTTATTTAAATTATGTGGTGTTCAATAAACATCTGAATCTTTATTTATACCTCTTGATTTGCCAAAATGTTTTGCTTAAAACCTAAGGCTATGAGGAAATATGATAAGGACTACTGTCACCATCTGTTAAAGGAGAAAACTTGACATAATTTTTGGAAGAAACATGCATATTTTCTTCTGAAAAAATATTGTGAAAGATTGCATATGTCATGGTCAAGGAGCAAAAGGAATGTAAAGAATATTTTAACCTACTTTTTATAGGCAAGTAGCTAAAATAGTTGTTTCAAGAATGTAGTGGGGTTATAGAGAAGTAATAAAGAGTTTCTGTAATCTTCCACTACCTTTGCTTAGACAAATGTTGCAAGTGGAGACAGTTTCCTTACCTTTCATTTCTTTACCATAAGCAGTTTGTTATCACAAAGGTGGGCTCGTCTGTGCATGAAAGGGCTGTGTAATTTCAGAACATTATGGGGAAAAAATAATGAATGTAATTTTTATGTGAAGCAAATTATAAACAAGCAGGAACATGAATTTTTGGCACATTTTAGGAGATTGAAGTTCACAAAACTTGTTAATACATATTCACAGTGGTCCCTGTAGATTCTTGGCTTTCTTTTGGCTCCAGTTCACTTTACTGTTGTGACAGCTAGAAGTTATGTGTTATTTTAACTCTCAAAAGCCATAAAGGGATTAGGCCCACATAGTACTAGATTCTTCAAGAAAATATAGAGAAATTATTTTCTTTCCTAAAGGTCTTACTCTGTTGTCTTTAGGGTTGGAGAAAGAAAAGGCAGGGAGAAGGAATGTGATATGTATGAAGAAATATCAATTTAGTGTGCAACTTTAGTTTTGATTCTTACTTGTATTTTATTGGATCATATGTAAACATTTATTATAGTTTTATTTTTTTTTCTACAATGGTTTCCTTCCCGAGCCTTTTTAGAAGGGAAAAGGAAACTAAGGAATCACACAATCACATTTTGTTTGTGTGAGAGAGAGGAAGAGACAGAAAAAAATTCGTTACAAGTTTTGTGGAAAGTTGTAATAGGATGGAGAGAGGACAGTCTGAAGAACATTTATGAGATTATCCAGATCCACATCGCTACAAAAAGCCATTGGAAGTGGCTCCTCTCTCTGAAGGAGTTTGCCTATTGATAAAGGTCTGTGCTGTCACTTTGTTTCATCATGTAACATGTATTTGTAGTTTTAACAGTTAATGTGCTCTGAAAAAGGAACTGGGATGTCTAGATGTGTAATAGGCCAGTTGGGCACTTAAGTTTTTAAAAATGTTTTCTATGTTCCTTAAAACCCAGAACACTCTATTTTCTTTAACAAACACTGTCCTTCAGCAAGGGATTAATCACAAAAGAATAGCATTTTATAAATATTAGATGTTGAAAATCACCAGGAGTGGTAAAATAACTATCTGGTCCCATGGAATCCAAGCAATTACAACAGGAATATTTCCAGGACTAGTAGTGGTAGTTAATAAATGGTTGCCTGCAGGCATATAACACACCTTTCTGTCACCTTTGATTGTTCAATCTGTTGTGTCTGCAAACAACACGAATCCCATTGTCCTGCAGGAGACAAGAATCTCAGAAGCACCCCTTTGGGGCTACTGCAGTGAGCTTGGAAGTAATAATAGCTTCTGAGAAGACACATCTATCACTACTATTGTTCGTGTTTGACTCTCAGGAATGCAAAAATATTGAAGTATTACAGGAGATTTT
This sequence comes from Dicaeum eximium, assembly GCA_013396995.1. Lineage (NCBI taxonomy): Eukaryota > Metazoa > Chordata > Aves > Passeriformes > Dicaeidae > Dicaeum > Dicaeum eximium. Next base: position 2,149,067 of record VWZP01004262.1, on the reverse strand, counting down.
ATAGCAAAATTGTAGATAAGATGCATATGTCTGACTTGGCTTAGCTTAGAGGAATCGAATCAATTTCCCAGTGAAGACATTTCAGTGTTACACATTTAGAAGCTTTTATTAATCATAACCCCTTAGGCACCTCCAATACGAAGTTTTGGCATGAAGCAGTTTGCTTTCAGCTACACCTGTGCAATTCTTCTGAAAAAGGCTTTTCTCATCTCACTCTCACATGATTACAGAACTGAAAACACCACTGAGAGCAATGAAACAGAGTGCTGATGGAATTGGAGCACAAAGACTTGACATAACCCTGTGAGAAGGACAACCACACTAAACAGCACCTTTGGCAGAACCAGCATACAAAATGCTTTCATTTTAAAAAGAATCTGATAATAATCAATTTTTATCTAGACTCTCAGCTGTAGGACTAATGAGTTGCGTACATTCGGTGTTCTGCTGGTAGATTAGATGCTCTCTTCATTCCAAAGTGACTTGAAGTAATGGTGCCTTGAGATTTTATTGACTAAATCTGTCAATCCTCTAAATGTTAAATCCCTTCAAAGGCTTACAAAAAGCACGTCTGAAAACCTGGAAACCCCATTCATTCTCCAATCTTAACAAACTGGGTTCTGAAATAAAGAAGAGGTTGCTTGGTTTAAAACCTGCCTTTGTTTTCATTTAACTGAAAGGTAAATATCTTACTGGTTTAAATGGGAACAAGAAGAGATTCTTGATGTATTTTATGTCTGAGATTTGCAAGCTGTTTTGCTTCTGCAGCAATCTGAACTATAGTTTGAGTTATGCTCACGGGAGTTAATTTTTCAAATATAAAAAAATATATACAATCCAAAGCTTTTTTTTCTTTCTCTGCATATTCCTGGAGATTTTGATGCTGTCTCAGTTTAGTAAGTTATATGTATATATTTTGAAGGAACTTAACATTTTAAAAATCAGGCTCTAGTTATTTGAATATTGTCTAATGAGTCACTTCTATGTATATCTAGAAAATGAAGATATACCAGTTTTATTGTTTATAGTTTAAGTCATATGAAGCAATTTTTCAGAGGAAACTCAATTTCTTTGAAGAAAGGCTTAGCTGGCATGGGTTTACTGATGGTTATTAGGATTAAGAATAAAATTTAAAAAGTGAATCCTCTTATAATTGGGCCAGATCCTCAGAAGGTATAAATCATAAAAACTCAGTGTAAGTAAAGCAAGCTCTGACAATTTACATCAGTTTAGGATTTGACCTTCTCCCCAGAAAATGATTTCTCTCAAGATCATGCTTCCTATATTTGTCTTACTTTGTTTCTGGCAGAGAATTAATTAACACATAATTGCTTTGGTGAACTCAGGATAAAACTTCTCTGTTCAAGAATTCTGTTCATTTACTGATTAACTTGCTTCATGGCTGAGTTAGTTCTGCAGGGTCATGCTGTACTAATGACCAGAGCACAGGAACGTTGTCAACCCAATGAGGACAAGGTAGGCTTGGAAGTATTCCAAATTCTGTTGAATTAGTCACTGAAATTTCAGCTTTGGGGACAGAGTTGAAAAGCAAGTTGAAGAGAATGTACTTAAAGAATTAGATTCTTATTCCAGACAGAGGGAGTGGGAGGGAGGCATTACTGGATGAGACTCAAAGAAAGATGAATGGAACAAAAATGTGAAGACATTTTTTTTTCAAACTGCATAAAGCATGTTACTGATGTTTTTTCAAAGCATTGTGATTATTCCTTTTTTACTGTAATTTAATTTTGTTCTTTTCTGACACTGCCTGATAGTGCAATCTTTGCCAGTATGATGACCTGCAAACATATAGACCATGCTTACATAAAGGCTTATCAGGTCTAGCTCAGATTTTTTTAAAGTTTCCTCTTTTTCACAGTATAGATTTTATGCCAAAACAGACTACTATACATAACCCCAAAAAATGCTGTATTTGAGACCCAAAACTTGTTAAGGTCAAAGAGGGGTGAATTGCAAATACTCAAATCCCTCAGAGAGATCCCAGAGGCAGGCATGGTCTCTGGATATAATGGTTCCAAATCCATGAGCACTACTGAGATAACAACACGTGTACTTGAAGGAAAATAGGCTGCTCAAAGATTAGGGGAGCCTGTGGTTTTTTTTCCTGATCTGCAGTTCTGTTGTTGATTTTTTTCAATGGCACTCAGTTGAAAACTTTCAGGAGATGCAGTGCGTTCCAGCTTCACACAGGCTACCACAAAACCTGAGTTTCAGGAAATTGGGCAGAAACTTCCTAATTGTGTCTTAGATTTGCAGCTAAATTTTTATAGGCTTCTGAGGATTATTGTAGCCTAAGAATTATGGAATAGTAGATACTAAACACATCACAAATGTAGTTTTTGAAACAACCCTGGCTGTATTTTTTTTTTCTGGGCGAAAAAATTGATTTCAGCTTTACCTAATTGAATCATCTCTGGTAAATTAAATTCTATTGAAAGATAAGCTCTATTTTTAGCTTTCACATCAGTTGGTAGATCAAGTGAAAGTTGTACCTATGAGCTTATTTGGACCTGCCAGCTCTTGTCAAGGTTGCAAACTGTCTGGACTTCAGTGTTACCTTGCATGACTTCACAACAGTGTGAAAACTCTAGCTTTTCTCCTGTAAAGAAGAGCAACTGGTACTTCTATTTCTCACTTTCTAGAATCTGGTCAGTATTTTGATTTACTTTTGTAAGTGAAAAGTGAAACTCAATTCATTAAGTTTCAAAGCTTCGTGAAAATGTGCAATAGAGAAAATCATTAGGGTTGGATGTTGTTAACAAAAAGAATTTCAGCAATGTGTGTCTAATACTATAAGGACAGTACAATTATGATTGAGCTGTAAAAATTGAGTACAATCTTAATAATATTTAGATGCATATCATAATAATGTACGGTTTTTGCTAAATTATAATGACAAATAAAGGTTGGTTTGTTTCATTTGGGTGGTTTTTTAACTACAGTAAAGTTTCCAGAAAACAACCAACCAGCTGAACCCAATAAAAATTGTTTCTGGTGTTGAAATTTTTCAATATATTTTTTTAATCATTCAGTAAAATTGAAACCTTTCATGTCTACAAATCCCTTATATTGCACAGCTGGAGTCTGATATTCTGCTTATTATGGCAGAACATTTCTGTAGGAGTTTCTACGTACTTTTCTGTGAATCTGTGGATGTGGTTGAAAACCCTGCCAAATTCTGGCTGACAATATATAATAACATCTATACTCAAGATCTTCTAGTAAATCAAGAGGAGATTGGACTATTTTTTTCAATCATTTGTCTGCTTGAAGCTCTTTCTTTTGGAAGAATGAGGAAAATATTTTCTTTCCCCTTCCTCTCCCACCACCAGAAGACAGAGCTATCCATGAAGAAGCAGAAATCTTCTGTAGAATTCCCCCCTGCTCTACTGAAGCCACTGTCACACCATGCAAACAACTTTCTGTTTCTAAACTGGCCTGGATGCAGGTAAATGTTACAGATTGTGCAGTGACAGTCATCAGCCTTTGCAGATTACATAATTCATCTGTAGGAAAGGCTTTGGGGGAGGTGGCTGTGCTGTGTGTCAGATTTAAATCAATTTAGATAATGTAAGTCTTGCAACAAGCCCTGATAAAACATGTTACAATTATACAACATTGACTGAAATGAAGAACTGAGACTAAAATGAGAACTGTTCTTTAAACTGATACTTATTAATGTGCTGATACTGTACTTTTATAATGGGAATGGCATTAATTTAACCAAAGATTGGTTTACATTTGAGCTGGTTATGCTAGTCAGTGGAGAAGCACTTACTTTTGTCACTATGGTCTAGGTATAAATTAATTTTGTTCTCCAGATAGATAACTGAAATGGAGCAGAACACAATCCCAAACCACATTTTAACTCCCTATAAAAAGACACTGAAATTACTTGTTTAGCTGTAAATTTCCACGTGGTTGGTGCTTGAAGTTAGGTAAGATGAATACCATAAATCAAGGGTAAATAAAATATTATTTAGAGGCATTATCTATAGAAAGTTTAGGACTTTGTATTTGACAGTGCATTTCTTATTTTGCAGTCAAGCATCAGGAGACCACTACATTTCCTAAATGTCCAGAACAGTGGGAAGAGACAAATCCTAAACCCTGCTGTAGCAGATACTCATTTTATGAAGAGTCACAGAACTCAGTCACACACCAGGGAAAGGTAGGTATTGTCAGTAAAAATGCAGATGAATTTACAAGTTAATTATATAAATAAGATATGCCAGAAATTTTAAAGCAGAAATGTGGGGTTGCTCTTTTTTAAAATCTTTGGACTATATATCAAAGCCAAGGACAGAATAAAACACCCTTACTTGTGCAAGTAAAGAGTAATCTGAAAAAGTTTACCATGGATGCTAATTAATATATATTTTAGACATATATATATATCCTGGATTTATATCAACAGAAATATGTAGATGCAGAGATAAATAGAAGCCTCTTTTATTTCTTCCTTCACATTTATATATTCCAAATTTTAATTCTCAAAATAAAGATGTCTCAAATTATTAAAATACAGAGGTAACAACTTTCTCTTCGGAAAATAGAAAGAGAAAAAGGTCTCTGGAATAAGTTACCCACACTGTCCTTCCATATGGGGCTGTGGGGAATTGATAATCAGGCCACATCAATCTGGTCTTTCTATTGGACCTATCACAAGGGTATTTGCACTGCAGTTCCCCACTGCTTCTAAAGTGTCCCAAATTCCAGAATTGCTGATGCTTTGATGAAAATTTTGAAACAAGTAACTGTTTGAAATTCAATTTGTAGTTGAATCCAATTGAAAAGTTGATACAGAACCTTTCTCAGTTCTACAGCAGGAGTGGTAGCCCCAGGTTATAGTCCCTCCTTTGGCTTCCAGAAAATGTCAGTTTAAGGTTTCAGTGCTAATTTGCAAAGCAGTGTAAGACTCATGTCGCCAACTACCTGAAGGAACAATTTTTTTAAAATGTCAATCTGTTATATAACCAGTGTGCAGAACAATGCAGAGTGTGAGACCAGCATCTGAGAACTGAAGGTAAAGCCTTGGCAGCTGGAAAGTTTCAAGAAACTTCCAAGAAAGTGATTGCATCAAATAAGTCCTTACTGGGAAATGCTGCATTCTGAAAGATCCTTTTTGGCAAATGAAGGATGTTCGAAGTCTTCAAACTCTGCCAGCTTTCCCCCTCAAAAGACAAAACAAAACAAAAAGTTAATTGGCTTTTTATAATTACCATGGTTTTTTCAAAATATGTCCATTGTTCCCAGACTTGATACTTGTCCAAAATGAGATACAGATGTTCAGAGAATGGGACTTTGTTGTTTGAAAAAATGTTCAAAATTGTAGTGATACATTTATGTTCAAAATTTCAGATGAAAAAACTAAAAGTAATGAATGACCTGTAGCTAATTAGCAGACATGGCAGGCATTAGTCTTCAGTAGCATGCTCTTGGAAATTGCTTGTAACTCCCATTTTGTAATAGTTGTAATAAATGTATTTGTCAAGTCTCAGTGCGCAAATGTTGCCTTTGCCTGTCACACGATGGCAGTGTAAGAACACACATGGCGTTTGTTCACCGAGTGCTTTCATTGTTATGATTTCACAAAATACTGCCAAACTCGCCTGCACATCCCGCCGGCCCTGGCAGCCAGACCCCACAGTGGGATACGCTGTCAGCTGAGCACTGGGGCTGCTCACACAGCGCTGTCTCCAGGACATCTCTGCACTCCCCTCCTCTCATGTGGCATCAGTGCTGGGGCAGGGCAGGTGTGCAGAGATCCACTCCAGCCCCACCACACATCCTGCTTGGGTGCAGAGTCCTGCTGATCCCTGTGAGATTGCGGGATACTATGTACATGGAGCCTTTGTCATCCCTCACTTCTTGAGCCCAGACTCAGGTCTCTGAGGTAACAGTGCATTAGTTACAGAGAAATGTCTTTAACGTAGTAGGGATGGCTGTGACGCTGATGCCTGAGGCTGCTATTGAGTTGTAGAAGAGGCAGATGGAGCAGGCAGGGGCAAGTGAAAAGTGCTGTGTGAAAGTCCCTGCTGTGTAGTGGATGGATTGGTTTTGGGTGAGTGGGATGGTTCTACCTCAGACACCATGTGAGAGCTGTGTAAAAGTGACCTAAGTGTCATCAAATGCTGTTGTTCATCTACGCTGTGGTTTCCAGCACTGTGTGTGCTGTCAGGACTCCTCTAATCCCTTTGGGTTCTCCTTCCTGTCTCTCTGAATGCCCACAGGAGTCCACAGCACAGTGACAGGGAAAGTGTCTGAAGTGGGTTGTACAGAAAAGCAGGGGGCTGTGTAACCACTGCTCCCCAGGATGTCCCATAGAAACCAAATAAACTGACATCCTGCCCACTCTGACCTGCTTCTATAAAAAACAGGGAAAGATTTCGAGCACCTGGCCCAGCTCTAGGCCATTTGTTCTGTTAAGAGCCAGTAGCAGGTAGGGAAGATCCATCCATGCTGCCCTGACAGACTGATAGATGGAGCCATGCTGGGGCTGGGGCTCGGCAGGGTGGTGTTCCCTGCCCCTGTCTGCTCTGCTTGCAAGTGATGGAGGCCAAAGCTGTGGCCCGGCCTGCACGGCTGCCACTGAACAGCACGTGGGACTCTGGAACGTGTACCCCCCTTCCATGGGTGCAGTCCTTCAGGGAAAGGCTGCTCCACCCACCTGGGTCCCTCAGGGGATCAGAGGTCCTGCCAGCAAACCTGCTCCAGCATGGGCTTTCCTTGGGCTCACAGCCTTCTTCAGGCATCCACCTACTCTGGCATGGGGTCCTCCCTGGGCTGCAGGTGGATCCCTGCTCCACCATGGACCTCCATGAGCTGCAGGGACACAGCTGCCTCACCATGGTCTGCACCAGAAGCTGCAAGGGACTGGAACACCTTCTCCTCCTCCTTCTGCACTGACCTTGGGGTCTGCAGAGCTGTTCCTCTTGTGTATTCTCACTCCTGTCTCTCTTGACTGCTGTAGAAGTTGAGCACTTTTATCCCCCTTTGTTAGTACATTAGCCCAGAGGCATCACCACCACCGCTGATGTGCTTGGCCTGGGCCACTGGTGGGTCCACCTTGGAGCTGTCTGGTGCTGGCTCTCTCAGACCTGGAGAAAGCTTCCGGCAGCTTCTCACAGGAGTCACCTCTGTAGGCCTCCATCACCAAAATCTGGCAAAACAAACCCAATACAAGCCTGTTGAAGAATTAGGAAATAAGTTCTATAAAGGTGTAATAGCCGGGGCCCAGACAAAAAAGAGTGGTGAGTCAAACTGGTAGTCTCAATCCACCATAACACTGGATGCATTCATGCGAGCAATTTATCTCTTTTCAGACAGCAAGGACATTGTGTTTGTTTAATTTTCTACCTTTCCCTTGACTAATAGAACCATTAATAATGTAGAATTTTATCTTTTACAGATTTAAAAGATAAGTTTACCATATCTGTTTCTCAAACTAAGTACTTTATTTTGGTTGGAAAGTAAACTTATGCTTTAGAAGTGGAATGAATTAATACTTTGTGCTAACTTGTGTTTGGTTGCTGGCCTATGTGCAGTGAAATAAGGACTTATTTCCTTCTATCCTCATATTTTTAGGCTTTAAATCCTGGTTTGTGCAAGGACATTTCTGTTCCCTGAACTGCTGTTATCTGTCTGATAAATGGTTTGAACAGTATCTAGCAGCAGCTTTGCCTGTCCCAGGTCAGAATTTCTTTGCACCCACCCTGCACAGGAGCTCCTGGCAGTGAGGACTGACCTGCCCAAAGAAGCATTTACTTGCAGGTCCTTCTTTTGGAGCCAATGAGAGTTTGCTAACAAGGATACAGAGCACTCACTGCCTCTTGGTCTCTGTGCCCAGGCATCCCCAGTTCAACTGGGAGAGACAGAGCACTCCAGACCAGTGTCTCTAGATTCTCACCCCAGTGAATGCCTTGGTTTGACTTTCAAGCAATATCTGAATCTGATGGACAGAGCTTAATGATCGTATTTCTCTCATGTTTTCATATATTAGGTGAACATGTGCTTTTCACAACTTACTATTTCTTGAGCACTACTAGTATAATTACTAGCAAAAAATAATAGAAGTGGTGAATTATGGGTTAGAATTACAGAAAATTCCATGTTGGAAGGGACCTCTGGAGATCATCTGTACCAGTCTCCAGCCAACAGCCTTAGATTCCATTTTCCAGAGGACTGTCTAGCCAAGGAGAATTTCTAAGCCAAGGGGATTCCACCACTTTGCTAGGCTGCCTGTTCCAGTGTTTAGTTCTTCTCAAGATGAATGATCTTATTTCTTAAATCCAAATGAGAATTCCCGTGGAACAAGATGTACCTGCTGTCTCTTGACCTGCTACCAGGCATCCTAGAGAAGAGAGTACTTCCAGCTTCCCTGTAACTTCTCTAAGGTGTTGGAAGACAGAGGCAAAGCAGTTTCAGGTAGAGGTGGGCCTTTTGGAGATTTCTGTGAGGTTATGGGCACCCAGTGTTAGCTCTCTGTGGTGATCACATGAAATATTCTACACTTTCAAGGATTTTGTGAATCTATTTAGTTTTGTGAAGATTCAGGTAAGAGGATTAAATGCCTTAAATGATGGGCTCAAAGCCCACATTTTTTGGTGGGAGCTGAAACAGAATCAAAATCTGCATATTTTTAAGTCCAAGTGTGCATAATTTCAAAAGACCTTGGCATTTGAATCAACTCTCTTTCTCTGAGGATTGAAATCCTAACATCAGCTGCTGTGTGCAATAGTTTCATTGTGAGCACTGGAATATCATTTGATTGCATTAATTTTTCCTTGTCCTGCCAATGTTGGTTCTGCTTGTTCTGAATATTTCCAAATTACCCCAAGTCAGTGTGATAACAAAAATAAATCAGGTCTTTCTGCTGGTTTTTTTCCTCCTATGTCTCCCCTGTTTTCTATGGGAAATTTCTATCACTAAGCTAGTTATGCTGATTAGCTGAGTTGAATTTTTCATGTAACCCTTTTCAAATGAAGCATCATGTAAAAGCAATAACAGCTCTTAAATAGCGTAATAAATTTTAAGAACAGAAATAGCAAATGAGACTATCAGCTGGTCACAGGACGTTAACATTTCTTTCATAATTCTTTTCTTTTTCCCTTTTGTTGGAGCTGGGGTAGTAAGGAAAAAGCATTTACAATCTTGTTATATAGGAGCTCTCCAACAGAGGCAGGAGTGATACAGCTCAATTTTCCAAGGAGCTTCATTGTGGCCATTTATCACAATCAGATGTTGGACTCAAGTGCAAAAACGTAGAAAACTAAGGTTATATCAGGTCTCCAAGAAGGATTAAAAGTAACCCAAACAGTAGAGAAAAAACCAAAAAAAACCCAAAGAAACAAACCACCACATAATTTTCCTCTCATAGACTGAAACTTTGTCTAAATTTGCAGCCAAGGTAGAATATTTTCCATGGAGAAAAAGGATAAAAACAGGATGAAAGATATATGCTGACTCTTATTTTCCCCAGAAATGTGCAATCCAGTTTCCTGGTAGGGATGTTATGAAGTGTGTAGCTGACACTAGGATAATTTCCACAATCTTTTTGAAAGATGGTATGGTGGAGGCAGTTTGTTGCATATGTTTTTGGGAAAATAACAAACGGTAACTGGGAATATGAGACACTTGGACTGTTTCTAAGTAACCTATTTTTTACAATTTTTAGAGCCTTGAGGCAAATCCCAAACTGTGACCAAGTATTTTTAAGATACAGGCAAGTTGCTTCTTCACTTAATGCCTGTAGGTTCTACATTGCATGTAAAGAAATTATGTTTAACATTATTGTAACCTTGAAGCCAAATCAGCTTTAAGAACAAAACTTGTTCTGTATCCAGGGGTCCTGAGTGCCAGATTGCTTGTGTGAAGGTGGCACGTCCTGGTTTGTTTCATAAGACAAATCTGTGGCTGCCTTTTTGTTTGGCACCTGATTGCAAAACAAATCGTGGCTTTGACGAGCATCTGGAGAAAGCCCCAGAGGCACAAAGACCACACTGCAGGCACGAGATGTGCATTGCCACTGAATTTCGTGTGCCAGTCTGAGAAGGCATTTTATTGTTAACTATCAGGACACAGCCACTGTCTCACTGGTGAAGTTTTCACAGCAAACCACCACATTCACCAGCTTGTTATTTTTCTGGGACTCAGAGGGCAAGCAAGGGTGTATGTTTGGGAGAACCAAAGGGCAAGGACAGTACTCAAATTTTCACTCAGGTCTCAACACAGTGTTTTCCTTGCTGGAAACTGTGTCCTCATTGAAGAAACTCTGTAACTGCATTTGGGAATACAGAGTAAGACTTAGTTCACAAGTTTTGTGGCTTTATTTTTGTTTAATACAGATTCACAGAAAATTCACAGAGCACAGTGAGTTGCAATTTGCTGTAATTTTTTTAGGTTAAAATAGAAAGTATCTTTGCACAAAGAAAGTGCTTGCAAGCAGATAACTGGATTTTCTGAAGACTGGATTTGAGCTGTAGTGACATTAACATGAGCAGAGCATAGATCAGCGCAAGCTCTGACCAATGGCTGGTTAAACACTTGCTGGTTTTACAGATTTCCCTTTCAGCCATTAGACTGCAAATTCTGGCCTTGTGTATGGGGTTTTGATGGCAAGGTTTTGGCAGCAGGGGGGTACATGGGTGGCTTCTGAGAGAAACTTCCAGAAGCTTTTTCCCCATGCCTGATAGAGCCAAAGCCAGCTGGCTCCAAGATGGATCCACTGCTGTCTGAGGCTGAGCCCATCAGCAGCAGCTGTAAGTGCCTCTGGATAACATAATTAAGAAGGGTAAAAAAAACCCTAAAATTGTGCAATAGCAGCTGGAGAAAGCATTGGGAATATGCAAGAGAAACAACTCTGCAGACACCAGGATCAGTGAAAAAGGGGGGAAGGTGCTCCAGGTGCCAGAGTGGAGATTCTCCTTCAGGCTTGAAGACCCCAGAGAGGAGCTGTGCCCCTGCAGCCCATGGAGGTCCATGGTGGGCACTTGGTGTCCATCCAGGGTCAGCCCACCACACCTGGCTAAAATCAACAGCAAAGCTCCTCTTGGCATCAGCATGGCCACAATGTTATCCAAAGAGTCTTTTTCAAACCAGTAAAATCTTTCAAATTTCAGGAAACTTTAAAATGTGACCACCCTTGTTGCAGTTTTTTGTAATCTTGGGGTAGATTTATAGCAAGAACCTTTGCAAGATCCATGTTAATGAAATGTGCAGCAGGAGTTCTCAGCATGCACAGTGACATTCATCACTGTCAAACTCCCTCTTTGAATTCACACCCTCCCAACGTATTAATGAGGGCTTTAATCTCAAAAGACAAATCTGATCCACAATTGAATTCACGGGGAGTCGCATTCCTCATGCATGAGTATAGGAAAACCTTGCAAGCTCCCAGCTGAGCTGCTAAGGCCTTTGCAATGGTTTGTGTGTGTCCTCCTTACACTGACACCACACCAAACTCCAGATTTTCTGCTTTGTGTATTCAATATAAATTCATAAGGGTTTTGGTCCTGTATGCGCCAGCAAGATGTACCAGATATTTTTAGAAAGGAAAAAGTGTCAAGGACAGATTAAAAGGCTTGTAAAAATTTCCACCAATGTTCAGCTTATGGGAGAGTAAGCTTGTAGCTTTGAAAAACAGACCTGGTTTTGTCTTTATGCCTGGCATGACAAATCCTCTGTGTTCTGTAAAATGTTTTTCTCTTATTCGCTTCTGTGTAAACCTGAGGTTGTTTGGAAGAGATACCTCACCACGGGGTCTGCCATAGGCATGTGTGAATGATGGGATTAGTGAATGTTTGAAAATGCAAAATTTGTGACCTTGTTACAGTTGTTATGAATACAATAATTTACTTTTTTTTTGTGTTTATAATTTTTTCTGGAGAACTGTGGAGTTAATGGCACTCTTAGAGTTATTTTTCCAAATGAATATGAAAAAATATTTAAGAGTTCACACAATCCATCTCTAAAAGAAACAGCTAATCTTTCATTTAATGCATATACAGAAACTAGACAAGTTTTCACCTATAAACTTCCTTTAAATAAAACAGCAATTTTTCCAGTAATTAATTTCATAAATATTCTGATAAAATTTCTTACAATAATGTCTTTCTGGAACTCAAATATTCTGGAGGTAATATGCTGTCACCTTGGAAGGAATTGACAGTTTGTGAACTCAAGTGATCATGACTGCCACTTTTTTCAGGAGCCAAAATACATCAGGTCAGCTCATAAGAAGATTTTATTTGTGTTTCAAGCAAATTTGGGTGATTTATTTATTCCAACTGTTACAGAAGTCAGAATATAAACCATGTCCTGATTGACAAAGAGCTGATGTAGGTTAAAACATGGTTTGGGTAGTATAAGCTCATTACCTCATGTCTTCAGGCTTTGGTTTTGTTGGAATAAGTTTCATTATTTTTTTTTCCTATTTGGTTTCATCATGATTCTTTAATTCGTGGCTTGGGACAGCGCAAAAAGCACAATTTTATATAGTACATAGCAACAGCTGTTTTTGTGGCATTTCTGCTCTGATTTCCCTCATAAACATGTAATATCATGAAGAAAAATAGTGGTTCTAATAATTTTGGACTTTTTCCATCCGTGCTGCTTCTTCAGAAGAAATATTCTATCTTTCTCAAAATGTATTGCAGGCAGAATAAGGCAGGCTCCTGCATTTTGTCCTCTCCTAATCTACTCCCTTCCAGGCATTGTTCATTTTACTAAAGATCTCATATATGTGCTGTCTCAAAATGCCTTGTCTTCTGCTGTCTCTGCAAACTCTGGTGTCTGCAGGCTTCTCTGACAACTGCTCTGCTCTATCCAACATTTCTCATCCATACTTTTATTAATCCATGAAGAATATTACTGGGAAACTTGGCTTTTTTCCCTTGTTTATAATTCTGAAGTAAGAAATAAGAAGGAAAAAGGGTACAAAACTATGTTATTCATTACCCTTATTTATGTAAATGCATTAAATAGTAAATCATGGAATTGTAGAATGGGTTCAGTTGGAAGCAGCCTTAAGGATGATCAAGTTCCAATGCCCCTTCCATGGGCAGGGACACTTCCACTAGACCAGGGTGCCCCATCCAACCTGGCTTTAACACTTCCAGGGATGGGGCAACCACACCTTCTCTGGGCAACCTGTACTAGTGACTCACCTTCACAGTAAAGAACTTATTTCTAATAGCTAATCTAAACCTGCTCTCTGTCAGTTTAAGGCCATTGCCCCTTGTCCTGTCACTCCACCTGTCCTTTCCACTTGGATCAGTCCTTCTCCAGCTTTCCTGCACATATGAGGAGTGGTTACAAAATCCCCTCAGAGCCTTCTCTTCACTGGGCTGAACAGCCACCATTCTCCCAGCTTGTCTCCGTAGGAGAGTCATCTTCATGGCATCCCCTGGACTCACTTCAACAGGTCCTTCTCCTTCTTTTGTTGACAGCACAAGAGCTGGGTGCAAGATTCCAGGTGGGGTCTCACCAAAGCAGAGCAGAGCAGACCAAAGCAGAGCAGAGCAGAGCAGAGCAGAGCAGAGCAGAGGGGCAGAATCCCCTCCCTCGCTTGCTGCCCATGGTGCTGGTGATGCAGCCCTGGACTCATTTGGCTTTCTGGGCTGTGAGTGCACATTGCTGGGTCATTTTGAGATTCCCATCAACCAACACCCCTCAGTCCTTCTCCCCAGGGCTGCTCACAACCCACTCCCTGCACAGCCTGTGTTTGTGATTGCTCCAAGCCAAGGAATTCACTGAAGGGTGTTACTCAGTGCCTTGCTCCCAGCCAGGCAGCGGAGAGTGACTGGTGGAACTCTGATTGCAGCTCTCACACAACTCCAGTTTATCAGACCTTACACAATACATTATTTATTATCTTGCAATTGTTGTTTTACCTATATTGACATATAAACCAGGAAGGCAAGTCTTATAAACGAACAGAAGAGAACAATTTACAGAAAAAATAGCATATATATTCCAATTCTCCATTTATTCCCTCCTGGTTCTCAGAGAGCCCTGTGACTCGTGTTCATGGAGACTCAAAGAGCTGCTCACATTGCACAAGAAGGAAACCACTTTCTTCTGGGCTTTCAGAAGGCACACATTTGACATATATTATTGTTCTGAAATATATGGGCCATGAAAAAGAACCTGGATTTGTCACAGAGCCTGGGATTTAGTAGGAACCTCTTGGAATGAAGAGTCTAAATTTGTAAGCAGAACATTCACTGTTTCTCATCACATCAACAACCAGAGTTTACAAGCTGAAGAGCTCAGTGCTGGCTCACTTCTCCAGCTTTAAACACACTGACAGCAAGTGAATCCTTCTGCATGCATTCCAAACACCTGCTCCTCAGCTCGGCTCAGCCACACTATCTCATAAAAATGTATTTTTTATTCTCCTTTGATGAATCCCTAAAAAAAAAAGTCACTTGAATCCTGGAGTTTATTTTGTCTTGATGAAGATAAACAAACAATAGACACAAAAATGCAAGGGTTATTTAAATGGGATGCAAGTTAAAAGCCAATAGTACATCTATATCACCTGAAAACCAGGGAAATTGAGACCTGGATATGAACATTTTGGCTTGGGCTCATTTTTAAGATAAATAGTGCAGTTAGAAGCTGTGTTAATTTTTAAAAATTAGTATTATAATTGTTAATGCACAGGTATTGCAATGTTAGGGTTTTGAATTATTCAGTCAATAACAAGATAGCAAACATGAATATGAGAGTTATGCAATACTGAATCATAGTTACTTTAAATGCAAAATCAAAAAAAAAAAAAAAATAGTAAAGCTATTTTCAGGTTCAGAACTGCTGTATTGGTGTGTCCCTCCAGCAAAGTGTACACAGGTCCAGACACTGGAAATACATGCAAACAGCCAGAGACTCTGAATTACAAACTCAGATGTTGTAATATGTGCAAAGGACATGTATTATCCTTCAGCATACTCATACCTTAGCACTGTCACCATTTTTTCTAACCCATATCTATAGATAGAAACAGAAGTACTATATACAGAGACAGAAGCATTAGTATCCAGAATGAAAAACACTTTTTTTTCTTAATAAAGAAAAATTGAAAATGAATATATTTTTAAAGAAATCCAAGGACACATAGGATGTAGGTAAATTCTTTACTGTGAGGGCAGTGAGGCACTGGAAGAGGTTGCCCAGTGAAGTTGTGGCTTCCCCATCCCTGGATGTGTTCAAGGCCAGGTTGGACAGGGCTTGGAGCAACTTGGGATAGTGGAAGTTGTCCCTGCCCATGGACAGGAGAAATTCAAGATTCCTACCGACCCAGCCATTCTGTGATAGGAAGATGGAAAGATGCTTTAGTGTCCCATTAAGGAAATCTTAAAATTAAGTATGGTTGTGTGTAAAGTTTGCAAAAGGCTAAGTAGTAATAAGACATTCCTTTTCAAAAATATTTCTGGGATAGCTGAAAACTGTAACCTGGATAGACAGAATCTGCCACTTCCATTATAGGTAAAAAAAAAAAAACCAAAAAACCAAAACAGCAGCTTGAAGAGTTATATCTTGACACAAGTACTTGTCTTCAGGCCACCCAATATTCCTGGCCCATCTCATTCACCCATTTGCAGGACCCATGCTTTTGTGGACTCCTGTTTTGCTTTTTCTGATACAGACAGACCCAGAAGAAGAAAGTGCCTAGTGGAATCTCTTGTATTCAAGGTGATTAGTTTATCTTGGGTGATTTGTCATGCTTCATTTAGGTTCTCAGCGTGATCTTTTACTACATATGTATGACAGCATTTTGCTACTTTGCTTCTGCATAATTATCTTTTGTAACTTCATTCACAGAATTATAGGTTATCTTGAGATGGAAGGGACCCATTGAGTCCAACTCCTGGCCCTGCACAGGACACCCCAAGAGTGACTCCATGTGCCTGAGAGTATTGCTCAAATGCTCCTTGAGCTCTGTCAGCCTTGGTGCTCTGACCACTGCCCTGGGCACCCTGTTCTTCTTCCCAGCCACCCTCTGGGTGAAGAACCTTTTTTAATATCCAAGCTGAATGTGCCCTTACACAACTTCAGGCCATTTAATTGGGTCCTGTCATTGGCCACTAAGAGGAGATCAGTGTCTGCCCCTCCTCTTCCCCTCTGAAAAAAGGTGTAGACTGCAATGTTTGCAAAAGAAAAAAAGAAAAAAGTGTTGGCAAGTGCAGCAATATTTAGTTCACCTCTGTGTAACTAAGTCATAGTCTCCTCTTGCTCAAACACTTTTGGAAAAGGATATTGTGAATCTTTGTAAAGTTTGAATCCTGTCATTAGGCCACACTTCAGGGTCCTTGGTTCTTGCTAATATGAGATAAAAGAACTTAATGTCCCCAGCCCCAGCATTGTTAATTCTCTGCAGCTCCTCAACTTCTTGTCAGGAACACAGCCTGTATTTCCTAAGCCTTTCTAATGTGTCCTTTTTCCTGACAGCTACAGTTCCTACAATATCTGCCCTTTATTTTAAGTATAAATGAATTAATTACTTCCAGGAACCCGAAAGAAGTATTTTTCATTTTAATGGATTTCATAATGTCTGGGAAGATAAAATTCTGTTAAAAGCATGAGTCTTTAGAGATGAACCAGGGCACAGAATCTTTCTAGGATATGCCATACTCCCATGATTTATAACACTGTGTGGAATTTCAGTCTCTGGGCCAAATACTTGCCTGTGCGCTGAATTTTGGAAATATGAGTCAGATAGAGAAGCCCCTGCAAAGGACACTTTGAATGTCTAGCTGTGCAATGTTGGTAGCAATGCCTGCTGTAGGAATCCTAATCATGGCCCAAGAACTGCATAAAAACAGAGCAAAAATGCAGTCACTGCCTTACAGCACTGAAAATACAAAATATCAGACAAAAGGCAAAATGCTGGTTGGAGCTAAATACTAAAAGAAATCACCCTCAGGAAAAGGTAACTGCATTGTACTGTGGGGTTCATCTAAAGCAATGTCACTAGTCTGAACTACTTCATAACCACCCATTTCTAACAGAAAAAGAAACAACAAGGTGTTTGTTTTCATCATCCCTTCTCTTTAGTTTAAAATGGTGGTTGTCACTCTTTTGGTAGAATGTCTGGTCAGTCAGAAGTAATCACTTGTGAGAACCTCAGCCTTTTGCTATCTTCTCCTGGGAAAAGTGGCCAGCTGAGGGGATGCTGGGATGCTAATACCAGTACTTGTTTGAAGTTTAAGCACACCTTTAAATAAAATGAACTGACAAAAACCACCATGGTTAGAAAAATCACTGATATTCAGTTCTGAGCTACCTGGGGAAATACAGCTCTATATCCATTCCTACTGGCATATGTTAACCTATCTTTTCCTTTTAAACTGTTTCCATTAGATGAAATAGAGTGTGTCAGGCCTTAAATCTTCTTGATAACAGGACATGGCAGTTTGTCATTTAGGACAAAAATAACTTCTGCTCCACCATCAGAGCTCATTAATGTCAGCTGGAGTAGAAGCCTGCTTAGGAACTACATGTCTGATGACATGATACATCCTCTTTGCATTTGTGAAGGGTTGTATGTATGTTATAGATACTCTTAAAATAAGCACTGCACGCTCGATCTCTTCAGGGTTACTGCCCAGGCTGAAAAGACAGGAAAACTCTGACATGCAATTTATCACTGGAGACTAAGATATTCATTGCCACAAGTTTAAATTTAGACTAAACTCTGTTTTAATCTGTATGTTTAATGAGATGGCTAGAGTCATTGCTTTTCCAGGTATTTGATAAATTAAAGAAGAGTTAGGATAGGACTAACTGTAGATGAACTTGGTCTGTTTTCAAATATGCCTCTGAATTTCCCTGTATTTCAAGATTCTTGGTGATTTCAGATTAGGGAGATGACCTCGGCTAATCTATGCCAATATATTTCCAGATTTTTGCTTGTGAACATGCCATCAGTGGCATTTAAAATATTGAAAAACAACTGGAACCATGGAAGGTAAGTGTTAATTTATTTTTACTGACTAAATTCATGACTACAATGTACAAGTCTAATATGCTTTGACATCCAGGCCCAGAACAGCAGCACACAAATATGTCAACATTACGTTATAAGGAACAAAACACTCTTGTTGAGATCTGATGAGAAATTTTCTCATTAGTGTATTTTAGTAAAAGATAAGTAGCAACAGCCTTGTACTCTGCATGAGCTGTCAGGACTTTCCATAGCTCTGGGAACTTGAAAAATAATAATAATGTAACATTAGCAAGTCTCACTTATTCAGTCCCTGAATGAAGAGATCAGCAGAGCAGCTTCCCTGCAATCTGTTGACATCATGGAAAACTAAACTTGAGTAAGAAATATGTAGGGGGCATCGAGACTGGTAAGCAAAGGAGGATAATGACATCCAGGAGCCAGTCAAACATAACATTAACTCCTACAACGAGTACAAATCACTCTAGGTACGAACAAAAGAGGCTGCCCACAGCAGTTTTTTTCTGAAATCCACAAAAGGCTCTAGTGGCCTACATTTCAGAGATCCTCAAATGTTCTGGACAGTCTCATTTTGGACTGCAGAGTCGGGCATGTCAGTGATTATAGAAAGAGTCCTCTGGGAAAATAGTTGCCTCACTCACAGCTAAAATCTGCTGTGATTCTGCCCAGGAGTTCTCACATTTTTCCATCTTGCTCAGATCACCATAACATTCAGGGGGTGCCTGAACCCAGTGCAGCACAGGACAGCTTCTGCCACCTCCTCCCCACAGGAGGTGAGGAGGAGACACGTCTGCCAGCCCTTCCATGAGGACTTTGGGGGTTTGCAGTGCCACAGACCAGCCAGCAGGCTGAAAGGCCAGTCTTGGTGCAGTGAAGATTGCAGGAGATTGACCAAACCACCAGATTATGGAAGAGGCTTCCAGGACAACTTTCCCCTTAAAACTGAGCTATGGTATAACTTCAAACACAAGAAATGTGAAGTAAAAGGAGAAAAATGAATACATTGTCTGTAGCCTTCTTTTGAAGGAAAGTTTGGACTTATTTGCCCTCTTGCAGCAGTTATTTTTGTGTTTCTTAGTCACTGTATTTTTTATATAATGCTGATTGCATGGGAAATGTATGAGCTAAGTTGCTGGCAATGAGTAGGGCCCAAGTGTTCTCTCTCTGGTGAGGCTGCTTCTGGCTTCCTATTGAGCTTTAGCATCTGCTGAGTTTACATGTGGATTAATTAAGTCTTCTCAATATTACTTGGTTTGTGTCTCACCAAACTGAGATGAAAGGGAATCACGGCCTTGCCTAGCAAACGTGGTGAGCATTATTTATAGCTAAAGCAGGCAAAGCATTTTTTGCTAACCAGCCTTGGCAGTGATCACCATCCGCTCTTAAACGTTCCACCTGCTTGGCTGAACGAGATGTTGAGCAGATGTAGTGTTTGCCAGTTTGATGAAAGCACTATAAAAAACCCAAATCATTTATTGATCCAAACCATTTTATGCATGCATTTGTATATATTGCACATTACACAGGGGATAGTTTAGCTTTTGGTTTCCAGTTGCAGTTTGCTGGATTTCTAACATCATTTAGGTTTTGATCAGTTTACAAAGCTTTTAGGGCTTTGATAGTAGCTTTTCAAAATCACATGCTTTACTTAAAGTCTTGAAACTTTCTGAACACCCAGATTAAGGTATCACATTCTAACCCACCATTCTGGCTTTGTTCAAAGCCATTCCTCTCTCTGCTACACCTCTGAAGACCATGCAAATGTTTTCCTAGCTGCACTTCTCCAGTTAATGCAGCTTTGAACTCTATATTGTTTTCCTTCTGATTTCTTGCAGACATTTCCTGTTTTCTAGCTGTAAGCAGTTTTTGTTGAACTCTCCAGTTTTTCTTGCTCCCTTAGAGGGACCTATTTCCTTTCAGTCATTGAACATTGACCTTGGAAGGACTTGACTCTTCCCATTGACTGTACAGAGCAACCTAAAAATCAACTTGGCTTTTTAAAACCAACCTCTGACTCCAGCCCCTGAATATTTAGGGACTGCAATGCCTGCATTGGAAGTACATAAACTTTCAGGAGGCATCTTGCCCTTTATAAATACCTTCATAATTTTTTAGGACATTTAAAATGCTAACACATTTATAAAGTTAATGTTAATGTGTTAATATTTACAAAGTTGCTTGCAGATATTTAAGAATAGATACAGAGATCTCTGCTATATAGTGTGAGAATTTTGCGGCAAATTATTTAGCATTAAAGTATTACATTGAACAATCCAGGTCATGGAAAGTGATCTCTGTACTGGAGAGAGTTATTTTTTCAAATTGCATTTACCTCCCTGAATAAAAGTTGCATGATTTTCACTGTTAACTTCAAACACTCTGTGAAGGAGGAAAAATCTGGAGATGGAGAGTTTACTACTAGTGTGAAACACTCTGAGAAGACATTTTCTTTTAGAAGCTAAGTTAGTGTACTTTTACATGGTTTATATTTGGTTGGAGCAAGTTAACAGAAGCCATTTAGTCCTGAGAAATGCACATATTGCTCTGTGATTCTAGTGTCATTTTTTTCTCTGTAACTATGCAGAAGTTTTAGTTATGGGGGAAGTTATGAGAAAAAGCAGCTGTCTGGCACATGATAGCTTATCTTAAAGTGGGTGAGTCAAAGTAGAACTTGCAATGTTTGACATGCAGATGTATTAAGCATGCTGTTATCCAAAGGTCAAAAAGATATTTATAGATTAACTGGTGTTAAAGAAAATATTAACTATTTGCAAATGTAGGGTGTACTGGGAAAAAACCCACACTTCTGTAGCTTATTTCTAAAGGCATTATTTTATCCTTTGTTTAATGACAAGACATAAGTTTACTTTTCCCTCTTTTGTTATTTTCAATAGAAAGACAAACTATACACTTACCCAGAATACCAGTGTTTATGCAAAGGTGAAATCCCCACACAGTGACTCTTCAAATGCAGTATTTAAAAGCTACCATTTACTGCATTAACACTCCTTCAGCATTAGCCAAAAGAGGTATCGGTTTTGTTCCTTGCTAATTAAGGAGAAAATTGTAGCAATTTGAATGCCATTACACAGGAGTTCTGGAGTGATTGTGATTTTAAATAATTTTGGAATAAATAAAATCATTTTTTTCTCATTCAGGCCTTTACTAGAGAAGTAACAACTTGCAGAACATTTTTGAGTCAGGAGCTAGTCAGATAATTCTTTGTTTAACTAGTTGTGAAGTCAAAAGAGCCTTTGTTTGAAGTAGCTCTGTTGTATACATCTTACATTTGATATATTTTGTCAGTAGCATAATCACAGGGAGGTAGGATTAAATACACTAATCTGAAACAGCCATATTTAGAACATATCCATAAAACAGCTCCTTAATCTCTGACGACCTCTGAAAAAAAGAGCATTTCTGGAGATTTGGATGGTCCTTGAGAAAAAGCAGAATCCAGCCTGGAGGGGTTCAGCTCCTGGACTTCCTTGCAAAAAACACCCAGAATATTGTAATCATCCCAAGGAGTGTTGTATTTCAGTAAAACACCTCTGCATGGAAGTTTTTGGGGTTTTAGTTTAGTTTCATTTAGTTTAGTTTAGTTTATTTATGCATGTCCGTAGATTTTTAGATTGCTAAAGACCTGAAGGAATGGAGAAGTGTTTTCAGATTTCAAGGTTTTGCCAGACAGTTTTGAAGTGAGAAGGCAGCTCTCCCAGTTTGCCCGAGGTACCTGGGAGGCACAGGAGCATTTCTCACCCTCTCATCCTCTCATGCTCTCCCAACAGCTGCTGCATTCCTGCACCTCAGTAATACCCACATGATGGCAGAAGAGAACAGACAGCTGCAGATACCATCTGACAGGCAAGTTCACTGGTATTTCTGTAAAGTACTTGCCATAAATATCTATTAAAATATATAAGCATCTGGAAGTATTTAAATATAAATATATAGAATAAATGAACACATATACATTTAGATATATATGTGTATGTATATATATATATAATGCACTTATAATTATTGATTTCTGATAAATATGAGGAAAACATGGTTTTCGTTTTGGATGGACCTTACTCTGCCTTGGAATCAGAAAATAGCAGAGATATAAAAATAGTTGACTCAGATCCTTTTCTTACTTTCATTGCCAGAAGTTGGTGGTAGTTTGTTTTGTGTGCACTGTTACACAGGTAAAAAACTGTGATTAAATGAGATTGAAATCAGTTTGATTGAAAAATTGTAGTTAGTTTTTAAAATTAAATTGTTATTAAATGTTATAGGCATGGGTTGTGACACTTAGTCATCTTCTCTTGGTTTGTGGAGCATGCCACTGCTCCAGAGCAGGGCAGTTCCAGTGTTACTGCTGGGCAGCTGCCACAGAGAGGGCATCAACTCATTTCTGTATTTTAAACACTGTGGTACCTACTCTGAAGGGTGAGAAATAATGGCTGGATCACCACCACTGCTTAATTATGCAAAAGAAGGAGGAAGGGTAGGGTGTGAACATCATCAGCCTGGTGGTAGGCTGTGCTTCCTGCCCTGCTTTTCCAAAGAGAGATCAGCATGACATGGCCGTGCCCAACCTCTTGGTTGGGTGAGGTCCAAGCCTCTGTTCTGGAGGACACACAGAGACACAGAGAGTTGTGGGCCAGCCTTGTGCCTCTCCTTGTGCCTCTCCTTGTGCCCATGGGTAGAAAACCAGGACTCCAGTAATATCCAGACCAGGGAACTGGGATTGCAGAGGGGTGCCCTTTCACACTCCCCACCCTGAACCTAAAAGTATCTGCAGTATTCAAAGCAATCCATCAAACAATTTCCTTTGCCATTTTTTCTAAGTGTCACTCTTCCTCAGACACACAGACAAAACATTGCTTGAGCCAGCTTTGCTGGAGACCAGTAACCTTATTCAGAAGATGAATTTCCTTCTCTCCTTCTTACTTTTTGCACCAAGCACTTCCACATGGTCATACACTCAATTTACATACTTTGGCACTGAGACCTTGTATGGGCATTTCTTTCTGACTGCCTGAGTCAGAATATAGAGATTGAGGGATTTGCTGGAGCACTGTGCCATCCTTCTTGCAGTGCCCAGACTGTGGCTGAAGGTGGGCAGCCCTTGCATCACCCTGGGTGCAGGATGGCACTTGAGTACCAAAAGCTGACTGTTTAGAGCAGGGGAAAGAGCAGCAGATGCATAAGGGGGAATGATAGAAAAAGAGGGACAGATGTGTAGCATATGTTGACATGAAAGTTAGAAATTGAGAAATATATCTGCCTTATCCTGAAAAGAAAAATGAGTACATCCAGTTGAATTCAAAATGGACTTCTTCTGGAAGATCCATGTGTCATGTGAAATAGAAGCTAATGACAGAAATTATTTAGACTATCTACAAAGAACTTTTTTCCTCCTTAATGTCTCCAAACTCCTCTCTATCAAAACCTTCCTTAATTTTCTAGTGCTGGTGCATCACCACCTCATCCCTGGCTGAGGAGTTTTTGCCTTGGTGGAATCAGGAACAGGATTCTACCGTCTTTGGTAATCTGGTTGTTTAACACTAGATGAAAAGGAGTATTCAGGTGGATTTTTCTTTTTAAAGAATCTGATTCCCAGGACAAATCTAATCACCTGTGGGTGGTTTGGGGTGGGGAAAGGAGAGGGAGATGTGAGGGATGTTGGGGAGTATGGGGAAGAGGAACCACATCTTTTTGTTGCATAGCACCTTTTCTTTCAAATAGAAGCTATCTGTAGCAGCACTGACAAACTTGACATGGTTGTTCCGTTTGACAGATTTTTTTTCTGGAAGTCAGTCAGCAGGATTGACTTCTTTAACTGTAATTAGGAATTCTTACTAAAACAGATTTCTAACATCCAGCTTTAAGAAGATAATGAACACACAATAAAGGAAAGTGGGGTGCTGAAAGGCTACTTTAACTGAAAGAACAACTTAACTGATTCTGTGGTTTTATAATTCTAAGAAGCTTTAATCAATTCCCAAGGCAGCTGGAAATCTTAAAGTTGTGCAATGTCTTAGCAGATGAAAGAAAATAATTTGAGTTCTCAGTCTGATTTAACTTCTGCACTAGGAGACATATGACAACATTGGGTGGGGAAGATTGGTCTGTAAAATTAATGAAAATTAATTCATTAATTAATTACTGAATCCCTAAAAGAAAATATGCTCTGACTTGTTTCTTTGCTTCTTTGTTTAAAAAATAGCCATACTTCTTCTGAGGCTCTTCAGTACAACAGTATTCTTAATTAAATTGACATTCTGAATTCTTTGACAGGTCATATAAATATATTGTGCACTTTGAGGAAAATTACGGAAAAAAAATTAATGGAAGCAATCACATTTAACCTGGACAGCTGTTTCCTTGCTGCTAACATAGAACGTGGTAGGTGCTTTCTTTTTGATGGCATAAGATTAAAGAAAGCATTCACTATCACTGACCAAAATATTAAGCTTGACAGCTTCTGTAAAGATCCCCTGTCAGAATCTCTCAGTAACTGGGGTAGATATCCTAGGGCACAAACCAGTAAGTGGAAGAAAAATAAAAAGACAAAAAGTGCTAAACCCAAAGTTAAAGACAGGCTTAGTGCTGACATCCAGGAGATTTTGTCCCTGTGGATGGTTTTAACGCAATTATGCCTTGCACAGTTTACCTGCATGATAAAGGCAGGCATTGGTTTTGGCAACTTTAGTATTGAAATAGATATTCATATTCAGCTTTATTTTCTACCTTTCCAAGGAATCATGTAACATGTTGAACTATTTCTCAGTTTTTCTATGTATTTCTTTTCTTCTAGTAAACTGATACAGTCTTTAAATTTAATTTGATTTTATAGCTCTTCTAACTTTCAGCTAATGCTAGTATTTTTTTTTTAATAACCCCAAATGTTGCTTAGCAGAACACATGTTTTGTTCTAAGTTGCTAAGTTTTATTTAAATCTTCTGTGAAATTTAGTTTCCATCTACAAGGATTCTAAAGAGAAATTTATGGTCATACTCTTACTGGTTGGGTCCCAGCAGTGATGGAAAAGCCAAATGGTTAAATAGCTGCTTTGGTAAATATTTCTGGATATGTGCTTGACTCGGGAGGTTCTCGTGTTGCCCAAAGAGCCTGCCCTTCTTGTTGCAGTGGGACTGGACCTTTGGAAGCATTCAGCAGTGAACAGTGTCATGACCCTATGCATGATCTTTGAAATACAATAAAATGCAACTTTCCACTTAATCAGCCTATGAATCCTATGAGGAAAATAACAAAATAAGGCCCAGACAGCTGATTCCCAAAGCTGATTCTTCCTCTCCCTTTCTCACCCCTGCAAAGGCAGAGGGGATACTCCCAGAGGGGTCATTGACCTCCTGGAAAGCAGATCAGGAGCCTGTCCATGGTTTGGCCTTTACTGATTTTTTCACTGAATGCGGGTCAAGCATTACCCCGATTGCAATTAGGAATTAAGTAACCCGGCTTGTGAGGCCAGTGGAGTTATTCCCAATTCACAGTTCATAGGGGAAACCAGAGGTCTCTGATTTTTAAAGATTTAGCTTTTGTTATTTCAAAAGTGATCAGGACAGACTGATATTGGAAGAAGAGTGTTTTTTACCAAAGTGTCATGAGAAGAATGATGGACTGAAATTAAGATGTTTACTGCTAGACTGTAAGTTTGGGGGATATTTACTTTGTGTTACCTTTTGCTTGAATAAGCAGTTGTGCATGATGGATTTTGACAGAATCAGGGAGGATATTCTGTAAGGCAAAAATTATTTACATTTCACAGCTGACTGACTAATGGTCTGTCTCTCTATGCTGAATTCGGCGGTGTGAGCTTTGTCTCCAGTACCTCTCATCTAGCTGGGAATGAAAACAACAATGTGACTTTCCAGCCCAAGTGATTTGGGCAGGGAACTCTTGGCAGGGCTTCCTCTGGGAAATTCATGCCACCTCATCAAGCCTGTTTGGCAGAAGTGAAGTCCGTGCCATGCTCTGCCCTTTCTGCTGCCCCACCGTGCCATGAAAGGGACCTCTCAGGAATGTCACTTTTGAAGACAACATGGATACAGTCTTCTTAATAAAGAAAGTGAGGTGATATACTTATTGTCATTTTTAAGATATAATACACCAGTATTTTCATGTAAAGTTCCCAGTTAAGCTGGAAATCCCAAAATCCAGGTCAGTGAAATTACATAAATCTAAGCGTCTGGCACTGCTGGTTCCCCAGATAATTGTTGACACCACAGCTAAACTTTTGCCACTGGTTTCTTGGTGAAATATGCATCCTGGCTGGGAATATGCTGCTAATTTTACTATGTGTTGCCTGCCTAACATTACTTCTTTATGCATCTGCAGGGAATCAGTTTTGAGGAGCCTACTGTGCAGTACATTATACCTTTACAAGATTAGTTTAATCAACACAGAGAGGTTAAAAAATGAAAACAAATGGGGTAAGGGGGACTTCTTTTGATTATTATATATGAAATATATTGATATTTCAAAATGAAAACTAATCTTTCAAAAGCAACAACTGTGAACTCCCTAAAGTGACAGCATGATTTTTTCTCACTTTTACCACCTCAGGAATACATTAACATGTACCTGGCACCATTGGTTACAGAACAGAATTAAATCTGTCTACTCTGGAACAGTATTGATATAGTAAGAGCTGCACTTGCATAGCCACTATTAGTGAATAAATGCTATTTAATCATATTAGCTATTTTAAAACACTTATTTGTGTCTATCTGAGAAAGAAAAACAGCTGACATACCTTCCATATACCCATTACTGTATACTAGAAATTGTCTTTATTCATAGTAACCTGAGATCACTTTTTTTGCATATTATTTAAATGAAAATAAATGCCTAAATG
Organism: Dicaeum eximium; assembly: GCA_013396995.1. Lineage (NCBI taxonomy): Eukaryota > Metazoa > Chordata > Aves > Passeriformes > Dicaeidae > Dicaeum > Dicaeum eximium. The sequence goes on along the minus strand of VWZP01004262.1, from coordinate 2,122,209 downwards.
AACCCCTTGGAGTCAGGCCAGACTGACATTTTCTGTGTGGTATCATTTTGAGATCTAAATTTATGTGATGTATGATTACTGTGTGAAAACAGCACTGTGGCCACAATTTTTCAAAGGCAGTAAGTAATGTGTGATTTTTCAGGACCTGAGTAATCTCATGTTTCTTTAATGGTACCTGCTCTTTTAGGCCCTCTGTCTGGTTGTTTTCATCAATGCAAATGTGCCCAGCTCAAATGTGCCTCACTCCCAAAATTCTGAGCACTCATTTTCAGACTGTCTAAATGATGATGGAAGAACCTGGATCTTGTTTTCAAACTATAAGTTGCCTTGAAGAAAAGAACTTGAGATACTAAGCCACAGAGAGATTTTGAAAACTTTCAGAAGCCCTGCTCTTCTGCAAGGACAGTGCAGGTGCATCTCTGAGGATCAGAAGGTGTCTCCCTACAGCCGATGGCTCGTGTCCGAGCCTCTCTTGGACTTCAGTGGAGTGTGCTGAAGGCTGTTTTCCAGAAGACCACTGTAAATTTCTTTTAGCTATTGGGGCTGGAGAGGTCTTTCTGGGGGCATTTGCAGTTGCAGCATTTCCTGGTGCTCTGCTGGCTGTTGGGGTGTGGCAGCCCCACAGCACTGAGGTGTTACTCTGACCTTTTAATGACTCGCTGTGCTCTACACCGTGTTGTCTTCACACTCATTTGTTTCAGCCTGTCAAACCCACACAGGATGGGGCTGGAAGAAACAAAGCTTTTCAGGCTTGGGTCTAATGCACTTGGTTTCTCCTTCTGAAAAAGTAAATATTTGTGTAATAAGCTGCAGAACCCCTAAAGCAGCTGTGAAATGGTCTAGCCATGAGATCTCATGAACAGATCCAGGATGGAGGAAAGCTGCCAGCAAGATCTTGTTTACCCTGCTTTGAGAATTTGACAGCTGGAATTATGGATAATACATCTGTCTGAGAGGGCATTGCCAAGTCAGAAATGTAGTGGTAGAACACAGAGCTGTGCCTGCTGTGCTGGTGGTAGGGGTGACCAGAGGGGTGCGAGGGAACGGTCCCATGAACAACTCATTCCTGATACCAGCAATGTTGTGCTCCTGTGTTTACTCAAACTCAGCTTTCTGTGGTTTGCAGAATCTGGCCTTTTCTCAGCCTCATGTCCTTGGATGGCTTCCATGATTTCTGACCTCCCACTACCTTTTCTGTGCTATTTATAGCACAACAGCTGGAGAACATTGATGTGCAACTCTGTTGTATTTACATTTTGAAGCATGATTTTGGTTTTTATTCACATTCATGGTAGTTCAGTAAGTTGGCATCGTGGACTTTTCTAGTCAGGCTCCCTTTGCATGCATTTATCACATTGCCTCCTCCAGTTTTGTTTTTCTTTCCCCTGCCATAAGTGATTCTCTCTGTCCTCCAGCTTTCCATTAGCTGTCTCCTTTGTTTGGGAAAAAAGTAACCCAGGGTGTATTCTTTCTTTCTTAAAAGGGTCATTTGTTACTAGGAAATAAGCATAGAGATCAGTTGGAAAGTGGACCCCAAGTCTCAGTTTGCTCATCTGGTTTCTGGTGACCTGTTTCTTGTAGACACTGGTATCTTGTTTCAGCACCTTGATCATTGTGCACTTTGTTCATCCCCCTTTCATTCCCAACCAAGATGTTCTGCTTTGTTTCATCTCCTGTATTTTTAGCTGCCCTTTCAGATACAGCCTTTCAGTTGCATCAGATTTTATCTCATGGCTATTCCAACTTCTCAGACATAAGCTCCCGTAGTCTGGGTCCACACTGTGAATACTGGATGTGTACGTATGGGGAAATACTCAGAGAAGTAGCTGATCTACTAGAATCAAGATCAGTGCAAGAAGAGTGAAGAATTGAGACTCTAGCTCAGTTATTAAATTTTACTTTTATTTTTTTATGCTTAGGAATAAAAATGGAAGAATAATCCTGTACATGAATATAATATTAGTATCTTTATTTCATCATTATCTCAAGTGTTATTGTGCTCTTATGTGCTTCTACACATGAGGCAGCATAATAGACCCCATATTCAGATCTTATTTTATAAAGTCTGTGGAGAGTACATAACACCTCTCTTCTCAGATAGGTGCATTTCATGAGCATTTAAGTGTTAGAGTAGCAGAATCACTTGTACCATGCACAGACAGCATCTTGTTTGTACAGAAATAAAACTGAGTGATGCATGTACTTATATTTAGAAAGTCACAAGAGAATATTTAACTGCTGTGAATGGCCTTACTTCTGCACCTGAAAATTGCTATTTAAAGAAAATATTTCTTGTACTGACCCAAAGAACTTGCTATCAACATCTGCAGGCACTGAAATGAAGGTTGCTTATGGGGTGCCTGCTCTATTTTCTCTTGGGACTTCCAAATGCCCTAAAAAAAAAAACCCAAGATTTTTCATTTCAGATACTTATAAATTATACTGATAACCACTAATGATTCCCTCACAGCCCATTTTGTAGGTTTTAAGCATTTTTGACTGTTATTCAGTGGAAATGCTAATGAAGAAATTAGAATGGTGAGTACCTGGAGCTCCACGGTTTTTGCACAGCTTCACAGACCCAGTACAGGTATTTCTGCAGAAATCAAATACTGCACTGTGAGGCTAATCCATATATACCTCCCAGATATGGCAGTAATGGACATAGGTTACAGTGTAGGTGTGCAGCCAGGGTATCTGGCTAAGTAAAAACTGGCTCAGTCAATTGGAATGGAAGGCTAAGTTGCTGGCAACCTGATGGTTGGAAGTAATGCCAAATACATTGCTTCAGACTAGGAAGAGTCAAAGATTTGAATTTTCTTTAGATGTGTTACCATACAATGCTTATGCCTTGCTTCTTTCCAAAATAGCACATTAAAATTCTGCTTTGCCTCTTTGATCTACTATTTTTTCAAATGTTAAAAAGCTGCTAATATCTGAGCTGTAGACAGAAAGCACTCTAGGTTATGTTTACACCAGCAAATAGGGCAGATATTGGGAGCAGAGAGGCAAAACATTTGGTGTTGGTGTCAGTGTCCATACCATACACACTTCTGTGGGGTTTGCTTTGGATTAGCTGTGGCCAGGGCACCTGGACTGAGCTACTGTGTGCCTTTGGAGCCCACGAGGAATGTGCTTGCAGTTACCTTCTGATTTTACCCAAAGAAAACTCTTTATGCACTCTAAGACTTCCCTATGAAGTGAATCAAATCATGGGAAATTTGAACTAAGCATCCTCCTAAAACCCTAATAGTAGACATGATCTTAGATTAAGTTGCTGCAATTCACTGGAGCTTCTTGTAAAATAAATCATCCTAGACTCTTCTTGGTTCAGTTTGGCCTATTTTCTGTCAAATAGTATCTTGTTGTTTAATGTCTTGACAAGAAACCCTTACCTTTGTGAATTTAGATTACTGTTTTGTAGGAGATGTAAAATTTACACGTTTTGTTCCTTCTCATCCCTCAGAATAAGCTTTAAATATTTACTTTCCCTGTGCAGCAGGAATGCTATCTGAAACATTTCCTTTCAGCTACGAGAAATATTCATGAGCCCACTTCTAAGTTTGTGGAGTACAATAAGTCCTGTCAGCAGTAATCCCTGGGCCATCAGTCTTCCAAGCCTAGATAAATAAAAAATTTGCACAGTTATTGTATCTGTATCATGACATTATTAGGCCTTGACTGCTGTTGGCAGATACTGGCCAATATTGGCCCATATAAGTCCGCACTGGTAACAGGTACCACTCCTGGCCTTTCCTGTCCCCTGAACAGTGTGACACCTTGCCTAGGAGAGCCAAAAGCATGGTCAGGATTTCACTGCACTCTCTAGCCTTGTTGGCTCTGTCTCTACAAGGAAACAAGACCCAGGGGACAGGATCCCAGCACCTCGACAGTCACAAACAATGGGGAGGACAATTGGGGACCAACCTAGGGGATGTGGGAGAGGCTGTGGGTATGTCTGCCCAGACTTCAATAAAGCCTTTGATGCTGCTTCCCACAGCGTTCTCCTGGAGGAGCTGGCAGCCCAGGGCTTGGACAGGAGTGCTCCTCCCTGGGTAAGAAACTGGCTGGATGGCCAGGCCAGGGGTGGTGGGGAGTGCAGTTCTATCCAGCTGGTGGCCTGTCACAAGTGTTTTCCCCAGGGCTCAGTACTGGGAGCAATCCTGTTTAAGATCTTTATCGATGATCTGGACGAGGGGAACGAGGGCACCCTCAATCAGATCACAGATGACACCAAGTTGGGTGGGAGTGTTGAACTGCTGGAGGGTGGGAAGGCTCTGCAGAGGGACTTGGACTGGGGCCAAAGGTATGAGATTCAGTGAGGCAAAATGCTGGGTCCTGCAGTACTACAGGATGGGGGTAGAGGGCCTTTCTAACCTTTACGATTCTATGAAGATATTCTGTTATTAACTGTAAAGATTGGCCTGGCACAACTGCCTCTTTCTCCCAGTGGTTTTCTGCCATGAGATGCAGGAGATGAAGCAGCTGGGAACATCCTGCTGCTAAGGGGCCTGGATGCAGCTGCTCACTCTGGCTGGGAGGGGACACTTGTACAAGTCCCATACAGCTTCAGAGCCAGCACTGGTCTGTGTTATTTATCACTGCTATTTACTGGTTAGTTTGCTAATGTAAACATAACCTCAGTGACCTGTCCTGTTAACACATAGTAGAATACTACTCTCCTCTCTCCTCTCTCCTCTCCCCTCTCTCCTCTCTCCTCTCTCCTCTCTCCTCTCTTCTCTCTTCTCTCTTCTCTCTTCTCTCTTCTCTCTTCTCTCTTCTCTCTTCTCTCTTCTCTCTCTTCTCTCTTCCCTCTTCCCTCTTCTCTCTTCTCTCTCTTCTCCCTTTGTTGAAAGCTTCTTTTAGCAAGCCTTAATCTTCTTTAGATTTTGTCATGGCTCCCTCAGTGGCTGTACCTCAAGGCATGGAAAACCCTCATCTGCACCACTGAGTATGTAGTAGAACAATCCCTCTTTCCAGCATGGAATCTGTGTTTTCCACCTTATCTCAGAAAGAAAAGGACATCAGAAAAATCCAGGAAAATAATTGTGACTGAAATTTTGCAGATTTGCTGGGAAAAGTAAATATCATTCCAGACTCTAATTGATATATTATTTATCACTCTTCAAATCTGAAGCTGATGAACTCTCAAGTTCCATCGTCCTTGAAGCATGTTGCTCAATTCCCCAGAGCTGACAGAAAATGGACAGAACGTGAGGCGTGTTGAAAAGCTACCCAGAAGAGCATGTGTACTTATCCAAGAGAACATGAAGTGCCCCATCCTCTCTACTTCAGAGGGAAAAAACTATCCTCCTGCTTAATCATGTCACATTCTGGACTTGCTGGAGGTTTCTTGGAAAGCAAGAAAGCAACATTTCTAGTTCTGTTTCTTCATAAAAGCAGTTATTATGCAACATTCTGGCAGTAGCATTTATATCCCATTTCTTTAATATTTTTATCTCCATGCTGTTTTCACTATTATCCCTTCTTTGGCTGTTTTACTTTTCCTCATCCTCCAAAATGAGCACATATGGTTCTTAGTTTTCTTTTATTTATTTATGTTCTCTGTATGAGAACTATGACTGTTATTCTAATTTGGTTTTCTGACAAGCTAAAGTAGTGTTCCTGTATGTCTTCACTGCTATGTATTAAAATAACTGCATTCAAATAATTTTCTTCTATTTTATGCTTCGATTTGTATTTCTATTCTATCTGTAGAGTAATGGTCAGTGTTCAATTCATTTGCCCACATACAGATGTGTAGAGAATTCTGAGATGCCCGATGGCCTTGGGCTCCCTTGGCTCCAGAAGGGCATGGGGTATCCCCACCTAAATTTCACCTAGGTCCTAAATTTAGACTAGAAAAAAGTAATGAATCATAGGATTAGGGATTTTTTTGTCTGATGTTAGGAGACTCAGTGTGACATGGGTGCTGCTCAGGAGCACTTTGACCCAGAGATTGTCAAAGTCAGCTGTACTACCCAGCCAAAGGTGTACCAAGGGCTGCAAAGCCTCAAAGTGTCAACATCCTCCTTGCATAAAGCAGCACAGTCCCTTCTCCTGGAGCTGCTCGGGGGGGAGGTCACCAGCATCTCCCCACTGAACATGGTGGCCTCAATGTCCTCTCTTCCTTATCACTTATAAATTAAATAATAAGGACATTAGAGAGGATAAGCCCCTATTCTAGGAAACGCTGCCAGAGTGACTCTTGTAATATAAAGTGAAAATATGAGAAATCCGTGCTTTTGTTCTCTGTCACAAGCAACCAAGGTTTAAGCACCATCTATTCTGTGTTCCTATATCCTGCACAGACAAAAAAGGATTCTCAAAGAAGGCGAAAAACCTTCATCATGAACTAAATCCTCCTCCTCTTTCTGATGAAAAGGTGAGTTTGCTTATCCTTGCACAATTACATTGTATAAAGAGAATTAATCATTACCTGGAAAGAAGTCTCTTGACTCAGTGCATTGAATGTGATCCTTTTTCAAAGCTCATGTCAATACTGGCCTATGACATTTGAAATTGTTAACATTCTTTTCAAAGAGGTCTAGGTCTATGAATGGCTTCTTGTAATAACGACGAGAAATAGCTACATTTCTTTTGAAGTTAACATAGAACCCCCTAAACTGCAGAGTGAATTTGCCTCACCAAAATGTTTAACTAAAAAATGTCCACATTTTTCAGCTGGAGACCAATGTATACACTTTTCAGGCTATTTTTTAGACCACACATTTCTATTATTGATCAAGACTTAGAATCTAGGTTTATTTTAATCTTTCACATAAATAGGCTAAAAGCTCTGGATCATTAGTTCTTTATGCTTTTATTTGCTGGAAAATATTTCACATCCCTTTTAGAGATTAGGACTTGGTAACACTTTATTCTAGCTGTCTTATTGTTTTAATTTATGTGGTTTTAGGAACAACAGAAGTCATAACAAATTCTTTGGGTATTAAAGAGGGTGGTATGTGCACACAGATGCAGTCAGTGACACATTTTTTTCCTTTCCTTTAGAATCTATAACACTCATTTTGAAGGCTCAGACAGCAAATGAATCTGAAGATGTTGATCTTCTGCTGAACAGTCAAATGTGTCATTTAAAAACTGCACTGTAATGAGGATATTTTAAAAGCTGGAATAGGAGGAAGTTTGAGGTCTAAGGATAAATAAAATATTGGCAGGACACGGATGCTTAAGCTATCTTGAAAAATATAGGCCACACATAAGTATCAAATGTCTTGTCATTTTCTTTACCTTCCATAGTCTTCATGTAGGCTGGCAATGAGTCTGGAGTCTGAATCTGAGACTGTATGGTAAGTCTAAGGCAACAGAAAGAGGGAACTCAGGAGAGTTGTATGTTTAAAAGAGTTAAAGACCAATTTTTCAAAGGAGGCTGGAGGAATGAGATGCTCAGTTTTCCATGAAATTCAGTGATACCTGTCATGAGCAAAGTGTATCTGCCTGAGCACATCTTCAGAGGCTCTCTTTTGCTGAGGACACAGCTTCTCACCAGCAGCTGTTCAACTGGCAGGAGGAAAGGAGCAGAGGAAAGTGTTCTTGTCTGAAGGAGAAAGAGAAGGGGAGAAAGGCTACCTTGAGGTTAAATACTTGAGGAGTTCTGAAACTCTTGCCTAAAAGGGGAGGTTAAAAAAAAAAAAAAAAGAATAATCAACTATAAATATCACAGGAATCCTTGTCTAAGAAACCTATTACATAACCATAAACCCTGGGAATGAACAGTGAGCAAGAACTGTTAAAGTATATCAGGCTGAGTATAAAGAGTAATCCACTTTTATTTATGTCCAGGTGTAATGTTGTCATCCTTGACACCGGATACTGAAATGTAAGAGATCAGTACTGCACTTACCTGGACTTCCATGGGCAAATGGCAGCTCACCAGGACTGAGAGAATTTCTCCAGGAACCTTTCCTTTCTTTAACAGTGGATCACTATAACTTAAGATGAGTTCTATTCTTGGAATATTTTTTAAAATGTGATGACCTAGGGATTGATATAAAATATTTTCTGGGACTGTGAGTTGTTGCTGGAGGGGAAGGGATATCGCCTGGGCTGTACCTGCATGGTGGCAGAGTCCCTGGGACACACAAGTTGGTTGCTTCCAGAATGATCTGAAGTGCAAGTTTTCAGTCTGGAGGTAATTTTGGCTTTTCCCCCTGTCCTCTCTGTAGATTGTTTGCAAGATCATTTAAGGTGATCTGACCTAGCTGGTTCTCTGCCACTGTGGTCATTTTGGAGTGTCCTCAGTAGGTCAAGTCTTTAGCAAAAGGCACTATACAAGAAGTCAGACTAACTTATATCACAGTTTCTTCTAGTCTGAAACTGCACAAAATGTTATGAGATTTCCAATGTAAATTGAATGATAAGTATCAGATTTAGTACTTTAAAGTCTTCTTTTACTCTGTGAAACAGGACAAGGTTCAAACATAAGTCAATATCATAACATAGGAATTCATTATGCATTAACCATCATTTTAATAGAAACTTTCCTCTTATCCATGTTTTAGTCATCCCTAGTCCAAGGTGGTTGGAATAGGCATGGAGATGCATCACTTCTCATGCATATGATCAGCAACAACAAATAAATGTGCACTCCTGATCCATATTTAGGCAGCTAAATAAGTGGCTTCACTTGGAGCTACGCTGCACACTTGAAGATGTGCCCAGCAGTGTGAGACCCAAAACAGATGCTGATTATTATTGACATTTGCTTTCAGTCAGACACAAACCTCCCAGCTGACAGCTGCACTGGTAATTTCCTGTTACCCTCCAAGAGGTCATGGAGCTGAGTAAAATGTGATAATCACCATTTTTCTTGGTCTGGAACACAGCCAAGGCAAGTGGTGGGGTCCAGGATGCTTCAAGGAGAGAAGAGCAGGGTTGTGGAATCAAAGTGGATGATAAAGGCTCAGGAACACAGTCTGGTTAGGTCACATTTTTGTATAAGAGAAGTTGATGACTGCAGGAGGACTAATTATGGGGCTCCTGGTCACAGCATCCTCTAACTATGATTTCTCTTGGGAAAAGAATCAAAAATCCAATGAAATATTCAGTGATGTAGCTCCCAAATGTTAACTGTCTGGCACCAAGATTCACAATGCTATGATGGACACTTAAATTGCTATGCCAAAAGTAAGTATTAAGCAAGGTGAAAAAAAAACCTGGGGGATTAAAACCAACCATAAGCTAAATCAGCTGGTAGAAAAAATTAAGCTGAGGCCTGCAGATGAAAATATTTCTCTCTTCTCTCTCACAGGTTCCTAATTCAAAACTTTTTTCAATTTCCTCTGAGTACTTTTCTATTGCACAGTGTTTTGCCTCTGGTTACTGAAGTCTGGGCTTCCCACACCCTGGGTCCAGAATCTGTTCTGCCACAAGGATTTTTTAATATTACTTTGTAATTCTGAATAATGGACCTGTAATGACTCAGATTCCAATAAATGTCTTATGCAGACGTTCCCATCAAGAGAACTGAGTCCAGAGTGTGCTGTAAGGAGTTTTCAAATCAATATGCAAATTCTTTGCTTGGGACTGATAGCCCTTGGTATATTTTAGATAGATAGATATATGCTTTTGCTATAAATGCAGCTATAGAGGGATAAAATGCTTTTTGTTTGGTTGCTTTTTGGGTTGTTTTGTTGCTGGTGGTTTTTTTGTTGTTGTTGTTTGCTTGGGTTTTTGGGGGTTTTTTTTTTGTCTAAGATGATGTGAGTTTTAATGCTTTGTTAAAGGGTGGTCTATAACACCAAACCAGTGCCAGGCTCTGGCACTGGTTATTTGTGCTCACAGGCAAGGAAGATTCATAAATTATCTCCATTTATATCTCTACCACACTATGTAATTTGATCATTTTTCTCTTTTAAGGCATAAGTTTATGGGTTCACCTTGCTGAGATTTGTGATACTATTGTCAGCCATAAAATAATTGTATCATGCATCCAAATGGAGTGGTTACTTGGGAAAAGTGGCAATATTTGATAATAGAATAAGTAACTAGTATGAAAGAGTAGGAGCAGTACAGTAGACATTCATGAATTCTGAATTGTTCTGAAGAGGGCAAATGAGAAGTTAAGAGTTCTGATTGAAAATGGTGAATTATGAGTGAGTAATAAACAGTGAAAAGTAGTAAAAACTTCATATGGGCAGGAACTACAGACCTCTTGAGTTGTCTTGAACTTAAAAGTCACTACTAGGGAAATTACAGGGGTGAAACTCGTGAAGGTTTCATACCTGTTCTGTAACATAGGTGTAGCAGGTAAGTTGTATTTCTATTTCTGAAATAAAAAATGGTTTGAATTATCCCTTTGTCTTTTGATTATTGGATTATTGCAGAGACAGGTGAGAGGAAAAACAAGAAAATGTCTGCAGTGAATGGAACAAGACAAATGCACAAATTTAAAAATGTGGGAATAGATGTTTTGACATTTCTACTCCCTCATCTCTCTCCTGGGAAATATATCTATAGATTTATTGGGAGAACTATTTTATATTAGCAGGTAAGTACTGTTAATTCCAACTGAGTGTTTCAAGATAAGGTATTACAGTGGCACATAATAATGTAATCAATTTTTGTCAGTCTGAATTTTTCTGTCTAGAGTATTTTTATACTAAGACTCAGAAGGTAATAATTTAAAAAAGCCAACAGTGAGGTAAAAATAGATTGAATGGGTAAGAAGGAGCAGTGAAGAGCCTTAGGGACAGCTGCCCCTGGGTGCTTAACAGAGTAACCCCAGTTAATAGTTGGTATTATGATTTGTGGAGTGCTTCAGGATCCCTCAGAACTCAGATAATGGCAAACTGCCATTAAACAGAGTTATGACAAAGCAAACAAGGCAGAGCCTAAACTTTTATGCAGTGGATAGTTCAGTTCATTTGTCTAGAAAGGGCTTAAATAGTAGAGGGAGAGAACACGTACTTCAGAGGAGGGGGTTTTATTGGCTTTCTTCAGCATCTGAGTTGAAGATTTGACCATTTCAGATATTCACAGTATTGGCAGGCTCACAGTGAACCAAACTTTTGTTGCTCTGCACAGCCTGAACAATGATGGACATTGCTCTTGCATGCCTGACTCTACTGCCATTCCCAAGCACTTGGGTGTTCCTGAGGTTTTGCCCCAGAATGAAAACATAATCTAATACCTGTGCAACACAAACTGCAGTACACAATGAGAATATACCACATAAATAGAATAGAAATTTATTAAACTAAAGAAGTTGAAAAAACTCAGTCTTTTGGCTAGCTCTTACAAATCATATTGGCAAAGGAAATGGGCATCAGAAACTTGAGTCTGACAGAAAAGGAAAAGTCTCTGTTGCATTTGCTTGCACTTGTTGTTAGCAAATGTTTTTAGCAGAGCAAAGTAATTCTCAGGGAAAAAAAAAAGCTTTCCCACTGATTAATATTTTTTTATAGGAAATCCCTTCAAGTCCACAAAAGAACACTTAACAAATCAAAATAAATACATTCAAGTCCCATAATTTGTTTTTGTCCAATAAATATCTATGTTTTGTGATGAGAAAATATCCAGTTCTCCCTGAGGGTTGCAAATGTGGTCACTTTATGCAGCTGACAGCATTTATTATACAATATGAAGAATAGTTGTGCTACTGCATGAGTATGATGAATTTCTCCAGCTCCAAAGCATGTTCAAGGGTGGAGATTACCAGAAGCTTTATTATTTGGGCCTGGCTGTAATTTTTTTTTTCTCTCCTTCACTTGCCTCCTTTACCTATCCTGTGCTTTATTGCTTGACCTGAACCCTCAAAGGCTGTTCATCCCGATAATGCCATTTATCACAAAACTCAAATGCATCTCATTGCCCCTCTTCAAACAGCTCCTGCTCCCCACATTTCTCACCAGCACTGAAGCTGTGGGTCCCAGCAGAGCTAAGAAGTCCTCAGCAGGTTTTTAGCTTGCAATCCCCATTCTACCTCCTCACTGCTGGGCACATCAGTGTTAGAGGCCCATGTGACTAATAAGGAAGAAACTTCAAAAATAGTGAAATAATGATATCTTGGTGCAAACTGACCTAGAAGAAAAGCAAAGCAGCTACAGGAAGACAGTTGAATGTATAAAAATATTCTGGGTACAAAAACTACAGAACTAAGTTTCAAAAAGAAATATAAAAGAGAAAGAAAGCATTAATAAGTCAGATAAATAGTCCTGGAGTCACTGAAGAAAGATCTTGCTAGCATAAAGCCAAAGCTATTCTATTTCCTCATTTTGGAGGAAAATGCATCTCTGCTGCCACTGCCTCCATTTAGTGAGACCCACCCACAAACTTGATTAAATAATTTTCTCCTACTCTTAGTTTTCTGGTGGACAATGTGTAAATTCTCTGTCTTGTCACTGGGGAGAGGAAGAGGAGTCTCAGTCCCCCAGGAGACTCCCTGTGCCTCCCTGGCTCATGTGCATGTTGTCTGTGGAGGGCAGCAAGAGAGAGTCCTGGCAGGCAGAGCAGCCTGCCCTGACAAAACAGTGCTGGATCCACTCTCTGTGTCCTTACCTGAGACTCCTCTGGGTCACTCCTGAGACACCCTTCTTCTAGCACTGGTTTGGGTTTTTGGAGATTTTTCAGTTCAGAGTACTAAATGTATCAGGAGTACCAGGTAAATAGGAGTCTCACCCACTTTTGTCCTCAGATCATTATGGTACATTAATATTTTATACTCATATATAATCTAAATAATATACCAAACATATCATCACATGCTTACCAGGGGAAACTAATTTCTCACTCTAACTGAAAGGCTTTTCTGTAATTTCATATGTGAGAAGATTTCTGCATATGCAATTAAACAAAAAATAGGAGCACTTGAATGAGATGAGTGGGACGTCCCTTTGCAAAGGAGGCTTCAAAGGTGTCTCTTTCTCCCTCTAGGGAAGGAAAATGTGCAGAGATGCTGTGTCTGATTTCCAGATACAATGACTACATTTATTATGGATCATGAACTACTATTGCACATTATTTACAATGTAAGCCTAAAGTATCAAGGGTAAAAAGAAAGATCCTTTGATTCTTACATACCAGATGCACAACTCTCTCTGATTTCCCTTCTTAAGATCAGACCTCCAGAACTCAATTGATGCACAGATGTGAAAACACCTTCCAGTTTTAAAACATGTAGAGAGGAGGCTGAAATCCTGATGTATCCAGCTGTGTATGCAGGTCTGTCACTGCTAAAGCAAAAGAAACCTGCAGAAACAGGGACAGTGATATATATGATTTTAAAAATTCATTATTATTATCATCATTATCTATTATTATTATTATTATTATTATTATTATTATTATTATTATTATTACTAATACTAATACTAATACTAATACTAATAATACTAATACTAATAATAATAATAATAATAATAATTCAGTGTGCACACACCAGCACTACTACCAGTTTGATCCAGCAATTACTAGTAAGAACTATTTGTAGAGTGGAAATGTTAGCAGGCTTTGACTTCATTTTGTGTAGTGCTTGTAGTTTTCCTTCTAAAGGAAAAAAAAAAAGTTTTATATGAAAGAAAGACAATCTGTCTTATGTTATTTAATAAGTTCCCAAAAATGCATTAGCTCAATTTTTGTTCAGCTTTCAAACAGATATTATCTTCTTTTAAAATGATTGCATCCCAAATGCAGCAATTTTAAGTGCACATTCACTGTGTAGTCCAACACTTCTTGGGTTTAAAAACACATTTTTTACAAGCCAGAACATAAGATCTTGAAACAGATTGTGCATATATTCTTAGGAGCAGGGACTGAAGAAGAGATGCCCTTGGTCCCAGATGAACCATGAGGATGAAAAATAATTGTCCTCTTCTCACTTAACCCTTTTCTTAATCATATGCATGATGCATATTTGTTTTCTCCATTCATCCAAGCACAAGCCAGGTCACAAAACCAGTCTATCTTTTAACCTGGTGAATTAGGACTATCAATTAGAAAATCTGGGTTGAGATGCTCTGGCAGATAATTTCTCTTTCACCTCCCATCCTGCAGTGTGGCCATCCCATCTGTACAGCAGAGCCCTACACAAGTCCAGCCCAGGTCAGGCTTTTCAGAGCAGGACTTCTAAATCCAGCCTCAGGAGGGTTTCTGGATATTTTCAAAACTTTGGGATTACCTAAATGCCTAATTGCTCAGAACTATTGAGACATATTTTTCTGGGCATGGCCAAAGCACATGTGGACTTTGAGGCTATGGAGCTTTTGGAGACTGGGAGATTTCATCCCAAAATTTCCTCATTCGGAACTGGGAAACGTAAGAAACATGTTGCCTCTTTGGGAATGTAGCATCTGAACAGATATATAAATGCTTTTCATTTCAGCAAGTACACTGTTCTTTTTTGTAGATCTGCCTGAAAGGCTTATATGTGATACTGAAATTTAAATTGTGCACAGGGCTTGAAAGCAGAGCAGGCCCTTCCCTGATTTACCCTGTCCCAGGGTAGTGGGGGCACTGCCAGAACAAGTCCCTCCTGTGCAGGTGGAGTGAGCCTCGCCATGGGATAATTGATTGGTCCAGTTGTAAACACAGAGAGAAGCAGATTCTCTGTCCTTTTCTTTCTCTATTTTTCCCTCACTTTGTCATTCATCCCTGACAATTCTGGCAGACGGGGATGAAACTGAATTTTTCTTTTCATCGGAATATAAACATTTGCAATGCACTTGTGCTAATGCTGTGCAGCTGTTTGATGATCTGACTGTAAAGGACCAAGAAGACATTTAAAGCCTGGACTTTTTCAGACAATGCACTCCTGATTGCTTTTCAGTCAGCTCACAAGCAGCCTGGTTGCGGGAATAGGCTGACTCTGCCATTCAGGCTGCTTTCAACTGAGACACAAGAATCAACACAGAATGGAAGTCAGTGTTTGCTGAAGAGCCCGAGTGTAGTAACCCAAGAGTAAGGAGAGGACCCAATCACCAGGAGGATTAACTTCATGCTGCCCATTACTGGAAAGGGGGTAGGGTCATGGGATAACATTTCTCAGAGTCCATGGCAGTAAGACAAGGAAAAAGGGACAAACAGTAAAACCACAAACAAGATCAAGGCTGCCCAGGGAAGGGGTGGAATCAGCATTCTTGGAAGTCTTCAAAAGGTGTGTGGGTGGGGTACTTGTGGATATGATTTAGTGAACATGGCAGTGCTGGGTCAATAGTTGGACTTGATGATCTTGGAGATCTTTTCCAACCTTAATAAATCCATGAACATTAGAAATACTGTCAGGACTAAGGCACTGCTTGCCAAGTAGGAAGCCACTTGAAGGAGTCACTTTAAGTCCTTGTACAGAATCAGAAACTTCTAAATTCATAATTGCAACATGAAAGTTGTTGAAGAAGTCTGTTTTAAATAAAAGATTATGAACCTGAAAAGAGTTGAATGCAGAAAGAGTCAGTCTGGACTACCAAGTGGTAGACTACCAGTCTGGACTACTATCACCTCAATGGGGTTAAAAAAAGAAAAAAAAAAAAAGGAAAAAAAAAAAGAAAGAAAGAAAAGAATTTTAAATAGTTATCAGTTATTAATATAGAGTTACATAAGATTTAGAAAATTATCCTGGCTAAAATGACTATTTTTCATCCTTCATGAATACACTTTGCTACCCACATTTCTCAGATGACATTCACAGGTTTTCTCTGTCCAAAGACTGGGGCCAGGTAGGTCCTACCTGTTTCCCATCCAGAAAATCTGAAGAGTCAGCAGTGTGTCCTACCAGTGAGAAACCTTGTTTTTGGAGCACAGAGCTCTCTCCTGCATCCCCAGCCATGAGATGCATCACTGGTGCACTCAGCATTAACTTAGGAGCTTTTTGGCCTGTTACAGGAAATTCTGCTATGTGAATGGGGAATATTGATGTGAACAATGCTGGGAGAATGACATTTAATTTAAAAGAATATGATTTAAGTGGATTTACCTCTTTAGTTCATCTGTCAGATTTTAAAAATACCATTTGCAAATTCTTCAAATGGTACTTTTGAAGCATATATACTGTTGCTCTGAGTTTATTACCACAGTTTAGGGGAATAAACAAGCCCTTCAATTTTCATTATTTTGCCTGGCCTGATGTTTCTCTAAACCTTTTCCATGACACAATGCTGCGAAAGAAAAAATGCCAAAATTCTGATGTCAAAAGTTAAACAAAAATTCTATTATATTTTTATAATTTTGGATTGGAGGTGAGAGGATGGCAAGTGATGCATATTGTGCCCAATGTCAGCAGTTCTAGAAAAATTATGACACTTTACAACAAAGCTGAATTATTTGGTTTCAAAGTGCAAAGTGTAATTAGACCTTTCCTTTTAACAGAAATTCCCAGCGTGTGTAGGCAAGATCAGCTGCTTGCTTTGTGTGAATTCTCAGATTGCAAAACTACTTTTGGTCTGTCTGATTTCCTTTGAAAAGCCTATTTCTTTAGACTGAATTCATCCATTTTCATTGTAAATGAGCCACAAAACATAATTACTTTATAAGAGTTGGAAACTCAGAATGGCTTTATTGAGAGCACAGAAGCCTTGGGATTATTGAAATTTGTAAAAAATTATGACTGTGTTGCTGTGATCTGTCAAACTAGCAAATAAGAATATGGTTATGCATGCTTTTAAAAATAACCCCAAGAAGCTAATCCTGGATTACCATAATGCTCATGGGTCCCCAATTAAATCAGTAAAAGTGATTAATCTTCCCTCTTCATTTTCAGAAGTGACAAAGATATTTTAAAGTTTATTCATTTTCAGTGGTGGAGGGTAATGTGATGCAGATGAGGTGAAAGAGGTTTTTCATTTGTTGTTTTGAATTAGCAAGAATGGTACTTAAAGGATGGATTTTAAGGATGATAAAAATAGCTGTGGGGGTACTTGGAAGAGGAGAAAGAAGGCAGAGGGTGGTCTGAAGGATTAGAAGCAGAGGAGGAAACATAGACAACAGTGACAGAGAAATTGAAGGAGCAACCAGAGAGAAGGAATATAATTAGAGGCAAAGAATGAATGCATAAGTTTTCTCAAGTGATAGAAAAACATTAGAATATTTTAAAGAATGGGGGGAGAAAGGAAGTGCAAGTCTAAGTGTGCAGATGACAAAGCAAGGGGTGGATAAGTGCATTCTACAGACAGCAAAGAAGTGTTGTCAGTGGAAAGGACCTCAGTGTGCTGGAGGCAAAGCTGCAGAGGAGAGAGCACAGGAGCCAGGCAGAAGGAGAATGATGGGAGCTGAAGGCAGAGCTGAGCAACAGCCAGCACAGACTTGGCAAGAACAAATAATGTCAGACTTTTCAAACCTCCTCCTGCAGCTCTGTGAATGGAAGACAAGCAGAAGATACCAGGGTGGTGTCTGTAAAAGGGCTTTTGACGTTGCTCTATAGGGGATTCTCACAAGCAGGTCCTGCAAATATATTTCTAAATGGAGCTACAAAGGACTGAAGCATAAAACAGGCTGGAAATGTGTACTCTGTAGTGATAATGAAGGGGGATGCTGTGGAGCCTGTTATCATTAACTATGGAAGGACAGAAAATGAGAATGCTCATTAAACAGACAGAGGACATGCAACTGTGAGGAGCTATCAGGAGAATGTATAATATGGTCAGAATGAGGAATCAAAAAAAGACAGAAAAAGCATAGGAAAAAAAAAATCAAAAATTAGGGCACATTTCAATGAGAATAGATCCTGGTGCAATCTTCTCAGGTGGATATAATGAGCCCATAGGAAAGATCTGA
Organism: Dicaeum eximium; assembly: GCA_013396995.1. Lineage (NCBI taxonomy): Eukaryota > Metazoa > Chordata > Aves > Passeriformes > Dicaeidae > Dicaeum > Dicaeum eximium. The sequence goes on along the minus strand of VWZP01004262.1, from coordinate 2,104,482 downwards.
TGTTTAGCGACAATCACAATCTTCTGAATAGTTCTTGCTAGCAAAGGATCTTCAATAAGTTTCTGCAAGGAGAAACTCCAGAAATCAAGCCACTTTTTTTCTCTTCTTTCCTTTTGCAAAATAGACTCCCTTATAATTCCACTTCTTGATTTTTACGAGCATTTTTAAAATATAATGGTTTTACCATTTGTTGATGCAACCTCATATCAGCTCATCTTTCCCTTACCATATTAGAGCTAGAAGGATTGGAAGCAAGTTTCAGCTATTTGTTCTTGCAAAATCCATTTCCTCTGGAAAACAAGAAAATGAATTATTAGTAATCCAAGAAGAAGCAAGGTCAAACTTTGTTCTTAAGAATATGTATTTAACAGTTTAAGGGGTTTTTTTTAAAATTACGTTGACAACTGGACTCACCAGTGTGTTTTTGCATAAAAGTCCAGTCAATTTTTACATGTTAAATTCTATGAAAAAGATCAATAACTGTAATGATCAGAAGACAGCTGCCTCTCTTTCCTAGCAGAGATTTTTAATGACTAACACCTCTTTAAATCCTGCTGGTCAGTTTTGGAAAAAAGTAAGTTCAACACCTATTCATATATAATAATGGGCTCTACTCTCCAAGGATTAGATGTTTTGTTGGATCATTTCTTTCCAAAGAAAATCTCTGTGCCCAGAACCCTTGGGAAGCATTACAAACTCCTTCCAAGCAAGTTCACATTCCCCAGCATCTCACATCTTACTGTTGAGGTAAGGTTTGACTTGGATTAAAAATGCAGCCAATTCTCTCTTGAAAAGTTTTTACAAGCCAATCTAAATGGGGATCCAGGTGCCACATCCAGAGCCCATCCTGGATCTGTGAGAGTCAGCAGAGGTGGGTAATCATGTTCCGTTTATTAGTTGCTGAGAGATACTTGCATAAAAGAATAAAAAAACCTAAATAATTTTAAACTATCAAAAATTATAAGGTCCTACACATATAATGAACTTTTATTGTCATAGCATGGAAATCATTGTTCCTAAATGTAATGTTTCATCTTTTAAATGTGGAACTAAGCTAGTAATACAAGTCCACAATGAGGCAATTCCTCTGAGGGTCTCCAAGGCCTGTCCATTTCCTGCAGCTCTCTTTAATGTCTACAGACTCTCTACAGTTTCCATTTTGTCTTGGGCTCCTGGGAAGTCTCCAAACATTTCCATAGATGCCATTGAAGTATGCAAGTAAGATGGTATTTCCCTGTGGGTTGATTATTCCACATAAAACCAACCAAACAACCAAACAAATCCCAAAACACTCACAACAACAACAACAAAAACAATGTTAAAAAATCCATAATTATCTGTCAATAAGTTTCATGCCAGCATTCAGCATTTTCCACTGGAAGAGGAGAAAATACTTTTAATAAACCACTGGTCTTACTTGATAGACCAGCTCTTAAGTATCCTTATTTTCTGCATTAACAGTATGAGGGATTAAAGATTTTAGAAAAAATGATCAGGAAACAAAACACTGAGTTATTTCTTTCCTACTGATGGTTCTGTAAATCCACTGATTTAAATGATGTTCACAGAGCTACAGGTTGAGGGTTTTCCTCTTGCATGTTGGTAGACAATTCTATTTACATTTTTAAATAGAACTTAAAAATAGATGCATAAAAAGTAATGTGTGCACTGAGAAACATGAAGTTCATTACAAAAAGTAGGAGTAAGACTACTTCACATAATGTGGTTGTTTGTTTCCAAAAACCTTTTCACATGGTGCTTCCCTGGTGACTCTAAAAGCAGGAGCAGTCAGGCAGCCGGATGAGCTCCCACGTGTAGGTTGCACATTCCTCAGATGGGGATTTGCAGCTCCACAGAGCAGTGCTAAAAGCACCCTGGGTACAGATGCATGTGATTAATTCCAAGTTCTGTGATAACAAAATGACTGTTTCAAGCCCTTTCTTTCCACGGGGCTTTTACTGAACAAAAAACAGTTGACAACTGTGGACAAAGAGCCCCAAGCACTTTATGTTTGTCAAATTGCCTCTTTAGTGGATGCATTAGGAATCAGAAGCACAAGAAAAATTCAAATTGCTTCAGGCTTTTCTGGTGAAACTTCTTTACCAGAGGTCTTATTTAACCTTCACAATGTACATATCTTTCATTATCCTGGTGATCCGAAGATATACTGTCAAGTTTGTTTTAGGACAAAGAAACAATAAGAGGGAGGAATCAAGGGCACATAACCCATTAAACTCATCTCTTATTGGACTTCTTTTCTCTCTGGGTAATATTTAACTTTTTCTGCAGTGACTCACCCCATGTTTTCACAACTGAGCAAATTGATATTCTCTGTGCAACTTTAATATAGATGGCTTTCTTCTTCTAGTTGTCCTTTATTTTCTCATAATCCATTACTTTCGTTAGTTAAAATAATTACTTTATTGATATACAATGAAGGGGTAAGTTAATAGAAATACTGATCAAATTCCAGATTAAAATTTAAATCTTTTAGTGAAATGGATGTGATTGAAAAATTTGTAGTGAATAAATCCTTTTCTATTTATTCTTTGGGAATTGACTTGTCCTTCATGAGAGTCACAAGATGGCTCCTGGACAAGAGGCACTGGTCTAAATAAGCTGTGTTGGAAATAAATAAATTTGTAAAAGAAAAACACTAAATCATTTAAGCCTGCATTGGAGGTTAAACCCAGGGTTTTCAGCTTCCACAGGGAAAAAAAAAAAAATTAGCCTCCTCATTTGGGCACTGATATCCAGGTTATGGTAGGCCAAGAATCCAGAAATACTGGTTAATTTTTCCAGTGTATGAATGAAAGCTGGAGCAGTGAAGAAAAAGAAATCCCTCTTCCTCCCTCCATCGTAAGACTTTTTGAACCAAGTTTCTCTAATCTTACAGGCAACAGGGAGGAAAGTTCCTCTCCAGGCCTGAGAAAGACAAATGTATAACATCATACAGAGTATTGTTATATTATAATATTGCACATACAGCACATATACTACACATGGTTAAGTGTATGCAAATGCTGAAGTATAAACAGTAATACTACATATAAAATTAGAGATTCCCTTATTTGATGTAAATGAGTTCTGTAGGTTTTCATCCAAGAAATGAATGAATGTGTGGAAAACAAGAGGAGGCTGTGAGCAAAGGACCAGTAACACATACAAGACACAACAGTACAATGCCATAGAACTGCCTGGCCATAAAACCAAGACTAGAATATTTCACAGGTATTTGAGGAGACAAGAAATAAGGATAATTTTCCATCTTGAGAATAATATCTGAGTTACTCCTTTAGATTAAATGCCTAAACAAAAAAAAAAAAAATAATCCAAGTAGACCAGTTCCTGAAAGGGGTATCTCATAATCCATGAATTAAATCTTAAGTTATAGTGAAGTATCCAAGTCCTTGTGCAGGCCATGTGGAAATCACAGCAAAGCCAGCTTGCTCAGCTGGGCAGGGGTAAGAGAACACATATATCAGCTCTGTAATATATCAGTCCAGCTCTGTAAAACTCCTATGGCCATTTCAAACCCAGCACTGATTGAAGCTGAGAAGAAAGGCATCCATTATTCCACTCTGTGAGTGTGACTGCCTTACACGTTGCCCTGAAACGGATGGGAGAGACTTTAAAACCAGAGCTTTCATTCAAGGCAAAGGGCTGGAGGTTTCAAAAGAGGGTATAGGCTCTTTGTCAGCATTTTCAGCATCCAGAAGTTGCCACTGTCAGCTGAAAGTGGCTGCCCTGAAGCCAGGCACGGAGGCTGCCTGTGTAGAAATGAATCCCACTGCAATGGAAATAAAACAATTTTACTAACGGTCTTCACTTGTGCATTGTAACCTTCTGCAACTGTTTCAGCAAGGGTATTTTAGTTCACATTATCAAAAGGTGAAAACCATGTGCACTTACTCCACCTCAGCTGAGAGAGGCTGACTTCACCACATGTGCCTCTTAGTTTCTCACAGTTGATCAGCCCTGGAGGCTGGTCTCAGTTTTACTGAGTTCTGGGTTAACAGCAAGGGTTTAATTCCTCGTAAAAGAGAGAACAGAAGAAAAATTTCTCAAAATAAAGTTTTCTGGTCATTACCTGTACAAGGAATCTTGTACAAGCCATCTCTGAGTGTTCTGGCAGGTACCAACTACTGGGGCCCATAATGCCATATCCAAGGGCATAGTGCTGGAGTTTACAGACTTGAAAATCATTATTTACAGTAATTTAAGATTCATTTGAAAATCTAATGAAAAAAATTCTGTAGAAAGCAGATAACTAAGAAATCTTCTTTCTCAAGGTTGCATCTTAAATATTTTGTCCACCTTTTTTTCTCTTTAAAAGGCTGTGAGCAGACTGAAAGAAACCCAGTTAGTTCAGGCTCGCTGTTTGAGCCCTGGTGAGTGCAAGGTGTCCCAAGGGAAGAGAGATGAGTTTGGGGTCTGAAATTCTGAAACCAAGAGATTGTCTGCCTGATTTGGGACATGAGAGGAGAGAGCAGGTAGGGGTTTGCTGTCCAAGCGGAGAAACAGCAGAAATAGACAGGTCTTCATGGTTGATTTAGTATTTCTCATCTCTGCAATACCTTGAGCATCATTTCCTGCTGTGTTAAAGTGAAAGCACCTAAGCTGGCTCAAGATCTGGGTTACAAGAGGCACAATGTGTAGAAGGCACCTTGCAGTGAATTTTCTCATGTTGACCTACAGCCAGACCCTGGTCTGACTGGGCAGGCTCAGGAAGGGCTGGAGTTGCACTGCTGTAACTCTGGGAAATATCTGCTGTGTCCTTCCCATAGCTCAGGAGGGCTTGGGACACACCTGGGCAAAAACCAGGAGGAAATATCACAACCAAGTCTGTGCTCTTCTGCCTCTCTTTATGGCCTTATCTCTGTGTAGTGAGCTGGACTCGTGCTAGGGGCTGAATTGCCAGCTCTAGAACATGTGGCAGAAGGCAGAGCTGCTTCAGGGCCAGCTCCAGAAAGCATCTCAGATAAGACAGCAGTGAACTCCTGTCACTAAGCAGGGAAGAAAGCTGAGACTGGCACCTGGTGTCCTGGGCTCGTCTCCAGCTGGGAAAACTGGAGTCCCCACAGCCCCCCGGCTGCCACAGCCCCGGGCAGCAGAGTGATGAACCTCTCCCAGCATCACATCTGGTTCATCCCCTACTGCTGTGAGCAGAGATACTAAGAGGGACATACCCACTTAAGAGAAGAGGGCAATTATCTGTTAGCTAATGCACACAGCAGAAGCCAAGGACTTGTAACTTGCTAGGCTGAGCATTGATATTTCTCACTGTCTCAAGTGAGAAGCCCTGCACACCTTTGCTGGCAGCACAGATGTCAGCCCTGGGGGAAGGGCTGTCCTCTGCTGATCCTTGTGCTGATGAGCTGCCATCTTCCTACACCCCCCTTTCCCCCCCTTGGGTTTTATACCTTGTCATACCAGTATTTACCTTATCATATCAGTATTTGTCCTCCTGGCTCACTGAGCTGCCACTAGTCTCTCAGCAAAAATACCTCTTAGTTCCTGCTTTTCTTACCTGGCATGGATTCAGCCTACAGCTCTGCTCACACTACCACAACCATTTTTTTGTTTAAACCAAACCAAGGAGACTTGTTAGCAAGGTTGTAGCAAGGTTGATGCCTTAAGTTTTTGGCTTTTATATTGTTCAGATTCTGTACTGCATTAGTGTATAACTCTGAACTCCACATAGAGTGTTAGCAAGCTCTCTTCACATTTTGGTCAGACAAAACAATCCTTCCAGGCCTGAGAACCAAGGTCACCATCACAGCCTCAGGCCCCAAAAAGTATAAACAAAAGTGAATTGGGGAGGGGCAAACTGGGGGAATATGACTTCATTACCTGAAGCTGTAATTGGAGGATTAATGCCTGATATGCAAATAGACCAAACTTATATCTGTCTGAAAAATTCATGGCCACTGTCCATCTTGGGTGTAGCCTCTGTGAGGTTTTGGGTGCCCAAGGTGTATCTATTGAAGGCCTTTAATAAACACCCACTTTATCCTCCTAACTCTGTCTAGCCTCTGTCCTAGGTAGCCATTCCAAGGCATCAAGGTAGATGTCCATCTCTCCTCCCAAGAAATACGTGGTAGGACAAGAAGAAATGGCCTCAAGTTGCACCTGGGGAAGTCTAGACTGGGTGTTAGGAAAAAAATCATCATCAAAAAGGTGGTGAAGCATTGGAACAGGCTGCCCAGGGAAGTGGTCAGAGTCGCTATCCCCGAAGGAATTTCAGAAGACGTAGCTCAGCAGGGTAAAATCAGTACCTGAATGCAGGTCACTCACCCCAGGTTCATGCTCAGGTATTCGTGTGCCTCAGGGCTGTCTTCAGTCACCTCCACTCATCTCTTGGTGCAAAGGGCCATCCACCAGTTCACTGTGCAGGGATAGGAGGATCCAAGCTTTTGAGTGCTCTTTGGAGAGGAAAAGGAGGCTAACACAGCTTTGTAGATGCCCTTTTAACATTTAGGATTAGAGGATAACATAGATTATGAAAACCATTTAAAAAAGTGAACCCTTGTCCCACCCATCAGAACTGTAGTGATGAAATGTGCCATCCATCTAGATTAAAATCAGAAACTCTGTGCTGTTAAAATGTGAAACAACCAGTTGTTATACCCCAAGACCAGTTTATTAATTGAAGGATAGTGAAGTCCTGAGTGCTCAGTGATGCTGCTGAGAGCTGTGTTACCTCTCAATTCCGCTTTTTCTAGAAAGGATCCCAGCATGACAGCTACTTCTTCATTTGTTTCACACAGGTTTGAATCCTGGGAAAAACTGCAAAATATTCATATTGCATTTATCAGATGTTGTGTAATCTGTACTTTTGCTAGTGTGGGGGATTGATTTTTGCTTTTCTGTGAATATAAGGACAGCACTGAAAAAAGTTGTGAATCTTTTGGACTCTCCTGTCAAAGTAGTTTTATTTAAAAATTCAAAGTTAAAATTCTTGTCATTAGGTGGCCTTTGGCAGGTACACATAGTTCCACAAAGTTAAATGAGTGAGCCATTTGTACCTTCCTTACCATGGATCTGATAGGCTGAATTCCTTTTGCAAGGTGCTGCACATATACCTCGTGTCTGCTGAGATTTCTTGGCAGCATCTTTCAGAAACAACCCCTCTTCTCCTTCCCCATCTCCTGCTGAGTAAATGTTCCTGACTGGTAACCCTGGCATCCTGCTGTGGCTGTGGCACAGCCATGTGCATAGGTCTCTGGCCATATATGAATCAAAAGGTGCATAGACACTACTGGCAGTGAATTTAAAACAATTTTTTTCCAATAATCAGTAAGCAACATAAAATCTATGTATGTAAGCCATATATACACACACTGACAAACTATTTATTTTCAGCAATCTATTTATTAGAGAATATCAGCTACAAGAAGACAGGTAAAAATGTAGTCCTTTTTGGACATAATCCACCAAAAGAGTGCAATGCTTTAAGAAAAGGCATTGACAAAAGGTGATTAATATATTAGTATATTAATTTATCAGTATGGTATATATTAGTATAGGTGCTATCTGCGACCTGTTCGCACCCAACACAGGTTATAAAGCCTGAAATACAGATTTTTAATAGTGTCTCAAGGTTTGTTTAATACCAAAAGCTTATTCATCTCCACTTTCTCCTAACGTTTAGGCAATCTTCAGTGCAACCCAGAGCAGGTACCAAGGACAAGGTCACTTCCCACAGCACATCCCAGCAGGTGGCACGGTGTGACCAGACAGTGACACACACAAACCTGGAGGGGTGGCCAGAACTCCCAGCACTGCAACGGGGAATCAGGGAAACCTGTGCCTTCCCAGGAGAGGTGGCTGTGGCTGCATTTGGACAGGATAAAAGATTTCGTTTAACAGAAACCAGACATAGCTGCATTAGTCCCCAGATGTTTTCCTGAGGATTCCCACAGCACTGAGAAGCAGTCACATCCTCAGCCACACCAGAAAACACTTTCTCACTCTGCAGTGACAAAATCCTGGAGCCCCAAGCCTGCTCTGCTAAGATGAAGAGCTGGGTGAAATTATTATGATAATTAGTTCATACAGCAGTTACTAAGTGTGGTACTGTGCCCAATGAAGAATTTGTGGTTTAGTTACATCTTTTATAAATTCGAATATAACATCTAGAAAGTGAGGTAATTTGTACTGCTATCTGCTAGAGGCACGTTCAACAACGAATGTTTAAGAGTAGCTGTTTGATTTAGTTTCGGGGAAAACTTTTCATGGATCAGAGATTAATATTCAGCTTCTCTGTAAAGGGCTTTCCAGGCCTATGTGTTTAGGGCATTTTAATTAAAGAGAACATATTTTTCAAGATTTTCTAAACAAAAGGCCAACCTGTGTAAACTGAGGAAACATTTCTGACTTCAGTGGGGTTGTGACCTTTTACCAGGGGCTGGTCCTTGGCCTCCAGGCTGGAGCTACAACCCCTGCAAATGCTACATCAGAGGAATGTTGCAACTGCTTTTTTGACTAATGCTAGACATAGCTCCTATGGTTATAACCTGTATACTGATCTTGTAATTTGCTCTTTTTCAGCACAAATCTTTGTGTTGTTATCAGAACAGCAGATGAAACCCACCACTTTTAACCTTTTGAAAACAGCCCACAAAAAATAGGCATCACCTCTGTAGGAACTTGCGTTTGCTTTTCTCTACTTAATTTTAAATTTCTAAAGGAAGATATATCCTTATTTCCAATGTTATTTCTGAAAAAAATGAAAGTAAAATGCAGAAAATCACAGTCTATATAATATCTGCTTTTTATCATCCTTTCTGCACTTTAGCTCCTTTTCTGAATGGGAGCCAGCAGAATGAAAACAAAATGTAAAACAATGTATATAAATGCAGCATGAGGAAAAAAGAAAATCATTCACAAATATTTAGAATCATGTTTATTTTATGGCTTTAAGACTTGGTAAAAATAGCCCCCAAAACTGATTGCATGTGGAAAAAAAGCAAACTCTGCTCTGCATCTTTGAAATGCAAATGTGTTAAGGCACATACGAAACCAGAGCAGCACACTGCAAAAATGGATTTCCATGTGTAACCAGAGGGGATAGCACACAGCCATTCCTTGAAACTTTACCATAAAGTAAATGTTGTCATTTCAGGTCCTATCTTCACTTTCTCCTGGCACCATAACATGCCCAACAGTTGTCTGTTGTGTTTGTCCACTAGTATTATGTTCCCAATTACTCACTATTTATCACTTCTGCAATTACCAGGGTAATACATTTTGTGAAAATCTGCCTTGGATTCTGTTTGCCAAGACTTCCATATAAACACCAGCACCCACTTAGCTTTTCTCCCTAGCCATGTCTCTAAAGATAATGGCAAGCTCACCATCTCCTTGGAAGAGCTCTCAGATTTGAGACACTTTGGAGCTGTGAGGGGGAATATGCTGCAAATGCAGACTCAGGGTGTAATTACATCTGTAATTGTCTGTTACTCATGTAAGTGGGCCATCACCATCTTTTTCTCTTGGGTTAGTGTAATTTGGAACACATGGAGGAGGCTTTGAGAAATGCAAAAAAGCGATCTTCCAACTAATTTGTAAAATAAATACATTGGTGTGTAAAGAGGAGTGAAGAGATGCCCTGAGTGGGGTGGACAGTGTCCAGGCAGAAAGGGACCTGGGGTTGCTGATCACAGCTGACTGAACATGAGCCAGCAGTGTGCACAAGAAGGCCAAATGGCACCTGGCCTGTCTCAGGAGCAGTGTGGCCAGCAGGAGCAGGGAGGTCATTCTGGCCCTGTACTCAGCACTGGTGAGGGCACCTTGAGTGCTGTGTCCAGTTCTGGCCCCTCAGTTTAGGAGGGACTCTGAGATGCTCAAACACATCCAGAGGAGGGCAATAAGGCTGTTGAAGGGTCTAGAACACAAGCCCTGTGAGGAGCAGCTGAGGGAGCTGGGGTTGTTTAGCCTGGAGAAAAGGATGCTCAGGGGAGACCTTATCCCTCTCTACAGCTGCCTGAAGGGAAGGTGCAGGTAGGGGTCAGCCTCTTCTCCCAGGCAACCAGCAGCAGGACAAGAGGACACAGCCTTAAGCTATGCCAGGGGAAGTTTAGGCCAGACATTAGAAAAAAATTCTTCACAGAAAGACTGGTCGGGCTGCCCAGAGAGGTGGTGGAATCACCATCCCTGGAGGTATTTTTAGAAAGACTGCATGTTTAGTTAATAAGGTGGTGTTAGGTCATAGGCTGGACTTGGTGATCTCCAAGGTCTTTTCCAACCTAGCTGATTCTGTGATTTTGTGATTCTGTGATTCTGTGGGTGAGCTCTGCCCAGCTTGCCCATGGTAAGACCTGTAACTATTGACGTATGAGAAACATTTGCAAAAGGAAGAGAAACCTGCCACCATTTACACCATTTATGTTCTGTTTAATCCTTTTGCCATTCTTTTTTTGGACTTTTTTTTTCTTTTGCTGCCTTTCCATGGAAACATAACACAGCCTATTGTTTTGTTTAATTTTTGTCATTTGCTTCTCCTCTATCGACCTCTTCTAATATGTGTCTGATTCTATTTTTTTTCAGATGAGCCAATGATCCAGGAAGAGGAAAGACACTTTCAGGGCAGCACAAATATAAATTATAAACTGTAAGTCACATTTGTTTGCACATGGATAGTATTTGTGGTTTTACACTGTTCCAAAGCAGAGGCTCTGCTTCCAAGAACTGGCTGGGTAGTTTGCCTGTTATTTATCACACTGTCCCAAGCAGATTTCTGGATGATTAACAGAGCTATCATTGCATTCTTACATGCAGGCCAAACTTATCTTGCTGCTTTTGAAACACTTTGTAATTGTTAAAAATAACAATATAAAATGAACAAATCCCACAGGAATGAATACTCATCTGCTAACTTTGCTGTTAAATATCTTCTAAATGCCAGCATTATTTCAGCTGTAATTAAAGCCTAGATTAACTTTTCCAGCCTTCCCATTGTCCATGGCTTGCAAACAGTTGCAAACTGAAGCTTTCTTTAAATCACAGTGAGGAGATTACACTATGAGTACTGACTTCTCAGAGTGGGAAAGAGTCTCAGAGACAATGCTGTCTTCCAAAGAGCATAGGAAAGTTTACTTTCAGCATCCCAAAGAGGTTAATTCGAACAGTAGCTGGAACTACAAAATATTTCAGGTGGTTTTTCTCTCTCAGTTTAGGAACTAGATAAGCAGAACCCTCAATTAAGGATGATGCTACCAGGGAAATACTTTCTTCTATTAGCCTGGAAAACATCTGCCTGTCCTCCTGTTCACTTTATGGAAGTGAAAGGCATAATCTGAGGTTGCCCTTGGAAATGCAAATTTAACTTAAAACCACCTGAGTTGTCTGTCTTCTTACCACACGTGTTCAAAAAATCTCATTTACAAGACTTGCTCTGTACTATGTTGGGGGAGGTGTCTGTGCTCTGTTTAGGAACATTTTATGATTAAAGGTTAGGAAATTATTATTTTTACTTCAATTGGTTAAACTGCTCACATTGCCCTGTGGTAGCAAAGTCTGTGACCTGAGAAAATTTGCCAAGTTCCATGACACGTCTATCAATACAAGCAAGTAGTTTATAAACCCATCTTGGGTTACTTTATTTTCCGTTTCTGATCTGTGGGAAGCTAAAGGAGAATCTATGAATGTTATTATTATCATTAGGTTCACTTGTTTCATATTGCTGAGCCTGAGCATCAGCCCTGTGGAAGTAGAAAAGAGTCAAAAATATTCTTTAAATCTCTTGTTATAGATTCTAAGCTGTGTTTATCTCTGTATTTCCTGCTTATTAATGTGATTCATCTATTTAAATATTTTAAAGAGGATTCAATCTTGGAGTATGCAGATATACACTTAAATTCCTAAAGATAAACTGGAAACATAAGGGGTTTTTCAAAAGTAGCTAAGCTGCTTTCCTATCAATTTCTTCATGGCTTTTTATTTTCTGTAAGTAATGTTGGTGCTGGCACAAGGGAGAACGGAAAAGAGAAAAGATTTTACCCAGAGGGGAATGGGCCAAGGTCAGCCCTCTGCCCCTGCACTAACAGGCCTTTGCCAAGAACAAAGTGCCACATTTTAACTCATTTTATCTTTGAATACCTCACAGGAACTCATCAAAACTCCCCTCCAAAGGGTCTTCTTTTGCTCAGTGATGAAGACAATCCTTTTGCCTTGTGATTAGATTTGAAATCCAGTTCTGTTGGAAAAGTGTTTAATCTAGTGTCTGCTACAGATAAAAATAAATCCAGTAATTTCCCTGCTCTTTATATAGATATAGCAGTAGCTTAAAAAAATGTAAATAATGATACTTCATGGTACCTCTTCTGTGGTGGAGGTCTATTTTGATTCTGTTTTCATAAGAATAGGACTCTTAACCTGACCTGCAGCATTTTTTTTCTCTTTTTTTGCTCTGTTTTCCAGATGCTATCTTCTACTCTGGCAGTATGGCCATTTCCCTGTCAGAGAAGCCCAGCAAAAGGAGGAAAAAAATGCAGAATTTCCTATTGAATGATTCAATTCACCTGGAATAGCATTTGAAATAATGAAAGCTGTCTCCCATTAGCAAAGTCCTGTGCCCACTATTGAAACTAAATTGTGTGCTGTGGAATTGCAGTCCTCTCTTCAAAAAAAAAATTAGTTTTCCTGCTGGGAGAACACTGAATGACAAAATACACTCTGCTCAAAATAACACAGGGATTTATATCACTTATATCAATACAAGAAAGGACTCATTTACAGGTTATTAATTAGAATTTTTTTGCAACAGTTTCAGTGCCAAATTCAGTGCCAACGCATTATGCAGTAACGTCTCTAGATTGTGATAAATTTTGAATTATTTTTAAATGGTTTTGAAAGTTATACCAAATCCTGTGATTGCCTCTTGATTTCTAAATGCATAGAAGTTGCCATAAGCTTGTAAAGATCCACATCCTGAATCAGGTCTTACTGAATGCTGTTTCCTCCCAAACCACTGATTCATATTCCGAAATTTAAGTGTTCATAAGCACATTATTTGGCCAAGTGCTGTAAGGTCAGTCACAAATGACTGCTGGCCTGAACAATAGCAGAAGTGGTGAATGTACATTAATTCCTATTCTTTTTCCATATAAATGGCCTCAACTAGTTATTCTCATAGGTTTAGTTCAGCAAACAGCCCTCTGCACTCAGTGGATTAGCTGATTTAAAATACTTTTATGCATGACAAGAATCTGATCACCAAAACATACTGAATCTTACTTCTGGAATTCATGCTGTTTTCCATTTTACTCTGTTAATAGGAAGTGGTGCAAATGCCCCTCATGAGGCCTTGAGAGAGGACTCAAGACAGCAAGATGTGCCTGGTTGCAAGTGTTTGATGAAAACTGATGGATCCTTCTGGAGAAACCTTAGTGGCATAGGGAGACCACTTGTTCTCTTTCTAGTGTTTAATTTAATGTGGTGTATTTCAACATTGCTACACTCAAAAAATACTTCATATGTATAATAAAAGAATCTTTTGTGTCTGTGACGTGCAAATGTAAGAATAATTGACATGTGCCAAGCTAGTTTTACAACAGAGAATGGGAAGCAGGGTCAGAGCTGCATAATTAGAATAAATTTTGAGAAAAGTCCACTGTATCTCAAGAGTAATCTTAATTGTTATCTAGCTCCACAATTCCTGTTGCGACCTCAGGGGATATGAAGTTTATCTGACATTGGTTTTCCTCAAAAAATTCCTACAGAGCTCTGTCTAGCAGCCCACCTCTGTTTTTTCCGAGTCTGGTAGCACCCAGAGTGTTTGAGGACCAGCTGAGAAGGGGTCATTTGGATATAGTGTGTTAATCTTTAAAACTTGAAAGATTTTCATGAGAAGTCTCCATGAGAGTTCAGGGGAGCTGTCCTGGGTAAGAAACCAGGATACCAGTTTGGTTTATGTGGCTCTTCACTGCTGTACCAGAGCAGGAGACCACAGCTGACAGAAGCCTGAAAGCTGGTGCTCCAGGAGTTGCCTTGGAAAGGATTTTGTTATGCTCCAACTTTTCGCTGTTCAGAACAGACTGAATTGAAATGAAATTCAGGATGGGAGTCAGCCATTAATGAAAGAGAATTTTTGCTGTCTGGTGACTGTTCAGATGCAGTTAGCTGTAATTAGCTTTATTGTTCCCCAATTAGCAAGAGCTGGCCTTCTGCCACCCTGCTTCATAATGGTAATATTAAAGAACTGAATTCACATGTAGCATGTTACATTTCAGGGATGTCAAAGGGACCTCTGCTTATCTATTTTTTTATAAATATATATATATATAATCATTTCATAAGAAAGATGAAAGAATGGAGCACAACAAACTGAGACTTGCCACCTGCTATATCTTACTGTTGTATTTTGGTATAATTTTACAGTTCCAGGCTCTGCTTTTGCATGCTGGGAAGATTTACACCACTTAGATCTGACAGCTGGCATTTCATCTAGGCATCGTTTCATCTTTTGGTTCCTTGTTTCAGTGAAAGTGCATCTCCAAAAGCAGCTTTGGTACAATTTATGTGTCTATGCATTACTGGGTGGTCCACCAAGAAACCATCTAACTCCTTTGTTCTTTAGGTTCCTCAAGGCATCTTTAATTTTACCCTCAAACTAGTTCTCAGCATCCAGGGAATTCAGTTAGATTTCAGTACTTGCACATGAACAACATGAACAACAAAAAGGGTACTAAGAAAATGTGTAGGTTAGCAATTTTTTTAAAGTAAAAATTATTTTACTTTACAAAAATTGAATTAAATCTCAGGCTTTCTGAGCTACTACATTCAGAAGATGGCCTTCCATTTCAAACAGTTGAAACTGATTTCCCTCTTTAAGAATTATTATTTTCTGTTCAAAGGATCATAGAATCATCAAGGTGGGAGAAGACCTCCAAGACAAGATCACCAAGCCCACCCTCTGGCTGAACACCACTATGCCCACCAAACCATATCCCAGTGTACCATGTCCACTCATTTTCTGAACACTTCCAGGGATGGTGACTCCACCACCCGCCTGGGAAACCTGTTCCAATGCTTAACCATACTTTCAGTGAAGAAATTATTCCTTGTATCTAACACAAACTTCCCCAGGTGCCACCCTCCTTTCAGGTGGCTGTGGAGAGCAAGGTCTCCATCAAGCTCTTTTCCTCCAGGCTGAACAAGCCCAGCTCTGTCAGCTGTTCCTGATAAGGAATATTTTCTAGACCTTTCACAAGCCTTGCTGTCCTTTGTCAGACACACTCCAGCACTTCAATGTCCTTCTTGAAGTGAGTGGCCCAGAACTGGACACAGTGGCACTCAAGGTGATCTGTTCCATGACTTTCCCCAGCACTGAGGTCGGGCTGACGGGCTGGGCTCTACTTCCAGCCCTTCTGATAGACAGGTCCTGGCTGACCTCCAGCTGCCTGGGACTTCCCCAGTTAACCAGGACTGCTTCATATCAGAACAAATTTCATCTTCCTGTTCAGTTCTCTTTGAACTTGCAAATTACACACTTTTAAAAATCTCTTGTAGGACTCTTAAAGCACTCATGCTTACATTATTACTCATGTTCAAACTACACTTTAAGTGGTGTTGAATTTGAGAACAATTGACCATTTATGTGTGACAAAAACACACATCACTATTTACCCAGTCTTAAAAAAAGCTCAGAAAACTAAGAATTACTGCGAGAAAAAATCCAAAAAAATGAAATCAGAAGACAGTATCTATGTACTAGGGCAACTATAAACCTATACCACTGTGACAACATGCAGGGACTCTCTTCTCATGACTAAAGCATAGTATTATTCTTACTTCTATATTAGCTTAAACCTTTTCAAAAGAGTGGATATTTTCTCTTTGTGATTTCCCTCACAGATACACAGATGGCTCTTTTAGTTCCACATTTTGTTGCCTTATGTTTGCCGCCTTAATATGTTCTGATTACTTTTACAAGGAACATTATTTAATTTCTGCTATATAGCCACCTTCATCTTATAATAATTTGTTTATTTTCTGTTTTTCCTTTGTAGAGGAGAGCAGGATGCCTTTCTTTTGAATTTATCTTGTTTTTAATCTCTTGTAATAAAGTGGAAATAATGAGGTTGAAAGCATCACTATACCTGTGTAGAACCAAAGGAAAGAGAAATCATTAACAAATACTTGGTCTACTTGGTCATTAGGTCCATCCAAGCAGGAGGAGAAATACAGCAGTTAACAAGGTGTAGTGCTTTTGAAGTAGATGGAGGAGGGAACGAAGCACAGTGCTTTCCTTGTGCTAATATGACTTCCTTTTCGTCTCCTACTATTTTTTTTAATTGTTTGAACCAGTGTTTTGACTAGTTGAAGCTAGCTAAGCAAGTGATAGTTGAATTTTTTACATTGTTTGGTTCACCTTTAATTGGTGCATTTGGCTGGGCTTTTCAGCAGCCATTGTTAATTTTTTATGTAGCACCTTAATGATCCTGTGTAAGGACTTTGCATTTTTCAGAACTAATTGCTGCCTTAAAACAGAGAAGGAAGGTAGGACTCCAGCTCCTCAAGATAAAGTTGAATGTCAGCTTTTACAGAGCTTCTGATAAATAATACTCTGAATCTCTATTGTGTTATAAAGGCCATTTGTCCACTTAAGAAACACTCCGAGAGCATTTGTTGCTGTCTTTGTTTTGATTCAGTGCACTATGCACTAAAAGCTTTATTTCCACAAGGGAAATTAGAAAATCCACATGCAGTATTATCCCTATAGCTCCAAGCCAGCTGGAGAATATTCACATCAGCTTTTTCTTGTTATTTGATTTAGTTAATCAAGAATGCAAAATAAATCCAAATAAAAATAATTAAATAAACTTGTGGGGTTTTCTTTCCTTCCTCTCTGACTGACAGTTACAATGACACTTGAACTGATTCTTTTAATGCCTTTTGCCTTGGGACAAGTCATGTATACTTTTATAAATGTACTCTAAATTGACAATCTCTTCTGCTCTGTGAGTGAAACTTCTTTTCTGCTGAGAAAAGAATAAATACTAAAAAATCAATTCTGGAATAGTGTAGACACTTCATGAACATATTGGTAAAAACCCTCATAACTGTTGGATCTTTCCAGCATGACAATTTTCTGAAATATGGCCTTTTTGCTGAGCTAGAGGAGATATACTTGTATGTGCAGCTCCATTGAAAATTCAGAAAACCATTTGAAATACTTCTGCCACTTCAGGGGTTACATTTCTAGTGTATTTTAATTCCAACAAGGTTCACGTGTCTCTTAAAATAGAAACACTCATTTTTCTTCTTTAGTTCGCCAGTGACCTCTCTAGTTAGATTACTGCCTGTAGCATGGACAATGATAAGAGAGTTTTCAGTCAATATATGACCCAGAGCTTTAGATTTCCTCCTAAAATGGACTAATCAGGATAGGAAAACTTCCAAGGTTTTCGAAAATGTGAATGAAAACAATAATATTTTTTTTAAATTGGACCTGTTTCTGCCATGCTGGATACACATACCTCAGAGTATCACACAAGTGCATGAGAACTAACTGACTTACGTCACTTTGTGTTCTAAAATGAGGGCATAATTTCCTTAAAAAGCCAAAATGCATCTATTTTTATACTCATGACTTCTCATGTTATAAATTATTATAATTTCAAAATGCTTTTCTAATTATAAAGGAACAAAGTATTTTGCTGCATTACAATAACACTTTCCTCCAAATTTTTTCTGCACACTGTTATATAACACAGAATGACTTGTATTTCTAAGGAAAATGTTCAAACACATTTGAATCCAGTTCTGTGGATTTCTAATATCAAGATTTATCACAGTAATTTTTTTTCTATCTTGTGATTTATTTACATTATGTCTTCGTGCAATTGTGAATACATTATGTTATTACATGTACAATAACATGTGAGGATAAAATACCATTATTAGGTTCATGTTGTGACTTTTCTTACAATGACATTGCTTGTTTTACTCCCTTGAGCTCAGTTTTCCCTGTGAGTCTGCTATGGAGTTTTATGTCACTTGGCTGCAGCCACCCTTGTGCTCCTCAGGATTTTAACTGGTTTTTTTCAGGCTGAAGTAGCAAATCTGGGAGCTGATGCAATGCACACTGTACATAGATGATAGGGATAATAGAAACTGGTTCACTGGCTGTAGCTGCTTATTTCATCTTTGCACTGAAATAAAAAGAAATCTGGCTAACTTAGGTCACAGAATTATCTTGATCCATTGTTATGTGCAACCATCAGAAATGAAAGGCAGTAGCAGGATTGCTGTAGGCTGAGTAGCTCTTTCTTTAAAAGAAGAGTAGTTCTAATGACCTGGTGGAAGGCATTGCTGTACCCTGATGGATTATTACATGTAAATTTAATCACCTGTGTTCAAGTCTCCATGAAAAAAAATGCGCGCAAGTAAGAGGAAAAAAAAGAGTGCAAGAGATTAATCTTCTTTAACAACATGAAAGAATTACTGAGAGGGAATAGCATGGGTTTGGAAATATATCAAAACAGAGCAAAACCAAAGTGCTGTTAGTATTACTTAATATAACTAACAAGAGAAATAATGAATGAATCCAGACTGTCTAGGAATACAGGTGGGCTGGAAGTCAGGGTTAGTTTTACCCATCAAAGCAGTGTGGTCTGGAACCACTTGGAGTACAATAAACATAGCAAAAGCCATAGAGAGATTAATCTTGATCAGTTTTTTAAAAATCATGCCATAAAATCTGAGGTCTCCAAGTGATATTTTATACAAAGTTTTGAATCTTGAAAATGTCAGTTGAGGCCACTACCCAACTGTAACTTCAGACAATGTTTACTGAAGGCTTTTGAGTTGGAAGAAGTATCACTGTTTTATCTCTGGCTCAGAAAGATACAGAGCCACTGTTATTTCCAGTGGTTTGGAGAAAACGATATTTTATCACAAACTAAATAAGAGCAGAAAATATATAGCAGAATGTAGAAGGTTTTTACAATCCTATGGCTACATATTTATAGTATTCACAGGATTCATAAACATTCTGCATTAATTTGTTCAAACACTGTAGCAGTTACTCATTTCTACCTACATTTATAATGTTTACATTAAATCTTTGCCAAACAAATACTTCTGAAATGATCTGTGTTACTAGAAGTCTCAAAGATTTTTCTTTTCTTTTCATGGAATACTAGTTTCTAAGTGAAACCCATAAATCCTTTCCTCTAAAACTCCTTTTTATTCTCAGTAGCCTAATGTGTATCACTGTTGATATGTTCTTAAAATATTACTTATATGCCAAAATACCTCTAACATGAAGATGTATGGAATGTACAAAACAGGTTGAAATCAGGGTCTCCACATGAACAGTATACTTAATGCCATGGTCCATTGAAACCAGATGGAAACCTCATCAAACTAATTTAAGAAAAGCACAAATGGGATTTTGGAGGGTTTGAAAGGGCCTATGAATTGTGTCCAATCAAGGTTTCAAGGGAAAGGATGAAGACTGTATTAGAGAGTCACATCTATTTAATGAAAAATAGTACACTGTATATATACACACAATATACTATTTTTACTAAACAGTATACTGTGTATATATATATATATATATACTATACTATATATATATATATATATAAATACTGTACAAAAAAAAATCCTTATTATTTGAATGGTATTATCCTGAGCATACTCCTCTCCTGGTGGCAAAGAGAGAGGTGGAGGCTCTCCAGTCATTTAAAGACTTTCACAGTGTCTGAAACCTGTCTTTTGGAGTTCAACTCCACCGTGGTTTTTTAGTCTGTAATGGGCATTCTGCTTTATAATTTTGAATATAACCACCTTAACTCTCCCAGGTGCCTCCCTCTCTCTTTCTCACCACAGAGGTTCTACAATGTAGTCCCAACCACTCTCATACATTTTGCAGTTAGAATGCTCTCTCTTGTACATGGCAAAACTGAATCTCTCAAGAATGCATTACGTACTTCAACTTCATGGTGAGTTTTCCTAAGCTAGTTCTCCCTGCATTGCCATTGCATAATACTCTCAGATTAAACTTTAAACATGCTGCTGTTGCTTTAATTTGAAATAAATAGATTTTATTTACATCTTTCAGTTTCTTAATTGATTTGGTCTCAGAGGAATCAGTTATTTTTGGGCATTGATTAATACTTAAATTATCTATGAGAAACACATTAATGAGTGTTATGATAATAACACTAATACTCTGATTAAGATGGTAGTTTTAAATCACTAATAGAAATTGCCTTCAGTCTGAGATTCCATGTGTTAGCTTTTGGGAGAATATACACTTAGCACAGCCAGATTGGCTCCTTTACAAAAAAAATATTAGTATAGAAAATCTAAAGTGAAAGCTCTAAGTATTTTTTAAATAGTATTGATGGGGGTTTGCATCCAAAAAATATCACAATGTTGGATATGTTCAGTCTTTAAGTTCACTAATGCATGTGATCAGACACAAGTATATGCTTAAAATAGAATCTTGCTGCAGAGCTGGGGAAGTGTGTTTGTCTGCATGCACAACAGTTTAAATAATTCAAGAGCAGAGGAAAATGCTGTTACTTGAATAATAGATAGGTCAGAAGACTGAAGAAGAGATATAAAAATAAAACCAGCTATCTGAAAATCCCTGTTCAATGACAAGGAAGATAGTTTTGATGACTCAAAGGTTCTCTATCTTCAGAAATTAAGTGAAATGGCTGTCTCAGTAAACAGTGACCATTTGAGGATTTATAATGGAACAGTTATTCTGGCTATTTCACCACTTTTTCAAATGGGAACAAGCCTTGACTACTGATGTATTTATAAGTTTAGCTGCTAGTGTTATTTAAAGTTGATGTTTGCAAGTTGAATGACTTAAATGATTAATAGTAAAGTCAAGGATGAGACAGCTACAGCCATCCCAAATGTTTCTGCAAAGTCATTTACCTTATTAGTACCATGCTTTCAACAGCTGAGGTGTCAGCACTATCTGACACCAGACAGTAAAAATATTCTTGCTATAAAGAAGGTAAAAGAGCTTTTTCTATCATAGACATTACTAGCAGGAGTCTAATTTAATCACACATGCTAACACAGCTGAATAAAGTCACCACATTGAGCTACCTGGCCATGGAGAAGGATCCTGTGTGTTCCTCAATGGACATCAGCCCAGGCATCCACAGCTCTGGGTTCTCTGCTGTGTTGCTTCCTGGTGTGGTTGCTATTAAAGGAAATTGTGGAAAATGTAGCTCTAAATGTGAGAAAATTGTGACTGAAGGATTTTTGGCCTCTTTAGCCCAGTTTTCAGACCTTTATCCTTATTCTGCTGGTAGGAGACATGTAAAATCAGGCTTATCTACAGAAAGCTTCCACTGACAGATAAAAGCCCAAAGTCTTTGGGTTGGGAAGGCTGGAGAATTTGGTCACGTATTTTAATAAGCACCCACAAACTCACATCACAGCAGTTAGTGCTGGGATACAAATTAGTTATTCCCTACTTTAGTGAATCATTCCAAATTGTTCTCTCTTCTACATGTATTTTGAAAACTCACTATTCTTTATAGAATTTTGTAGATCTCTTTATCCAAACTTTAAATAGGTTGCTCAATACTGATTCATGTGGGATATCACCAGCCTATTCCTCTCTTAGATTATTTATAATTTTTCATTGTCAGTAGCTCACAAGCCTGCTTTTGATTGAGCTGATTGTATCGTTGTCTGATCCAAACTGATGTAATTTTCTCTCTAGACTATCATATCCTTCCTTAGCAAATGCCTGTCTAAAATCCAAGTATACCCATGGCAGTCTCTGACTCCAGTTTTCCACCTAAAAACTATCAAGTTTGTCTGGCCAGTTTTATTTTTAGTATTTCGATGCAGTTTTGTTTCCATGACAACTGTCCCATCTATGGTTTGGTGACAGCCCATCATCTGTCACACAGGGACTAGGGGGCTCTGGGACATCTCATGACATTGGCATTGCCCAGCCTCACTTGGATGTCCATCCAGGCCATGAGAGGGCCCAAGGACTGCTCTGAAAGTCCTCTGGAAGACAAGCACCAAGAATAAACAAAAACCTTTGTTGGTACTGAGCCTGAATGGGTGGTAAATGGTTCTGCTGGAACAGGCACAAGGAGATTTTCCCCAAACATGGGGAAAGCAGTGAGAGAGTTAGGACTGGGAATATCAGAGGCACATTGCTGCAGTCAGGAGCTCAGGGATCCACTGGGAACAGGACACAGCCCTTGGAAAGGAGCCTGTGTTAGACCTGCTGCCATCCAAGGTGTTCTCCCCATGTGTTGTTTGCCTCAAGATGAACTGAAACCTTACCGCAGAGCCAGGATGCATGATGAGGCTGGATGATTTCAGCTGGGTCTTTCAAGGAATTCAGGTTTGGCCAAGGTAAAGCAGAGGTTTATTAATGATGTATTATGCATTTGGGAAAAATAATAAATACTTTTGTGGTGTATTTTCTGTCATGATTGCCCAAATATGGTAGGTTGTTACTCCACAGTAAGGGAGAGTGTGTTTATCAGATAAGTGCAAAGTAATTTAAAGTTGCATTCTAGTATATTTTCTGAGTTTCAAATCTCTCTCTTTCTGAAAAAGAAAGTTCTCTTTTCCTTTAAAAAGGAACCAGACTTTGTATAAATCACATTCAAAAAGCGTGAGAGTGTATTGAAGCATGTTAAAACTTTCTGTGTTAATGGATTAAATATAAGAAACTAGCTGTTCTGCAACAACTGCTTTTTTCTTCATTGTAACAACTTCAAATTTTCCTTTTACGTGCCCTCTCAACACCATTCTAAGTGTCAAACACACACACTGAAGTGAAATTCAAAATAAGAATAGCAACAAAAATTAATAAAATATAAGATGCTTTTAAAAGAGCTTGCACAGCTCCTGCTACTTCACCCAAGGAAGATTGAAGGGATATTTCTCACCATGCATTAGAGACATGAGCTTTACTCTTGAGCACAGGTCTTTAATGCCTTGCTCTAGTCATATGAGCATGAACCATTATGTTTTAGTTCAGTTAGTTCAGTTTAGTTCAATTTTGTTCAGTTGTTGAAACCTTCAGAGGAATTTTAGGTGCAATGTTGACCTTATCTGAGTATTTCATAGTCATATGCCACCTTGTAGACAGGAAAGCCAGCTCTACCAGGTTAGTAGACATGATGGCTTCCCTGATCAGTGAAAAGACAAATTATAACAGCAAAAAAAAAAATCTGAGCCTAGTACAGTCTCTTAAACATTACAGAGCAGTGCATTGTAAACTGGAGGGGGAAAACATTCTGTGAGGACAAAAGTAGTGAGGTCACTTTTTTTTAATGCATTTTTTAAAAGTGAAGCAAACCCCCTTATTTTCTAGCCCACATATCATCACCCTGTGGGGTTTTCAAGTACTGTCTTGAAATTCAGCACATTCTCAAGTCCTCTCTGTCCCTCATTTATGTGTTTTGCATTTCAGTGTGACAAAACAAAAGATACCCGTTTTTGTGGTACACACCTGCAAGATGGAAGACATTGTTTCAAGTTTCCATTGTTTCATCCACCCAAAGGGAGGGAGCCAGCTCAGGTCTCGCATTTTTCCATGCTGCTGTGCCAGCCTCATCCTCAGGTGGGATCTGTATTAGGAGAAAGGACTGAACAGATACAGGTGGTTAACTTGGTTAACTGCAGGAGAAGGTGCTGCCTGTGAGCCCCAAAGTAGCTGTAATGCTTCACACTTGGGGAGCAGCACAGACAAACAGGAGAGCTTTGTCTGTGCATTGTAAAGGGAATCCTGAATTTTGGATTCCCCTGTAATCAGAGTCCTCACAAGATTAAGCTGTAAGATTTAGCTGTAATACTTGAATAGTGAAACCATAGGTGAATCACATTAAATATCTTATATTCCACAGAGAGCCCTTAGATGCATCAGCCTTTTATGAAAAGGAAATATTTTAGGTGTAGAATAATCTAGCAAGGACTAACTTATATGATATGCTTACAAGAATTATTTCCACCAGAGTAATCAGGTATGGTCTCATAATGCTCCTCTTACTCAGCTTCTATTTAGCAAATTTGTTGTGTCCAAGTTATGTCTTTTTATCTGTACTTGCTGTTATTACCTCTGCTATGACTTGTACCTTTTCTATGTTTGGAAGCTACTTTTTACAGACTACTAGTGAGAAGCCACGGGTCAGACACATTTATATACAAAACCACCACGTGTGGGATGGATAATGGCAATGAAATTACCATGAAAATCATTTAGTCTGAAAGAGTGAAATTACATCTATTGTACTCCCAAGGAAACAATGCATGAAGTGCTAAGGGAAGTGTTATAATCAGATACTTTGATTAAGCTTATCAAGAGAAACATGAAAAGCTGCTATTATGAGTGCCTATTCCCACAGCCATCAGCAATTTTCATATATGTTTTCAAACAAACAAACAAAACAAACAGCAACCCCCTCAATTCCTCCTCTAAATTAGGAGAACAAGTAGTACCAGTTTAGGTCAAAGATAATGTTTGTTTCCAGTACTTGTAATGAGTTAGATATCCAAATTTTGGCTGTTGGTTTTGTCTTAGACTAAGCATGCAAAGTCTCAGCTTCTTAAATCTTTAAAGCACATCTGGAAAGACTAAAATAGAATTATTGTATTCATGTTTTTTCTTTTTTTTCTGTAATTCTGTCTCTTTCTAATCAAATTGAGAATGTGGCTATGTCATAAACGTTTATCTAACTTTGGCTATTCATTATCTTTTTTTTCTTTATGGGTAAGACCTTCTCATTCCCAAGCTGCCCCAAAATGCCAGAGTTATTTTAAAAACAAATGTTCCTCTTTCCTGAGAACTATTTTCTCCCAAAAAGTATGAAGCTGTGTTATCTCTTGGGTCCACTAAATCTCTTTCTGGATGAAAGCTCAGGAATAAGTCACGACAGACTTTCATGTCCTCATTTTTTCAACATGTCCAATGAACAAATACAGCTTGATGGTCCCAGTGAAAGTGGCAGCACTCATTTCTGGAGCAGAGCAGGCTCTCCTCTGACCACTGCAGAACATGGGAAACCTCTGCCTTGCACAGAAAAGTCAATTTTATATTGAAATTGAAAAGCTGGAGTGGAGCAGCCAAGATCAAACAGGGAGTTGCTTGACAAATTCTGTAGTTCAAAGACTTACTGGAGTGTCATCTTAAAAATGGATTGTGTTTCCTTTCCAAATTCTACTTTGGTGTCTGCTACTAAGTAAACATCTACGTGATTTGTCTAATAATCCAGCCTTAGAATTCCCCCTGGTTTGAAAAAGTCAAGTCCCCTAAGTAAACTGTCTTGGAGATAAAATGAGAAATTGCAAACTTTCTAATAACTTCTAATATTTTATTTTTATCTTTGTGTAACTCAAGTTGATCTTTCTGCTTTTGCACTGTATAGAACAAAACCACTTGCCAGCTTATTGCAGGTCTGACTCTGAAATTAGAATTCTAAAATTATTTTCTTTTATTATTTTTACGTATAATACTCAGCTGAGCTCCAGGTAATTAAAATAAAATGAAGTCCCCCTTGTTCTGCTTTTCAGAGGAATGAACCTATCAGAGCAACAGGAAGGTGTAATTACACTGAATAGGTTGAGTGTAAAGAGACTGTCACCCACTGCTCTCTGCTTTGCAAGACCTTTTACTGCTGGGAGCCCACAACCAAATTTACATTCCACATACAAATTTACATGTTTCAAATGCTGGGCAAGTACCAGGTGAAAATTCAGCAACCATGGACTGGTTATTCTTTTGCAGGCCCTTCCATTTTACAGCTGGAAAGTCACATTAGCAATATATTGATAAAATTCTTATATAGATTATGCTAAAAACAAGGCTTGCTTGACTCAAGTGTTTGATGCAATAATTTTGCTTAATATAGAACTAATCAAGGCTCCATCTTGACGTAATCCAAGAAAATAACTGTCTTCTAACCATCAGCTCCAATGGCATTAGACAATTATGCTTTCTCTCTTGCACAATGTGTATTTATAGTGCAGCAGATAACTGCACTGGGTATATTCTTGGAAGCCAAGATAAAGCCCTTACATTTCTGCACAAATAATCTGGTTTTCAAAAGCATTCAGATGTAAAAATGATGTTAATAAGTATGTTGAAGTAACCTCCAGAGGCAATACTGTGGTTATTTTTCACATAGGAATTTAAAATGCCTACATCCACAATTTTATGATTTTAAAAAGGTACATTTTGACCTCAAAGTGTTACTCTTGACTAAAATAACAACCTATGCCGGAGTTTTGCTGAGTCTTCAAAAACTGAGGAAAATTTTAATCTGAACTGAGACAGCCTTCTCAATTCAGGCATCTGGTTTGTCTGTCTGCTCCCAACAAACAGATAATAAACTCCTGCAAATGCAGTCCATCATCTAGGCTGGAAACCAAAGCGTCCCTAGGCTCTGCAGTTGTTGATTTCAGCTGCCAGGAGATCAAAAGAGCCAAAAGGTTTGCTGCTTTGAGGCTTTTTTTTTTTTTTAACCTTTTTGAGGCTTCTTTAAAGAACAAACTGTTACATCTCCTTTCTGGCAGAAAAAAAAGTAATGAATGAATTTTTTTTTTCTACTGTATTACACTGCTGCAACATTCAGGAGCTTACTATGATTATATATGCTAATAAGCCCTCATTCACATCAACAATATAGTATTCAGTATTATTAAATATTTGAAAATATAATGGCTAATGGCAATGGTTCTGTTTTTCTTCGTGACAATGGAACTATTCTTTGCTTAAAAGCTTTAATTTCTTATGCAGGAGGGAATTTCTCCAGGGAAAATAGCACACGTTAGTTAGAGGGAAGGAAAAATTTGTCCTCATAAATTTTAATGTGTAATTTATTTGCTTGTTTCTGTGGATTAGTCTGAAGAAAAATGTGCAGGGCAAAAGCCAGCATGGCTTGATTAATGGTCCAAAAGGTCTTTTGGGGATTAGGGATTTGGATGAATTGCTTAATAACATCTTGGGTTTTAAGAAGGCCCTTCTAAATGTTTTAATTTATACCAATACCTATGAAAATTGCATAATAATAATCACTCTTACCATATGGTGAATGTAACTGCATTCCAAAGGCTTCTTTCCAATTTGACTTTAACTCTCTCTTGAATACATGGCTGTATGTTCTTGTCATGTACAGCAGGAGATGAAATACAAATTGGTCACTGGAGGTAAGAGAAATAAAAACATGTGCTACTAACTCCTAGTTCATATCAATACCGTACTAAAAAAAAAATCTATGAAATATTTGAAAGTAACAAGGTTATGGTAATCCACCCTCCTGTCTACTGCTGATTACAATGGGCTGCGTCTCCTAGAGGTCACTGACCAGAAGGAAGGTGAGATCTACCTCCAAATTCTAATCAAAATTACATTTTTGTTAAAAAATTGGCAGCATTGGTTGCTTTGGCTAAGTGTAGATTGAAGTTTATTTTCCAGGTTTAAGCGTAACTCAGTAGAGTGAGAATATAGGGTGAGGTTCTGTTGGAAAAAGCCCAATAGCTGGTCCACCACCTGGACATACCACCTCTTACTAGCACAGTCTGGTGATTTGAGAACCTCCTGATAACAAACATTGCATTTTTTTCAAGTTATATTAAGAAAAATGTACTGTCAAAGACTTTGCGGGAATATAATTTAAAGAAATATTTACTGACTGATTGTGTCTCATTTAATTCCTGCAACGGTATCTAAGTCTAACTGTAGGGAGCTTTCATTTTTAGATTAGGAATAAAGGAATTTATTTATGAACAAATAAAAAGAAAGGAAAAACAAATCAGAACTAAGCAAAGAATCTAGGCAAGAACTTTTCCTGTTTTACATAAATTCCAACCCCAGTTTACTTAAATAAATCTCCAGCAAGGTTAATGAGGAACCTCAGACCCAGTGCCTGGGAAAACAACTCAGAATAAATGTACAAATATAGCATGAGTTTCCAAACTAGAATGATGCACAGAAATCTCAGTTGTTTCTGGCACAGAATCTCATGAATTATATTTCCTCATGAAGAAATACATGAAGTAATTTGAAATTCTCCCAACAGAGCTACCAGGTACAATGTACTTATTGGAAAACCCTTACATGAATATCTGGCTTTGCCACAATCCTAACCCTCAGAACCAAATATAACAAACTATACGTGATAAGAAAGCAGATGAAAATAAGGAAAAACCCCAACACTGGAAAAGAGTAATTTGACCACAGAAGACTAAGAGTAGTGCTATTTATTGCAAATTTTCAAACTGTACTAAAGATTTCACATGCAGAAAGCTTAATTCATCACAGACCACCAACACTGACATTTTGAAGCCTTTTCTCTATGACAGTATCATAAATTCAGGAAAAAATAATAGTTTCCACAGAGGCAATCCTTCAGCATGGGTAGATATAGAGCTCTACTAACCGAAGGAAACCAGACAAAATACACTTTTCAAAAAAAAGTTTAAAAGCTCCAACAAACTCCCAGCTCTTCACTGTGAAGCAAGCTCAACACAGAAAAATCCAAGAGGAGCTATGTTAAGAGTAAGAAAATTTATATAAATGTTAAAAGATGTGGTAGTAAATCACAAGGCTCACATATCTCTGCAGTATTACGTTATAAGAGCTAAACAAATTATGAAACTCAATCTAGGAAAAGTTCGACAACAGAACTGATAAGACAAATATGCTACTTACAAAAGCATCTTTAAAAGTATGAGAAAAAGCTTAGCAAGAGTAAGGCTGGTCTTCACTAGTCTTCAAGCACATTTTCAGCCACAAAAGACTATGTCAGAGACTTATCAAACAACAAATACTTTAAGAAAATATTTGATTGTCTCCTTCTTGGAATACTATATAAGCAGGAAGAATAAAAGATGGTTTTATACCAGCGCATATCTTGCAGAGATGAAGTGTACTCGATGTCAAAAACAGTAGCACTGATGTCAGAGAGGTTCTCTCAGTGGGGCATTTGGCACTGAAAATACAAGCTTTTAAGATGAAGTCAGACAAAGTGAGAACAGAGTGATCCAACAACAGAACACCACTTATGTTTTACTAATGTCAATCAGCTAACAGGAAAGTGAAACAGCACTGTAAGAAAAAGTGGCTTAATAAGCAGTGGTAAAAACAATGCAGTCATAAAAACCAAATATTTTATAATTTTGGCACTGTATTTAAGTATATTAAGACAATTTGCTTTCATGTAGATATGAGAAATGATCAGATGGAAAATCTGTTATGAACTGGAGTTGCATCATTCATTGAATCAAAAGAAATGTGGTCACTGCAAATTTAGTAACTCAAGACCAAACTAATCCTTGTTTCAAAAATAATTTCCAAATTCACATCTGGATGTCTCCATAATTTTAAAAGCAAGTTCTATGGAAAAATAGTAAATATTGAGCAGAGATTAATTCATAATAAATTTATAGGTTTATCCTAAAATTCCCTAATTCCAGCACGTCTTGGAATGAAGCTACAGGGAATATGACTGGCTAACAGGGAAATGTGGAAAAGGGTCAGAGAAAGTAACTTCCCATGCAGGAAGATTTGGGGGAACTTCGAGAACATAAATGCGATAAAGGAAGGAGAATAGAAAGCTTTTTTCTTTTTTTTTCCTAGCTCTTTTCTGATTGTATGGCAGAATCCAGATTCAGACAAAAGCCAAGCCATTGACTATTTTTACAGTCAGGCTTTTGCTGTTATAGTTACCTTTCATGCCTTGAGGAAAGAAAGAAAAAAGCTGTTACTCCTCACAAGATCCCTCATTACAGCTCTGAAGTTACTGCTGATTTTCATGAATGCAGTTTTCTTTCAGTTTAATAACTGAGAAATATTGACCTTGGGTATTTTGAACCTGCATTTGTGAAGCTGATGATGCTGACAGAATGAATCACACAGGCTTGCATTTCCATTTAATTCATATGTCTTTTGAATTGGGCTGTTTTCACACATCATATCCTGAATTTAGACCCTGGAAAATTGAATTGCTAGTTGAATTATAGCTGTAAGTGGCACTTTGGAATGCCTATAGAAATTTCTTCATTTTTTTCTATTGGTGATATGCAGTATTAATTTTTTGAAAGTCATTAGGGTTAGCTTATCTTTCTGGAGATCTATTTTTGAACATGACAAACACACACTCCCTCGACTCTCCCCACGTACAGCCCAGAAGAGCTGTTTTTGCTGGTGAAGGGATAGAGGCTGAGCAGGGCTGAGCCTGAGCCTGCAGAGACACTCAGCTGGTGGATGAGATCCATCAGGACACTCAGACCAGTTCACTGCAGAACGGCACAGGTGGATCCATGGTCCTCTAAAGCCACCATGGGACCAAACCTGTTTGTTTTGCCTTTGAGCCCTGAGAAGTTGGAGCCACTGCTGCCTTGACAGGACACTGCTGGGTGCAGGTCAGGAGCAGGGGCTCTGGTAAGCTCTTCTTCCACCTGGAGCCAATGCTCCCACCTTCTCTTCTGGCAGGCAACTCTTGGTGCCTGTTCTTTAGTTTGCCCCTGACCTCTGGCTTTGATTTTATCATTCTTCCTTCTCTCACTTTTCAGCAGGAATCAACAAGTCTGAGTCCTTGTTCCTCAGACTTGGAGCAGGAAAATTAAAATGAAATGGTGTCTGCCCTGCTGAGAGGCCCTGAGCTGGAGCTGTGAGCTGAAATTGTCTGCGAAGGCCCTGCAGACAAGGCCTGGCCAGGCTCGGCCCAGAACGGGCCGATCTGCTGGGGCAAACCCTCCTCAAATGATCCCAGCCTGGACTAAGCTTTATGCCCAGCCAGCTCAGAGCAGCAATAGAAGCTCTTTTGGAAATCACCTCCATCCACACCAACAATCTGCTGTGAGGTGAGTTACAGCTTCTCCCTTTGCCCAGAGCAGCTGTGGATGCCCCATCTCTGGAAGAGCTCAAGGCCAGGCCGGATGGAGCCCTGAGCAACCTGGGGAAGTGGGTGCCACTTTTGTCTGGGGAAGGCAGCTTGGAATTGGGTGATCATGAAGGTCCCTCCCAATCCAAGTGTTTCTATGATTTCTGTGACCCCATGAGACCAATGTATCGATGTATACATTTCTCACAGAGCAAAGTAGAAGGGCACAATCCTGCTTTTGGCTGTGTTGGAGTAAGTCTGAGGTGGTTCCACAGCCTCTCCTGGAGCCACTCCAGGGTCCCACTCTGTGTCCAGAGCTGGGGTGGGATCACCTGAGCAGGCTGCCCAGAAAACCTGAGATCTTGTTTCCACTGCCTTTGGGACTTTGTGTCTCTATATTACTCCTGCCATCCCTAAGTGCATCAGTGATTGCTTTGGTAAAAAAAAAAAAAAAGTAGTCTAGTGTTTCACTTAGTACTGGAAGAATTATGGAATAACTATAAATATATATACTCTGCTCCAAGGCTAAGTCCCTTCTGAACGTGATTAGCCTTGAAATAGGGGGAAATTCTCAGTACTTTTAAACCGTAAATATGTCAGGATGCATCTTTTTTCTGACTTTCTGCTATATGAGTTGAATGTGAAAGGATTACTTTTTCAATCTGCCTTTTTCCAATCTGGAAAGACATTTCTGGATATGCATTTTTTTATGTATTTGAGTGAATGAAAATTCATTCTCTTATTCTTGATATATGGCTTGTTTTATGATTAAGGATACCATAAAGGGCATTTTTAAAAAGTTTTTCTTTCTTCTTGATAGCTATTTTGGGTTTTTTCCTCTGTGAAAAAAATTACTTTTAGTTCAGTGAATTCTGTCATTTCTACTGTTTTTCCCATTAAGCTTTTTTTTTTTTCTTTAAGTGAAGTTAGGGAGAAGGAATTCAAAAGAAGAAATGTCAGTTTAGCCAGCAAAAAAAAAAATTCAAAACTTTGTTGAGCTACCATGACTATCTATCATAATTTTTAATGTAATCTGTTCATAATTTCCTGACCAGCTTGTCTGAAGATTGAGACCCTGGCAGGTATGCCCTGACTCAGGTATGGTTCTTAGAGATAAGCAAGTCAATCTTTTTCCCTCAGCTGCAACCCATTCCTTCTGCTTGTTCACGTATAAATTCAGATATTATAGATTAGAAGATGGAGAAAGGAGAGAACTTGATTCAGATAAGTTACTACTAAGGGCTGATCTAAATTACAGTTCCAGGGGAAAAACCCTTTTTTTTAAAAATATGTTAGAGTAAGTATTCTAGATCTGCATGACATAATTAAAATAAGCTTAGAAACCTCCTTCAGAAAATGTTGGTCATGTATCTCAAAACATAGCACCCAAATGAAGTTTATCCACTCTAAGTGCAAGAAAAATCTTTGGTTTACATCAGGGTAATTCAGAGCCAAATTCAGCCAATGTTTTAAGTATTTATTTTGCTTATTTTTCCTGCTTTTTGGAAAGGTTCATCATAGTCTGTTTAGTTACTGCAGTCTCAGTAACAGAAGATGTTGCTTCATGAATTTTCTATAGAAGGTTGGTGGTGCTCAGGGGTTTAAGCATGGATAGATTTACTATGAAGCACTGGTGGATTTGTAAAAGCAAAATGAGAACTGGATACCCTGCTTCTCCAGCAGTGATTGCCAACAACACTTTGAAAAATAATAAAAATCTACTGTAGTAGTCCTCACCTGAAGCAAGGATCTGAGTTATATTATTGCTTGTCTCATCAAAGGTTTTGAGAGCTCCAGGCACACAGCTCTGTACACTGAAAAATACAGCCCAAGGGAAATGTAGCCACACAAGATGTCCATAGTCTTTGTGTCACAAAATAGAGGCAAAAATTTTAATTAAAATTTTTAAATAATTTTTAAAATATAGGAAGAATTTGTCAGGGTTTTAATTCAGCTAGTTTTCCCATGTAATCAGAACATCCAGGGACATCCCAGGAGGATTCAGGTTCTTTCTTCTTTCCTTACTTAGGGAATAGGTAGCAATACAGCTGTGATTTGGTGCCTGGGCAACAGACAATTGGTATTAATGCCATTGTTGTACATTGTAACTGGAATTAATTTACTTTATCTTTTGCAGATAGGAAGTCTGCTCCCCTATATGCATCAGAAAGGGAATATTAAAACATCCTCTCTCCTCCAACACCAAGTGAGGTCCCAGAATGTCAGTACTGAGATCTGTGTCTGGATACAGTCCAGTCCTCTTGCCATTGCTAGGAAATCTCTTACTTTCTCTTAACAAGGTTTGATCAAATAGAGGGCCAGATATGCTTGACAGGAATTTTTTTATTCTTCTCTTCATTTTCCATTGTCTGGAATGAATTTCTTCCTCATTTAGTTGCATGTATGGTCCTTGCTGGGTCCCATATTTGAGATAATATTCCCATATTGACAAAAATTCACTTGTTCTCCAAAATACTTCGATATTGGCGTTTTTACATTTAAAAATAGAAGGATAGAGGCCACTACTCTGACAGGACTGTGAATGGAAATACAGCACAATTAAAGTCAGAAACAAAACACAAACAAAAAGAGAATACACTTTATATTCTTTTTGTAAGTTTGTGCAATTAAACTAAAATCAACATTAATTCTTTTCCTTATATTAAAATACTTTTGTTTACAAAAAATTGAGAGCCAAGATTTCATATTTAAAAAAAAAAAAAAAAAGAGCTGCTTTTTCCCCTGTTGTCTGTTTCTATAAACTGCTGGGAAAAGGTGACCCAAAAAGTTTCACTGTAATATTTTCCTCTCAGGTGATGTGAATCCCATCTAAGATTAATAAAGTCAAAGAAATACTGAAGTAGAAAAAAACCCCAAAACCAACAACAACAAACCAGGCATTCTGCAATGTAGGGTATTTGAGTGCCTTCCCACAACTAAAATTATGGTTTGGATAATAAATGTGCCTATAAATATCAGGTAGCTATGGGAATTTTTAAAGATTTCATGTTGCTGGAAGGACAAATAGGGACTGACTGTCAGTGCTGGATGGATGGTAATCTTTCTCACAACAAAATACTTGTAAGTTGCTATTCACACATGAAACATTGTAAAGGGAAATATTTAAGAGTCAAATATGGTAAAAGTTGGAGAGGAGTGATAAGGTTAGCACAGTGGGTAGGCTTTAGTAGTGAACAGAAACTAGGGCCCATCAGATCCTGGGAATTCCTGAATGTTCTTTGATAAAGTTCATTTTTACCACACAGCAATTATTACAACCTTAAAAGGCAATTTGATTCTTGCCCCAGTCTCAAATAACCCTTAGACTACCTAGACTGCTGGCTGGCCTTATTTCTTCACACCTTCTGGGATAAGAAAATATTCAGAAAGCTTTAGGGATACACCTAAAGATTTAGGAACTCAATAGGTAAATGCTTTAATTTTGAGCTGCTAAAGCCTGATCCCAGGACAGAGTTCAGTGCACTCACCAGAGGATGAACACCCAGCTCTTGTCACACTCACCATGGGGACCCCTCGAGCAGACCAAATCTAAGGTCTGAAGTTAGCTGTGAAACACAACTCACCTTGCAGCACTTTTCACAGGGCTGTGCACTCTGTATACTCAAGTTCTGTGGTCTATAACCATTCTTTGAAGAAGCATGTGTAGGTCACTCTTCCTTTCTTTTTCTTCCTGAGTAAAATTTTTTTGCTTCTCAAAACCTTCCCTACTTTTACACCTTTATACTACAGGACACACAGTCCTAAAAGAGGGAAGGAAACCCAAGCATGTTTTCATCTCAGCAGTTCTGCACCCATCTTTCAGGAAATGTCCTCCCTGCAAAGCTGTGAGCTGCCTGGAGGGGTGGTGCAAGCTGCTCCAGCTGAATCTGCTCCAAGACACAGAAAGTAGGTAATTAGAAACTATTATATACTTCCATTTTCTCAAATTATATACCTGGGGAAAATGACAAACTTTGGTGCTCCAGGTGGCTTCATCAAAGTTGCCAAGAGAGGAAAAAGAAAAGAGTAGCTGCAGTAAAATTAAACACACTTAAATTTCACGTGTTTTGCTACAGTTTAGTAACTTTGTATTGTCTTGCCCTTTTTGTTAACAAGAAACCTTTCCCCCAAATTTGCCTCTTTTCCCACTGCGACTAACTTTTCATATGGAAGACACCTACTTCTGCTCCCAAATCTTATCCTTTATATTTTGAATACACTCAGATAAAAGTGTTTTAAGGCAAAGTAATTTGTGCTACAAATTGTACAGAAACAGCTCTGTAACCACAGAGGTGATGCATGTGATCCTGCTCTGCCTGTCAGGAGTGTGAATGTATTAAAAGATAAAAGTTGATAAGATATAGATATGTAAGATTTTGTAATCAAATTATATAGGTAAAATATGTTTCTATCAACACCTAAATTCCTGTTAGGTTACCATTCCGGAGTCCTGGCAAACTTTGCATCCCATTAAATGAATCTTTAACCAGTATTTTGTTACTAAAAGTCTGGGAAAATATTGTCAGATGATAAGGAAATTCCTCCATCATTACTTGTTGATATATAACACTGTCCTGAATTTGTCCAATGTGAATTGGAAGTCCTTGTGCCAAGTGATTTTATCTCTTTCCTTACCAGGAAACTTCTTTATTTTCACAGCAAAAAAGAAAGATAAATACCATTTTCCCTCTCTTTCCATTGTGGGCTTGAAGCTTATCAAACTATCAGAGAAAATATTAAAAGAAGAAAAGAAGATTACTGTCCCAGCATTTGCTGTGTATTATTGGCAGGTAAATGCAGAGAATGGGAATGACCAATAAACTAGGGGGAAAAAAAACCCCAACAAACTACTGCTTTGACACTCTACTCTCTCAAGACATGTGTTCAAGAGGATTGCCAGTCTACAAGAAGGATTACAATTTTTACATTCACATTTTCTGTTTCCTAGGAGTCCCCCATGCTGGGGGGCTGCAGTGAGAACTCCCAGTCCCTGGAGGCTGGCTCTGTGTTCAGTGGGATGGTTTCTTTTGCCCTCACTCTGACCTATGACATGAAAATGCAACATCAAACATACAGCTCTGGATTCTCAGTTACACAAATCAGTCTGCACACCTGCAGCCAAGAACCATTGTGCCAGCAGCAGGAATGAACCAGCAATTTCTGGTATCTAATATTGAACAGTTCTGCAGAGTATTAATGTAGTCTTCACTGACCGTTAAGAAAAAATATATACATAAAAGAAAAGAAAATTTTAAATATTTTATATAGAAAAGAAAAAATATATACCTAATGTAAAACCCAAGTTGTTTTGGAATAAAGGATCAGTTTTTATAGACTGAATTGCCATATCAAATTCATAAGCGGCTTTACAGTCTACCAAAGTAAATTCTCTTCAGGCACAAATGAAAAATAGATAGAAACAGCAAAAAAAGAAAGCTTCCCCCCTAAAACCCCGAAAAAATAAAGGTCCTTGATGTTACCTTAAATACAATGAATAAGTACCCACCAAAATAAGCTTCCAATATAATCTTGTCAATGAGGCCAATGATTTGTACAAATTGTGTTTGGCTAATGGACAATTTATGTTCCATTTTCTGGAATGAGTCTGGCAGGAGCTGATCCTCAGCAGACATTCTCTTGGTTCTGCCACTCTCTTCCCAACAAACTACTCCACAGAATCCTGAATGTCAGTGTGCTAGTGACAATAAAGTCTTTGCACAAGGAAAGCTGGTTATGTTTCTAGTTACCATGTATGCTTTGAACAGATGTTAGTGGTGATTCTTGTTTTAGCTTACAGGTGGGGGCTTTGCAGAGGTCTGATCTCAAATGTCTGCACACATTAATACCTGTACTAGGACTGGAGTGTGCAGTGAGCACTACTAGTCTGTGCTCATGAGATTGCTTATGAGATCAGATGTGTGAATGGAGAAACTTTGTTTCACCCTCACCCCCTCTAAGAAATTCCTTATCCTAGAAATGAGTCCACTGTTTACTTCAGAAAACACTGTTTCCAGGCCTGCCATTCTCGTCTGCAGGATCTCTGGTAAGGCACAGCTTGGCCCAACAGATTTAGTGTAGCAAAAATAGAAAATACCCAGAAAGGAGCAGGATAAATGTGGCTGAAGATCAAAGACTGGGGTGTTCTTTTTTGATCATGGATCATTACATGAGCCCAACAAGAAGGATGTTGAACTTCACTTGTTTCTCCAAATCCTGGAGCTGGTGATGAGCTCCCTTCCCAGCCTTTCACAGTGACCATAGGTGTGACTGCTACCCTGAGCTCTTCAGGCTCTGCCTAAGCCAGACTTCACTGCAGTTTAAGCCAATTCCTAATCAGAGTACAACTGATGCATGTGAATGGGAATCACTACGTTTGGCCAGAACTAGCATGGAAATAATTTCATTTACATTTCCCAGGCTATGCAAAAGTCAGTAGACAAGAACATTATTTGTGTAGAGATTCTTGAATTAAATGGATGTGTGAGCCAGCATGTCCTTTAACATGGCATTCAAAAAGTTATTTCTTAGACTGTCTTCCAGCTGTTGTATAATATTCTGATTTAATTTATAATATGTGCAGTCACACAAATTCTGTTGACGTCAGTTGTAGTTCATTCCTTATAATTAGTACATAATGCTCATCTCATCTTTAACACAGGCAAGTGGAGTAATCATTAATTTTTCTAAAATAATTAAGTTGTCAAAATATAATGAAGATAAGAAAATTAAACAAACTCTCTTATGAGTCTGAATGAAATTTAAACTGAAAAAATCAACAACAATCTATGTCTGGGTTTTTTTTTTTCCAGAAGTAAATAACCTTATTAAAAAAAGAAAAAGACACTTCAGCTGGTGCTTTGACAAGAGTGTAAATCTGTCACATTAAGAGCAATCCCTGAACACTTAAGTAAGTGAATAATTAAGAATATCATAACTCTTATGCCACCCCCATAGTTATGTCACTTTAGTAATGTATCACTGCATAAAACAGTAGTCTTGGAATGGATTCCTCTGGTGACGAAGTAAGAGAGTGCTGATATTTAGCTTAAAGGTACCTTTGTCCCCCACCAGCCCTTCTCCTGGGCCTCAGATCAATGAAATTTACATTGAATCGACAGGAAAACTCTCCATGATGCTAAAAAGCCTTAAAATAATGCAGATCTCCTCAAATATGAAAGATAGGATGTAGCCTATTACTCTTATTCATGTCTGTTAATAGAATAGGTTTGATTGGAAGGGGCCTTAAAGATCATCTAGTTCCATCCCCCCCGTCAGGAGCAGGAGTAATAATTGTAATGTCTCAATTAAAAACAAAACAAAAATAATATTCTGGATTATTATTACAATAAAAAAAATGAAATTAAGCCTGGGGGGAAAAAAAAGAAAGTGTGAGGGTAGCCAGTTAATTTTTAGAAAGTGGATCAGAAACATACAGCAGAGTCAATGCATCCCTCACTGTGCAAAAGCTTCCAATTGTCATTAATTTAAAATCTTTTGGAAAGCCTCTTTGATAAAACTGTACATGAGGAAGAAATTTATCTGATAATGGCAAGACCAAGCCATGGATGCTTCTTTTTATTCAAGCCTATTGGATGCATGAAGAATATCTATTTTGCAGAAGAGAATCCGCAAAAGTTTTCTTCAAAATGTATTTCTTACTCCTGAATTTTAATGAAACCCACTACTTTTCATTGCTGTAGACCAAATTTCTATCCCCTGGCATGCCCACAGAGTTGGTTCCATCTTGCAGATGACAACTGCCAAACCCTGTAATGACAGAAAACCCAATGACTAGGAGCATTATTTGTTTGTCTGACTTTGAAGTCAATGATCCGTGAACAGGCAGAAACAAAAGACTCATTTGCAAGGTACAGCCTTGGGTACATGAAGCTTTTCTGTGCACTCAGTTTCAGGCCCAGTTAGTCCAGCATATACAGCTGAGAAAGTGCAGCTTATTTTCCAGCTTCTAAATATGGAAAGACTTGGGACCTGATCCAAATCTCAGTGAAGTCAATGGGCATCTTTCCATAGACTCCAATGGGCTTTGACCTGGGATCATTATTCCAAACACTGCTAGTAAGCTAAGTTGGGAGAAAGTATTATAAGTAGTTTCTCTACTGAGCAGCTTTAGGAGAAATCTCATCTGTGAGATGTGGCTTTGCATGTGTGAGCACGTGGGTGTGTATACAAATTGTACACAAACAGGAAAATGCATTTTCATAAGCAAACTGCTTTCCTTAAATGACTCCCTCCTGGCCTGGCTATTTTTGACTGAAAGTACTATAAACAGAGCAGAGCAGATATTTGTATCATTCAGACAAGGATTTCTCTTGGGTCAGCATAAGAGCAAACACAATTAAGCCACCTCCTGACTGAGGCATTGGATATGCATAAGCAAGCAAAGCTTTCCATTGTTTTTGTGCCAGCCTTTCACATTGATATCACCCATACTGGCCTTACATTCCTTCCTCACCACCAAATGGCCAGTGGCTCTTTGCCATTGCTCTCCTCCCCACCACTGCCCCCAGATCCCACCCACCCTTTGGAAATTCCTGCCTGTGTCCTGAAATAGCCGTCAGTTTCTCCAGGACACCTCTGATTACTCAGAAGAAGAGGAAGAAAAAGGCAATTGGAATTTGTCATTGTTTCTCAATGGATTTCCATTGAGTTAGCCCATCTCTCTCCTAGTCTCTGGCTTAGTCTCTTCTAGCTGTATGTGTAATGCAAGCTTGCAAATGCAGACTTAATCCTGTTCAGCCTATTTACTCCTTCTGTCACTGCCAGGCTCCCTTGATCATATTGACCAATTATATTTTGGTCAAGATATTCATCTATGCAAAGAGACAGTTTAAGGACTTTGAATTAACTTAGCAAACCGTTTTGTTATGCCATAGACACAAAATAAACATTATTCACACAAGTGATGTGCAAAGGAAACGGGTCCCCAAACCTGCTGTTAAAAAATCCAGTGATAACCTCCTTGTGGTTGTCTTGCTGAGATAGTTGGTAGCTATAATGTTGCTAAAAATTCATAAGATTTGAGTTGTAGCCTAAAAGGAGACAATTTTTCACCCTGTGTTTGTTATGTAGGAAATTATGCACTACACTCCAGCAAGGATCTTGTCATTCATCCTGAAAACCCCCAAATTCAAACAGCAGTTTCACTGCTGTTTCTCATTCCATAATTTGTTGTACAGCTACAGCCTGCTCCCATAAGGTTAATAGTCCATTCATTTCTCCTTCCTAATCCTCTCTAGATTTATAATTAAAGCTGATGGGTAAGTACGACTACAATGACGGGTATGAACACAATGCAGACTTCTCAATATGATAAATCAGCCTTTGTTAAGGTCTTTCATACCAGAGTAACGCCAGTGAAGGGTACCACAACACTACTGAGTCGGCAACAATTCCTCTGCTCAAAACTTAGGAGCAAAAGCTCATTTTTATATGGGATTCAGGGAATTAGGGTTGATTGTCTGGTCAGTAGACAAGTTTGGACGCTCCTTAGAATTGCACCACTGCTTCAAATTTCTGTAAAATTAATTTTTAAAGGACCTAAGGGAAAACCCCCTTCCTTGACAAATTTTTCTGGGAAAAACCTGACTGCAGCTAAAGTCAATGGGAGACCTGCCACTGAATTTACTGAGACCAACAATGCACATCAGGGACTGTAGATATCTTATAATCCTGCTGGATCTGTTCTTATTACACTGGGAAAACCTAGAAACTAAAGCACTGGATCATCTCCAGTACCACTTCCCTTTTAGCTTCCAAGCAAGGAATGAAAATGAGCATTCTTCTCACCTTCTGGACAGCCTCTGAGCCATCTGTCTGAAAAGCCACTACATGGAAGCTTGAAAACTATCTTTTTTTTCACAATTAACTTTGCTTATGGCCTGAAAAGCAAGTTTTACAGTTGAGTGCAGCCACAATATTAAGACTTTCCACAGTGAAATCTCCTGTTTTGGGGCAAGATTTTTTTCCTTTGAAGCTGAAGGGAGTATTCAGTACTCTAAACCTTAGGCATGGAGTAGGTGCCTAAATCAGAAGGCCAGGTCCAGTGTGTTATCTCTGTTATGGTTCTAGAAGATGCAAAGCACTTAAGCACTTATCTCTCTTAATTGACTGTAAAATTCACTGTATTCAAAAAGAAAGGCAAAATCTACTTCCATGCAGGCAACCTAATAGACAAAGAAATCTTGATGTCATAACATTGATACTAAATACAGACGGTGGTCAGTACACCATAGACTGTTGAAAAAGTTCAGGACTGAGAGCCAGACAAAAGTCTGGATAGTTTATGGAGCTATTAGAATCTGTTTTATCTGCTAAATTGGGCTAGACAGCCTTGTGAGAACTGGATCTTTACAATTTTTTTCAAAGTTCTTTCTGCTTCTGGATAAGCCATAAATAGCCCGAGAAAAGGCCTTCTCATAGAATTTTGGCTATTCACACTCTAGTCCCAAGGGACCTGGGCAAGTGTGAAAACAAAGATGGAAAAAAAATTTAAGATTGCCCAAAAGCTTGAAGTTGAAAGAGAGGTGCATTTAAGAAAGTAGAGGAGAGAGGAGTGAGATAGATGATGTTTAGAAGATAGAAGGTTTTTGACTTGAGATGACTCTCCCAATATAAGAATATAGGATGATAGCTGACAGGACCATAGAAATGCAAGGACAGCCCTGCTCAGACCAGAGATCTGTCTGGCCTGGTATCTGACCAGCTGCAGAAGCCAAGTTAAAAGCATGAGAACAGGACAGGCCCATAATTAGCTCTCCTTGGGACTGCTCCCACTGGGTTGTCTTTTATGGCTTTCCTGAGGACACCCCGGTGCTGGGCACTACTTACTCAGGACATGAGCTATGCAGCCCCTTCCCATGGGATGCAGAGAGATTGATGCTCCTGCACATCTCCTTTCTAGCTGTGAATTCACTGCCCACCAACCAGCAGCTTTCCTCACAAGGTACAAACACTCTTGCTCTGAGCTGATCTTTCCCTGTACAGCAGACAGTTCATAGGGTGTGAACATCTTATTAGCAAAGAATATTGGGGAGAAGTTTGTCTTGTTTATACCAGCCTAGAAAACAATTTAAAAACCAGGGCAAATGAGAGAAGGGTGGAGGAGAAGATGGGAGATGAACGTCCCTGCCACTCACTGCTATCTATTTTCTCTCTGTATTCAGGTCCTGGTTTTTGTGAACTAAAACAGGGGAGAGATCTGTCTTCCAGGATCAGCACGGGGGCAGCTATGGCAATCCAAGGCAGAATTCTCTGTCAGGAAAGTATCAGGTCAGGCACACATGGATGTGTTTACTGTGAATACACTGGCCCCACAAGCCCTGCCAGCACAGCTCACTCCTGCCCCACAGTCACCTCTTGCTCTTCCCTTTGAGTGGAAGTGTCAGCCCAAGGATGGCTGTGTGTCTGTGCCTTGGGCAGAAGGCCACGGAGAAAATGGAAAATTCATAGAGCAATGTATTAACAGCAACTCCCAATGCCATGAGGAGTGATTAAACTTCATGAAGAAAGAAGGGAGGAGACTGGTTGATCTTAATCCAAAGTTTTTACTTAAATATGTTTATTACTGTAGTCATAAACTACCAGATGGTAGTGGTCAATGGCTCGTATCCTGATGACACAAGTGGTGTCCCTCAGGGGTCTGTACTGGGGAAATGTTATTTGATGTTATTTGATGTCTTCATCAGTGACACAGATGAAGGGAGCAGCTGCACCCTCACCAGATTTCCAGATGAAACCAGTCTGAGTAATGCAGTTGTCACACTGGAAGGATGGGATCCATCCAGAGGGACTTGGACAAGCTCGAGAAGTGGCCCATAGGAATCTCATGACGTTTAACAAGATCAAGTGCAAGGTGCTGCACCTGGGTCAGGACAGCCCCTGTTATCAACACACTGTGGGATGAGCAGATTGAGAGCAGCCCTGCCCAGAAGGATTTG
Source organism: Dicaeum eximium (assembly GCA_013396995.1). Taxonomy (NCBI): domain Eukaryota; kingdom Metazoa; phylum Chordata; class Aves; order Passeriformes; family Dicaeidae; genus Dicaeum; species Dicaeum eximium. The sequence continues at coordinate 2,061,683 of VWZP01004262.1, read as the reverse complement.
GGGTGGTGGGGGGTGAGAGGCTGGACATGAGCCAGCCATGGGCACTCCCAGCCCAAAACCGCCGTGTCCTGGGCTGCAGCCACAGCACCGTGGGCAGCAGGGCAGGGAGGGGATTCTGTCTCTCAGCTCTGCTCTAGTGGGACCCCAACTGGAATATTGCATCCAACTCTGGGGTGCCCAGAAGAAAGACATGGATCTCTTGTAGTGAGTCCAAAGGAGGCCACCAAGGTGATAAGAGGGATGGAGCACCTCTCCTACAAAGAAAGGCTGAGAGAATTGGGATTATTAATCCTGGAGAAGAGAAGACTTTGGGGTAATTTAATTGTGGCCTTCCAGTACCTGAGGGGAGCTTGCAAGAAAGCTGGAGAGGGACTTTTTACAAGGTCATCTGGTGACAGGACAAGGGGGAGTGCATGCAAACTAAAAGAAAATAAGTTTAGATTAGATATTTGGAAAACAATTTTACTGTGAGGGTGGTGAGGTTGGGGATGCCACATTCCTGGAGGCGTTCAAGGCCAGGTTGGATGGAGCTTTGAGCAATCTGATTTAGAGGAAGGTGTTCCTGTCAGGGATGTTGGAAGTGGATGTACCTTGAGGTTCCTTCCAACCCAAACCATTCTACAGTTCTGTGTAATATATCTGCTTATTACAACAGCTTTTTATTACTACTAAAGCAGAAATCATGAAAAGTCCTGTAAGTAAAAAGAAAAAAAACCTTTAGCTTATTTGTTCTGTCCTGATATGTCAAATGGTCTCCATGTAGATTCTGGGGTGGGAAAAGACTTCCCTATTTGCTGTAGGTGTTACAGAAGATTAAAGAGTATATGTACCTGTAAGAGGTGCAACTTTTATCCTTGCATACGTGACTCAAGAATGTTAAGGCCAGCAGAATTAAGAAACTGCATAAACTCTGTGGCATTTGTAAAATACCACTCAGCCACACAGTGACGTGCAGGACAAGTCTTCTTAAAGACAAATTGTCCTTTCTTTAACAGCTCTGAAGCTGGCCAGCAGAGATTACTAACCTCCTTAGTATCTCATGCTTAGCTGTAGTTTATTAATAGAGCCTCAATTATGCATGTACATGGTCTATTCAACTAAGTGTCCTTATCGTTTTTTCCCTTCTGTCCTCTTCTCCAGTCTCTCAATTTATTTTATTTGTACACTGTGTCTGAAATCAGCCTGTTAGCTCTAGAGATCTGAAATGTTTGTTTGTACAATTAGCATGATGAGATGATCTTGCTCTGATGGGAGCTGTGAAAATACAAATGTAATACAAATACTGCTAATTTGTTATGTTGGTAATCTGGTTGACAAAATCCTTTTGCAGCTTCCTTTCACTAACAAAGGAATAAGCACTCTGGTGAGTAGTATATGGATTAGAGCAGTGGAGACTCAGGCCAGAAATTACAGCATAAATCACTTTTCCTCCCAACTTCCTTGGATGATATAAACTGCAATCTCAGTGTTCCTTGTAACTGTTTTTCAGTTCTTGAACTGAAGAAAATTGCTTATTCCCAAAAGCAGTTCACTCTATGATTGGCTCTCCTGTTCTTGTGTGTTGAGGAAGACATCAATGATATAAATGTTCGCAGTGAACAGAATTATTTCTTGGTAGACCTCACAAAATCAAGTAATCAGTGGGAAAGAAAAAAGACAAAAATTTATGATATTTCTTTCTTTAACATAAAAAAGTAAAGTTATATGTTTTCAACTATCAACAAAATGTTTCATCTGAATATCAGGCCTCAGCCTCAACTGTGATGCAATGAAAATATGAGTGTGACACTGAGCTCTGTAAACTGAAATTAGGTCATTACCCTTGGTTAGATCTCTAAGGTTGGCTCCTCCACTGTTTTTAAAAGGTTCCCACATTTCCTACCATGTTCCTGCCCTACTCTGCAAGAAGTATAAAATATCAATATTGCCACTGAGACAAAGACTGACTTCACAGGCTGGCTGTTGTTCCTTCTTGTGTGTGGTCATGCTTTGGTGACATTTCTGTGATTAGTAAAGTATACTTAGTAGCAGGCTGTGAATAGGGGATGGAAAGAGGGAGAGGTGGATGTTGAGCACTAAAAAAGGAAAGGAAATACATGTTCTCCATTCCTTGGGTAAAAGCCTAACTGCTGTATCATAGGATTCAACCTCTTCCAGTATTATGTGATTCTAACTGATGATTTCTCTTTCGCTGTTTTGGTCAGATTATCTTAATATAAATAGAAAATAAGTTACTAATAACTTTTTAAAGTATGCAATAAGGGAATAATAAGTAATATTTTTCATTAACAACTTCTCTCTGAGTTCAATTTGCATCCATTAGTGGTTTGGGGCTACTCAAAAATATATTTTCTAGCTAATAAATAGCTCATGTGGAAAAAGTCATCCAATGTTACATTAGCTACAGATGAACATAATTCTCCCTTAGAAAAACCTAAGATGTTTTCAGACTGTTATTGAACTCTCCCTGACTCCATGTTACAGTTGTAATGCAATGACTGTAGAAAAGTAGTTAAATTGACGAATCATAGAGCAGTTTGGGTTGGAAGTGACCTTAGAGATTATCTAGTTTCAATTCCCCTGCCCTGGGCAGGGACACCTTCCACTAGAGCAGGTACTTCAAAGCCTCATCCAACCTGGCCTTGAACAATTCCAGTGATGGGACACCCACAGCTTCTCTGGACAACCATATCCTGTGTCTCATCATCCTCACAGCAAAGAATTTCTTCCTAATATCTAATCCACGTTGACCTCTTTCATTCTATAGAAACACCTTGTAGCTGTGAATTTACACAGTTCACTAGTGCTCATCTGCACTGACTTCTTTACAGTATTGCTTTGTAAGCCTGAGATTTTGCAGACAATTCTTGATATATTCCACATTAATATTTCAGAGCATCTGAAAATGTTTTCTACTCTACACTAAATGTCAGAAGAGACATAGTATGCAACTAATGAATCAGCAACCAATGACCACTAGCAGTCAGCAATCCAATATATCTATTTTGTTGGGTTTTTTGGGTTTTGGGGTTTTTTTTTATTTTGAGAAGGATTACTATAGCTTGAAGTTGTGCAAATAAGTCTTGCAACAAATCCATCTCATATTACTTTAGGGTATCAGCTTAATTCCCCTTTAGCCATCCTGCCTTCTTCCTACACCCCTTCTTTTGATTTCAGGCAGGCTGTGAGAGAAAAATTTTAGGGCCAGAGAGCATATGTCTTCATATAAACCTTCACCAAGGCAACAAAGCAAAACACTTCGGTTGTGTATGGAGAAATAGCTTGGCACATTCTTGAAATCCAGAAAGTGCTTTAAAATTATTTGAAGCAGTTCATAAGACTCATTAGTTCATTCAAAATGTGAGTCCACCACTCAAGCTCTGCTTTTTGGTATTACTGGACCCATGGTGCAGTCTGAAGTCTTGGCTTGCCATGTGGCCATAAAAAGCAGCCACAATGCTGGCTTTCACAGGAAAACCCCCTTCTCACTGACAGAGTGAACACACACTCCTGCCCCTCTGCATCCTCTTCTTCCATCCCCGACTGCACTCTCACTCCAGGGCTCAGGACTGGAACAGGTAGTGAGATAAAGTGCCTGAAGTCCTGCTGGTTGGCACCTGGAGCTGGAGCTGCTCCATTGTGCCTACAAATACAGCACCATTTCCAATTTGTCACATTTGTGCTCTGCCGTGGCACCATAGATGTAATTTTTTAAATGTGTATATTTACAAATATTCCATCAGCTTAAAACAAATAAACAAGACCTTCCATCAGGCATACATGGGTATTCAGGGTTAGTATACAGGTGGAAAGGTCAAAGGGAGTGGACTACTGGAGTAACATTGACCAGACTGATTGTGGTAAGTTAGAAATGCACGATTATTCCATAAGAATGTGCCTGAAACCAGACATGCTTTTGTAGACCTAACTATAGATTTTAAAATATTTTTACTCCCTCAAACTAATATGGAATTTACAGGAATTAGCATACCAATGTCTATGTAAAATTTCCATGCATTTTAATTGCGATTTAAAAAGTATTAGGGAAGATTATGTAAACTAATTAAGTTTATAAAAACATTTAAAATATATAATTCAAAAAGCACTAAATAATTATGCAAAATTAATTAGACAATCATATCTCTATGGTAGTGTTCTCTGGGAAGTTTTAAATAAATTTATAAAGCTCATTATTTTCTATTCATAAAGCACAGAAATATTCAGCATGGATTTTTTACTGATTAAAAATATTGTGTGCTTGGCAATTTCATTAAATTCGTTGACATAGGTTTGATGACAATGGTTTGATACTCAGAAATATCAGAGATGAAACCAAAGCAGAGCAAACCCAAGGAGAGAGTTTTGTGCAGTACCCTTGAAATGGGAAGATGATTGCTTTCTTGAAGTATTTTGGGATGGTGATTTTCCAGACTCAGTGCAAAAAGCTTTATTTTGCTCCTGTTTTGAGTTTCCATCTAATCTGGATTCACCACTGCAGTCTCTAAAATGCTGAGCACATTCAAGCATTTATGGAACAAATTTATTAATAACTCTGAAGCTCTTAACATCTAGACTGCAGTTTCTTTGTTTCATTTAATTATTCCTCAAAAAGGTACTTACTGTTCCCAAGTCTCTGTAACTTGCCAATTTCCAATGAAACAGGAGTACACAGAAAATATTCAAACCTCACTTGGTATCATTTTGTAACACTCTAAGAAATGGTTCCAGCACTTCCCTTATCATACACAACTGCAATTATTAATTCTTTAATGAAAAGTGCAGAAATACTGCAGATTAATAGTTTTGCTTGCTAAAAGCCCACCAACAGCTGAAGTAGCATTGCAAGACATGTTTTGAGCTCCTCAGGGATGATCACAAGTAAAGTATGTTGTTAAGGGCATTATCCAAATGACTCTTAAACTTTGACAGGCTTGGGAGGGTTGTGAGTGGGAGTAGGAGGTGTGCATGTAACAATTGCACATTAAAACAATCATTCCACTGAATGAAATTAGGGGACCTCTGTGGTTTGGAGGGTTATCCTGGCTTCATTTCTAAGTAAATATTCCAAAATTTGTGTATGTTGTGAAGTTCTGAAAAAAATCAGTCAGCAGAAGAAACTTGTCAGCATTTAATAACTGGGCAAGTCTCCTGGGATTTTATTAACACTCAGTATGCTGCAGTCCACACCTGCACAGCTTGAGCTGTTCTTTCCTTGCAATTACTCCTTTTTCATACTAAAAACATTAAGAAGGTTTTGCTGTTCTCTTCACATACCTGTTGTATGGAAGAAAAAGTAAAGGCATGGGAGTGAGGGGGAGAGAGAGTCTGCATGAAGCACATAAGAAAGAAACTGAAGAAACAGGGAAAAAATATTCAGGACACAATAGAAAAATAATGCATATTTAGTGAAACCAGGAATCCTGGACACGTTCCAGAAGAGCATGGTGAAATCCATGACAAACGCTTCAACCATATTAAGAGGAATAATACGAGCTGATGTTGATTTACCATTTTCAGAAATGGACATGACATCCAAAGTCGAGTTAAGTAGTGTGATGGTTGAAAGGTTAGCCATTCAAAAGATAAATACAATAAAATGTGAAAAGGTGTCCTATGCACAAGTGTTATATTGAGGTCCAGAAGACCTAAATCTCATTGCCTCTCCTGCCCACACAGGCTGGTGGGAGCACTCCCACACACACCTGTGGTGGCTCCAGAACACTACAGACACAGACAACAGGGTGAGAATTTCTCCTTTCCTTTGGCTCTGGGCAAAACACCTGGCTGTTATTACCTCTCCACCCAAAAATTCTCTTGCTCCTCCTAAAATTATTGTCACAGTTAGCTCTGTCCTGGGATTTCACCACAACAGAGAAAGACCATTTCTTTATATGAAGTTTAAACTGGTTTCTTCTCTATTTCACTGCTTACATTTCTGATACCAAGGTGTACGAATCACCTTCGCACCCTTTGTTATACTTATCACAGGAACATTTAGGCCCAAGACCTTCCTCATGCCACCACTGACACCAGAGCCATGTAAGCTGAATGATGACAATAATCAAGAGTTTGTATGTGTAGAACAACCTGGGGGGTGAGGCTGTTGCATGCTGGAGGTGGGGATATGCTGGAGTTCATTTGGTTATTTTCCTAATCAAGGGTGGGTTGCCTAGTTGTTTTCTACTCATTCAGTTCATGGGACAAAATAAGACCTTGTTTTGAACTGAAGGCTGAACTACAAGGAAAGGGAGGCTTGAGATAGGATTTGGTGTCTTGTTTATTTTGTTTTCTTAGGTAAGAGAGGAAAGTGCTTTTCTGGTAGAAGCAAAGGCCTCAATTAATATTTAACGATGGTTATCAGGGCTTCTTTTTCTACATTCACTGGGGAGATCAGAAGTACTCTGTCTTGGCTACTGTGATAATGGTTTATCTCCCAGAGACCTCCCACATTCACAAAAATCCATGGAAGTTTGCCCAGCTGCTCTCACTGACGGACCCTGTGAGGTTCTGACGTGGTTTGTTACTTTAGCCAGGCATGAAGGCTTCCTGCAGGAGGTGGCATTCATTCCCCAAAAGATGACATTCCTGGGGCATGTTGGCAAACCTGGCCTGAAGCTCAGGATGTTAAAGTTCTCTCTACGCTGTCCCTCAAAAAAGCTGAGACCACAAAGGAAATTCCCCTCTTGCAGTAATCTGTAGGGCAGACAGGCCCTGGGAGGTATAGTGGAATTAAGTGGCACCACAAAGGCTGGAGTTCAGTCTGGCTTCCCTCTCTCCCACAAAAGTCTGACTGATCAGGTCAAAGGCAGGAGGCTGCACTGCTGTGCCAGGCAGGAGAGCAGATCACAGGCTGGGCAGAGTGTGGAGGAGGGGGTAAACACTGGGAAGTCCTTGCAGGATGCTAGTGAGATCCGTGCCTTTCTGGGAGCTTCTGCCTGACATTCGGTGTTGATTTCATTGGGACAGGCTGATGCACTATCACCAAAGTATCTTAAAATTGCAGTTTGTAGGGTGCTGGAAAGTACCATAGGAAGTCCTAAATAATTAGGCTGCAGGCACTTTGGCTTGGAACACAAAATTAGGTAGTCACCTCGTGATCTCCATCTCTAGGTCCCTAATAAAAGAGCTGATAATGTGCCACCTCATCTGGGTGCTGTGAAAATTAATCCATTCCATTTGTGAAGTATCCAAATACTCTGACACTGAACACAGCAGAACAGCAATCGAGAAAATTGACAAATCTCTGTTCTAAGGAGGGTTTGGATAGCATGAATTAAGAAAGATGTCTAAGGTCACATACTGAAAAAAATAAAAGAAATTATTCTATGTACATGAACTGAATGAGGGATAGATTACTGGGGGGAAAATACCATTGTGTAATGAAGGTCTGAATTGTAATGCACTCACCCAGAAGGTCAACAGAAAGTTAGAGGTAACCTTTAGTCTTCCCTTCTGAAACTTTTGAATCCTTGGCTTTGCAGCATTAGTGCTTGGGAAGTGCATTTCAAACACATTTTGTTTTCATTCTTTTCCATGAGCCAGGTTACCTGGTTGAATTGCAACTTCCAAGGGGCAATATGGTCTTTATTCTTCTCAAAAGAAGCACAGCAGTTCATTGGAGAAATAAGGGAAGTAATCAGTCTCAAAGTAATCCATGTCTGGTTGTCAATATAATGATTCTACCAAACCCAAAATATTTCCAATGTGAGTATTTATATTCAAAATCATATGAAAAACAGAAACACAGTAAAATATAGAAAAACTGGATATAATAGGTAATATTTTACTATTTATCTTTATTTTATTATTTTACTATTCTTTTTTTGTGTCTCACCCTGCCTATGAAAACAGAAATATCAGCTGAGCTCTGAAAGCAAAGGCTATGCATATTTTAAGTCATTACCATTGCCAGTATATAGGATCATGTAACTAAGGCTGATGCTTAAGATAAAGCTAGACCTGAGGGTGTATTCTTACAACAGTATAAATAAATTTTATAAATCCTAAAATAAATAAGAAATAAGAAATATAATAAATAAATAAAAAATAAATTAAAAAAAAATTTTATATTTTTAAAGCTATATCTAGAATAATATTTGTGTTAAATTCCATTTTTTCTTTGTTTACAGTGGTTTTTTATATGTAATATCGTATAACAAGGAGAGTTTTTTGTTGTTCAAGTACAACCCCCAAGAAGCCGGACCATTACTGCAGAAACATAGATACTAAGTTGCCAGAAATATTATGAAAATGGCTGAAACAAAAAGGGAAGAATTCCATCAGTTTATCCATCCCCAGAGAAGAACACAGGAGTAGTTCTGGCCTTGCTATGAAGAAGAGAATTCATGGAATACAGAAATGTCAGAAATATTCTAAACATGGGGAAAATGTCAGTGGGAACTTTACCCTATTAGGCACTGATGAATGCATTCCTCTCTCAAGATTTTTCTTCCTTGTGAGTTCCCTTCACCAATGTTCTCATTTAAAGCTAAACACACATCCTTTAAAATTCTGTTCTCTTCCATTGGTCCAGCAATTACTTTATTTCCTGGTTGATCCTATTTGGATTTTAAGATGCTAGGGGCTTATAAATGTCTAGAACAAAAGTTTTGTACTTTGGAAAATTTCGTAGCCAGTTTTGGTGGCAAGATTTTAAGTAGTTTAATCAAATGTGTTAAATATTCTGGAAAACCTCAGCTCTTCCTTTATGATTTTCTTTGCTAGATAACACAAGCTACAATAAAATTTCCTCTCTCAATAGTACATGGGGTTTAATGAGGTTGCAGCTAAGAGGTATATCCCTTTTATTATAAAATGAGCAGACTGTAAAATCTGTCTGAAAAGATTAGTAGAATACTGACATATTGTACATCAGAAGTGACATCCTGAGATCAAAGGCAATGAAACTTGAGCTACTCAGAACAGAAAGAATTTTCTCTCATACTAACAAAAATGTTCTGGATGTTCATGGCTCTTCATGTTTTGTTATTTAACTTCAGGAGGCCTTTTGAAAAATATTTGGCATCACATCTGAAAAAAAGGTATTAACAAATGACATTCTTATGTTTCAAAATAATGATTAAGCAAAGCAAAGTAAGAGTTGATATTTATTGAGTTTTTTTAAAGTCAACAGAAAAAAAAAACCAAACAAAAATAAACAATACCCCACAACAGTCTTCTCCTCAAATCACATTTTTACCAATGGTAGACAGCACATATATGCCAGCAGTGTCATCACAAAGGGCTCACAGCCTTAGAAAACCAGATACAATTTTTTCCAGACCACCCTTAAGGCAGGGCTTCAAATTTGCAAAGTATGTCCAATAAAACCCTTCATCTTAAATCTTAGTATGAATTCATAAGACATGAGAAGTTTTCCTTTCAAAAGGCTGAGACCTCAGCTGACATATGCATTACAGTCTATAAATAAACAGACATTCCTCTCCATGTCCAGTGAATGAAAAATACTGTAAAGAAATGTTTATAAAAATAGGAATCTAAAATGAAAATTTCAGGGTAATACTATAGAAATTGGAAACTTGAAAACAATTTTTATTATTATTTTGAGGTCAGCTACTGTGAAACTGAAATAACCTTAATCAAAATTATGTTGACAGCATTTAAAGAAGTTTCTGCCATCTTTTTAATCCAGTTATTTTAATACAGCTGGTTTTAATATTTTTATACATTTGGGGGCAGGAATTGGCAGAAGATATTTTACTAGCTGGGGAGGAAAGGGAAGGATATCTTATATACCAAGTTTATTCACATGTGCTTGTGCATATACAATGGACTATAGAACTCAAAGGCAATTTATGAGACTAAAACCTCATTTTGGGACCTGCTGAGAGAATTTTTTTGTTTAATTAGCAATTAAAACTTTTTAAAAGCCCCAGAAGAATTGCATATTTTCTGCAATTCTGGTATTTTTGGAAATACAGTAACTTTATTGGTTCAAACTTCCCCCAGTATTTTGAGCAGGTGCTGCAATTTAGTCCCAAGGAAATTTTAAGAAGAGAGTCTCTTCTTTTTCCAAGGGAAGACCAAATGTTGCCTTCAGGCTCAGGAAAGTAAAATTCTGTCCCCAGCCCACAGCCTGAGTTCAGGAAAGCCATCTCTGAGGAACATTTGAAATGTCTGCAACACCCATTCTGGCAGAACTTTACTTAAAGCTGCTGAGTGAAGATCAGGTAGAAAGATATGAAAGCCATCCAATGTCCAATATTTGGTCTCATAATCAAGCATCGTTACCAAAGCCTTCAAACAGAAAATCTGGGCTAATTCACTTCATCTGGAATGAGGAACTGGAAATAAAGACCTGTGCTAGCATTCAGGAGCATATTTAATTTTCTTTTGCCTGATATGTTTTAAGATCTCCATTTTCTGTTTGTGAATGAAACTAGCTTATAGCTGTTTTATCTGATTTGTTTACAATTCAGTAGGAAGGATTTGGAGATTAGATTTATCTCCCAGAGAAAGTTATTACAGAGGAATGAAGCAGTTTGACACAGAAATAATAAAGAAGGATATGTATTCATCTCAGCAATACTGACCTTGCAGAACATTATTTTTCTCTTTATATTTCTCTTTCTGGGCAATTCCAGAGAAAATGTTAGTAACAATACACATTTTTTACTGAAATACAGTTTTTACTGAAGTTTATTTTAAAGTATAAATATTTAGAAGTAATTAAACAGTTGTTAACAGCACTTGTATTGGGACTCAATCCAGCCCTGTGGTGTTAAATCTGGTTAGTCTTCACCCAGCAGCACATTTTTAGGATGGGGTCTAAAAATCTTAGCCAAAGTCCTGCAGCATTGATACACGCTTCTGGAAATTAGAATCTTCCAGAAAAATGGGCAGGAGCTGGCAACTCTTCTCATTGCAGTAGTCTGCAAGTACCAAGACTGAGCCCAGAATTTTCTGAAAACCATTTTTGTTTTGTCCATTAGCTAACGATTTTGGGGCTTTGGGGATTGTTTCCATTTAAATCTTTCCTTTTGGCTGTTCTTTGGCCAACATTTTTTAAACTTATGTTCTGCCATATTTTTCTTGATTCCAAAAAAATTAATATTAACTGTGAGAGAGATCTGGATAGTCTTTAGAAATAAGACAGTCAAAGCCAGCCACACTGTCACTATATCCATATATGTCTCATGAGTTTTAAGACAGTAAATAGTCCTTTCTGTGCACATAGTTTTTACCAAAACACCCCACATCTACTTTGCTGCAGCAGCCCTACCAGCTCAAACTCATAAGCAATGTTAAAATCTATGAAAAAGTATCCCATGTTCCCATGCCAACATGGAAGCAATTGATTCTTTCTCTCCAGTTACTCACCCAGCACTGTAGAAAACCATCTGCTCCCAAATTACTAATTGGTATTGCTTGAATCAGTTGCTTCCCTGTCATTGATAAAAGAATCAACAAGAAGCTCTTCCAGGATGATGTTCACCGTCTAAAATCACCAGACATTCATATGAGGACAGCTCCCTTCAGGAGGATTTTCACTTTTAAGTGTCTGCAAAAGTCATTCTCCCCTGTGTGCTCTATGCCTGAGTTGTGAGGAAGCCTTTTTCTCCCAAGCATGGTTTTACTGTAGCATTATACCTGAGAGCATCATCCTTTTCTTCCTCATGGTCCTTTGAAAAACCAGATATTGATTTTCCTTTAGAGAGGTGTATTGTCTCTTTTTGTACATTCTGGCTACTTTTTGTTCCATCACTGTGTAACGTTCAGCCTGTGTAAGGAGTTGTGTTAAATGGACATTCCTTGCATTTGTTTGGCTTAGGAAAACATCATATACCACAGGAATATCACATTTGTGCTGCCAAGAGCTAATAAAGACCATCCTGGAAGATCTTTCAGTTCAGCCTCTGAGACAGGCCAGCCATGCTGCAGTAGTAGGTTGCTAATACACATTTTTGGGGGAGACTAGAGAAATACTGTGGGTCATTCCAGATATGCTGCAATTCTTTGGAGCTCCAGTTGTGAATATTACTTTAAACTTCTAGGGTGAGGGGATTCATAGACTGTATGAGGTGTGTTGTATCTGATTAATCTGTGGAATAAGTGGTATAAGAGTAAATTTATATGCCAAATAAAATATCAATTTAAATAGATCTTTCTGTGCTTGCTAGTTTTGGAACACAGCATACAACAGACTTGGCTAACACATATTTCTAGTTGCTGTTTCTGCCCTTTAATAAACTCTTTTGAGGTTGGTATGATTTCAGTTTTCCATTTCCTTACAATTAAGTGGACACAAAAAGTACTTAAGCAAACTTAGGATGACAAATATATTATCATAAAATATTAATAATTTTGCCCGTCAGCAAGAAACAAACGTGCACTTTAAACTAGTATTTACCAATGTGTATACAGTTACTCAGTGTGTGAAAATCAAAAGGGAGAACTAAAACTAGTGTGGAAAAAAAATAAAACTAAAAGGCAGAATTTTGATACGTCTGCCCTTTCCCTGTTATTTGGTTTTTTATATTTCAGTTTTTTCTTACATAATTTGGGTAGAGATGAAGAAGGGTTAAATAAACAGGGATTATTGGCCTCATTTGTTCATCTTCCAGGGAGTAACTTCTAATCCCAAATCCTGTGCAAATACAGGTTATTTAGGATGATTCTGGAGGCGGAATCTGCCCTTGTCCTGTTAATTACCTGCAGAAATTAATTTGCTTCTTGAAGCCACTGGAACATAAAGCTAACACCATCAGGACTCCATACTAATCCAACACACTGTCTCTGACAGCAGCAAACAGCAAATATGTACAGAAGAGTGTTAAAATGGGACAAAGACAGTTGGTCTTTCATGAGTATTCTCCCAGAATCCAGTGATTTGCATTTAAAGTGTTTCCTAAACCAGTGATAATATATTCTTACTTAACCATCTGTGGGCTTTCTTTCCATTAATTTGTTCTTTCTATCCTGCATAAATTTTTAGCAACCAGCATCCTCTGGAAAGGTCTAAACATCATCTGTGAATTGTGTGGAAAAGGTAACTTGATAGTTTAGTTTCATGTCCTAACTAATCTTTGTATTGAGACTATCAGTAAACTTTCATTATTCCTCTTCATGACATCCATACTCATCCCCTGGAATACCATTTAAAAGTTTGTATCATATTATCTCACTTCCAGCCTTCTGCACCAAAGATTTAAGTGAAATATCACACACTATTAGCAGCTCAGTTAGCAGCTCAGTTCTTTCTCTTGGAAATTAATCTAAGATCCTTTGGGAATATTGCCAGATCTGGTAGTTATGGTTCTTCTTGTCTCTTTATTCCATAAACTTCTACCAAAATCTTGACTAGAGACATTTTCCTGAAACATCACTTACAATCAAGGTTCTGCCATGGTGAGCTCCCTATACTCACTCCTTCACTGAGTTCACAGGAGGAATGAATCCATTTGGGATTTTTTCTAAGGCTTATCTTTTTAAAATGTTGAAGCATCTTGATCCTCTATTTGTTATGCTGATGGTCTAGCAGGCTTGCTACTTCTGATGTGTTTGAGAAAGACTTTATTAGTACTGGTGCCATTTGGAAGTTCATCTCCTGTCCTGTTCTGCTTTTTCATGTGTTTTATATGGAGTTTTGTGATTTTTGTGGTTATTCTCTTTTGGGCACATTTTCAGCTTTTGAAGGTTCTTGCATCTAATAACCTTCCCTGCCCTTCTGTTCAGCCATGCTGGATTTATTTCTCTCTTTCTAAAACAGGATGCAGTTGGCCTGAATTCCCATATGGTATCTTCAAAGAGGTTCTGATGCTCGCCAGGGCTTTGCCCTTTGACTATCCCTTTAACTGAACTTACTCCCTTGTATGTAATTCTTGTTTTTGAAAATAAGAGACGTGGCATTCTTGTTTAGGTATCTTCTACCAAATTTGAAAGTTACACTAATGTTTAGGCCTTACACAGAGATGTCATTTATTCAGCTCGGAGGCTCAGGGGCATCACACTCCATAGAAAGCAACAGACTGTTGAGTATAATCCTATAGACCTTTCCATACTTTATCATTCCAGGAACATTTATTGAACTGGACCATCCCATGATCAACTGACTATTTTTTCAACTTTGTATTACCCCCATGAATTTGCTTTTTCCCTTATGCATCATTTCTGCAGTGTCACATCTGCATCTTTCTTCCCTTCTACATTAACATAATCAATGCACTCAGCCCTTGGCAGAATGGTAAACCCTTCATATTTCAGAGTATCTACAAGAGAATAGAAAAATACACCATTAATTTTCAGAAACACATAATTCAGAAATAATTGAAAGGCTCTTAGTTTCAAATTCAGCTAGGTAAGTAACCTCTATGAACAATATATTCAAAATTAAGTAAAACTGAAGTTGCTGTGGCTACTGCAATCAAAATCATAGCCACTGACTATTCTGTAATCCATATATTGACCAAACACTGCACTCCCAAGATAAGTTATCATCATGGCTTGATGAGGGAGAGCTGGAAATGACCTTAAGAAGGTGTTGAAAAAAAGAGTGAAATTGCTACCGATGTTATCTAGTGTCCAGCCAGTGCAAGGCAGATAGACAGCAGTGCAGAAAGGCCACATGCCAATGAACATTGAGATAATCAAACACAGCAAAAATTGAGAACATGAGTAGATGACACTTTGAGTCTGAAGCCTGTAATTCATCACCATTCTACAACCGAAACACAAACCAGCAGCACAGGGTGATGACCAGCAGTGAAGGGACAGAACTTACAAAGACTTACACTGGGTGAGAATTTGGGGCTGCTTCAGTCATAGAGAAGGAGTATCAAGTACCATTAACATGTAAGTTTAGTACTGCATGAAACCTGGTATCAGCATTTGACCTGCCAACCTTTCATGCCTTCCTGTGCCACTGTGGACTGAGACACTTGTAGTGAGCAGATGCAGTTAGTTCAAGCATAATGTAATTTGGAGCTCATTTACCACAGAGCAGTGCATGCTCACACAGCTCTGTGATGAAAGCTGTTTTTCAAATGAAAAGCATCAACATTAAAGATTTGTTACCAATTGGCACATGCAAATGTATTAAGAAAAAGCAGGGGAAAGTGGAATGACTAGCAAGGGAAAGCATGCACTGTGTGTGCTCTTGATATGCTCTATTTGGACAGAATGACAGCATTTCAATCCTGCCTGAAAAGAAAAAAAGAGTAAACCTTAAAATCCCTGTAGACAATTGCTCATAATAATCTTCTAGGACATTCTGAGCTTGTTCCTTTGTTTTGTGTTCTTGTCTTTTTCTAACTGCTTTGTGTCCTGTGTCATTGCTAACAAGTGTGGAAGGAATATATAAAATACTACCAAATTTGGAAAATTAGCACATTATATCCACTCCAGTCATTTTTCTCCAATGTAAATCACTGCACAAGGCACAAGATAAAAAAGACTGAGCGCCATTGTTATTTCCATAGCCTGACCTTAATATTAAATCCTATGACTGGTGAGTCACTTTCTGTCTGGTGTTTTGACATTTGCCTCTCACTAATCATTCTGTACAATTCCATTAAAAACAGTATATACTAAAGCAGGGAAATAACTTTTAGAATCAGTTTCTAGGTTCTCAGTCCAAAACAACATTGCAACTGGGGGAAAGTTCTACTGGCATTTCAATTGTGGAGACTGAGTTAGCTAATTGCTGGCATATTTAGTGCATATCATTCCTCAGTACATGAGATGCCCCACACTATAGCTGATGTAGGATACTTTAGAAAGGAAGGGTCTGTGCCATCATTCCTCTGGTGATCATAAGCCCAGCCAGCTATGTGCTCACCTCAAAAAGAGCAGCGTGATTTATAGAAATTTTAGATTTTAGAAGAATTTATATGGTTTCACAGCCAAATCCTTGATTTTGCTCCCAGCTGAAGCCAATGGGACTATTGCCATTGATCTCAAGGTGAACAGGGCTGGGCCAAAAATACTCAAGTTTGTCTTGAGAGTTCCATGATTCCAGTCTGAGCTTTCTCAATATCCAGTGCAGCTGCACAAACCCAAGGACTCTCAACACCTCCCTAGGACCAGAGCTAAAGAGATTTCAGAATTACGCTCTCAGGGTTCAGTTAGCACTTGTTAAAGAATGACTGAGGAAATATGGGGCAATATCTGGTCCATGGACACCCATTTTCCAGCAAAATGCAAGCATCTAGGGCCTAAAAGCACTTTATTTCATCTGTTCAGAGACAAAGTTGTTAATACCTATATTCTGTGTAATACCACAGCGATAAATGAACTTCTCCACTAAGTGGGAAATGTAGGCATCCAGGATTATGGAAGCCTGACAGGTCTGAGCACACAACTCCTGGCTGTCCAACCCATCAGGCTCTCTGCTCAATGACATCCCCCATGTCCCCCTCAAGTCGAACCACTCTGCTGCCAAGGGTCTGGCTCTCATTTTCTATCCATCCCTTTCTAACAACTTTCAAACCAGACAGCTCGTCTCAATGCCGTACCAAAGACGTAATCTAGAGAAGGACAGAGCACACCTCTGCTCCTAATACTGCATTTTCCAGAGAGACACCAGTTCACCTAGATGCCTGCCTGTCTTCACCCACTAATGCTGGCAGCCCATAGCACAACTGCCCTGCCTTTTCCTGCCTCTCTGGTGCTTTCTGTTTGACTTGGGACTTGACGTGGGTGGTACTGATTCCATCTATGGAACATTCCTGTGGGTTACAAGGGCTTATTTTGTCAATATGTATTTCTTTTACCCTCCTGCTACGTGGGAAAATTCTTCATACAAGCCTCAGTAATCCTTTCCTGATCAGAGTGTCATTCAGATCACGTTACAGTGGACAATTAGGTTTCACTTACAGGGTTGTTACTTTGCTACATGATGATTTTGTCTCTTAATGGAGATAGAAATTTTAGAGTGTTTAAAAGTTCAATTACATCAATGATGAAATTTTTCCTTTCGTATCTCGTGAGTAGGCTTGAGCTAAGCAACAGAAACCAAGCTTCATATTGATAACTACACTGAAATCTCATCTCTCCCCTTTCTAAAATTGCTGCTTTATTTATATCTATTAGGCTCATGGTTAGTCAAAGTTTTTGACAGAATGATATTCTTAATTTCAAAGGCATTTCAGTCTTCTTCTTAAAGTGTCAAAAAAACCCACCGCAGTGAAAACAATGTTCTATCCTAATGATACAAAAACTTGACGATCAAAACAACCTCAAACTGCAACTTACTCTGACTAAAAATTCATCATACATTTACTTGGCTCCACTATACATTTACTCTACTCCAGGATTTAAAATAATGCAAAACTAGCACCTATTCTTTTGGCTACATAAAAGCAATTCTCCCTCTCTCCCTTTACCAAGACTAGTGATGTCTGAGATTTTTCACCTCTTTTTTCAATCCTCCTTTAGTAGAAATCTAAATGCTTTATTTTCCCCTATTTCTGGAGAAGAGGCCAGTACAGGTTTCCTGATTCAAGTACTCCCATATTACAAAAAAATGAGGATCCAGATGCAGTTTTTGCAAATTTGCCTAAAATCTGTTCTTCTCCGAGAAAAGGTTCAATTGAACAAAAAATCTTCAGAAAGTAGAGCCTAATAGTGACTTCTGTTTACCCTGTAGCAAAATTTATGGTTGTTTTGAAAACACCAAATGGAAATATTTATACAAAAGCTAAATATTTGTATTTCTGGCAAAAACAGTCAGATTTTTGATGAAAAATAGAATATTCCACAAAAGTGTGCACTCTGCATAGAAAACTACTTTTTCTGTGTAAAAATAAAAAAAAATCCAGCAATTTATTTTCTGTAGAATAGTGATTTTGACAGAAAACTTGGAGAAGGACTATTTATGACAAAGTAGGATAGGGGCTGGGAAAAGACCTATAGAAAATCACATTCTATTGTTTGTGCACAGAGCCACAGAGAAATCCTTTCAACTGGCTGATCATGCTCTATCTTGGAAAAAAAAAATTCTTTGCTTTCACTGCTAAAATATTTATCCAGAACAGCCACCTGGATATGAATCTCTCACCTAGCTTAATCCACCCATTTTTCTGCCAAATTTTCTTTAGTCTACATAGTTCCTTTCCTGATGACATATTTAATCTCAGTTTACATTTTCACATATAATTGAACCAAACATTCTCTAAAATCCTTAGGTCTTCATTAATGTGTTCTTTATCTGCTGAATTCATCTTTCTTGACTGCAGATTGCTAAATTTATATGCAGTGCTCTGGATAAGACCCAACCAGACCCCTGTGTGTTACCTGGCCTCATTCATTGCTTTTTAACTCTACAACAAGTCTCTGTCCCATGTGTCCTGAGATCACATTTATTTTTCACAGCCATGTCACATTAATACTCATATTTGCCACACACACTGACTTGCATACACAGAACTTCCTGCTACTGCCCTTTAGCTCATGGTGGTAACATTTATTTGTTGTTTTTAGCACATGATGTTCCATCTTGCTTTATTAAATTTCCAACTACTTTTTAGGACTTCATTTTCAGTTCTGTAGGATTACCTGGGTACCACTTACTACTGACAGCACCTTGAATAAGCAGCAAATTTTGTTTTGTCAAAAATTAAAATAATTACTGCGAGGAATAAAACAGGACCCTGGCCTGATTCTGAGGAACTCTACTATTTCCTTTTTTCCTCCTATTTATACATCAGCATTGTTAGTCAAGCTTATTTAATCACATTTTAACCAAATACATGTTTCATTAAGCTCTATCAATTCAACTAGCAATTTCTATGGCAGCATATCAAACACATTACTGACAGCTATCTAGTACAAATCTAATGACTTTTCTTCATATAGAAAGACATTTTCTTACTTTTTTTCAGTAAAATATTATCTCATGCTAGTACTAACTCCCTTTGATAAACACTACTTGAATTTTATTTTATTTTTCATTTGTTTTCCCTTCTGCACTTACTCTTGTCTATTCTTCTAAAGCTTTTTATGCCACTTTATCAGTTAATTTTTTCTGTAGTTTTTGTATTTTGTCTTTAGAGTTTTTTGGGAAGATCTACCCTTTACTTTAAATTGTAAAAACAAATAAAAATAAAACCAAACATACTAACTAACCATTACAAAACCCTAAAACTAAATGAGAGAATTTTCTTCTCACTATACCAGAAGGAAAAGATTTGATGTTTTCATGTCCAGTAAACTCTCAAAAAAAAAAAAAGCCCTGACCAAATCTGGAGCTTTAAAACAAATTAGAGTTAAAATAGCATTAGCCGAGTACTTTCTGTTATGCCAAATACCCGACTTCTTTATTTTAAATTTAACCTATAAATTTAAAAGATCAAATTCTACTTCACCTACACATGTGAATGTAACTGAATGCCTATTAGTTTAATGAGTACAATAAGGATCTGAGTATAATGAAAATCAGAAAATATACCCTGGCCAAGAAATTGAAAGAGTTCATTATACTAAAAAGATCTCTCTTGCTCTTTTGAAATTACATGGAAGCCTTCTAAATTTGAAAGAGAGAAAGAACAAAATTGCATATTTTACACTTAGTACTGTAGACTACATTCTGTGTCTTCAGTGAAAAGCGTCCCTGCGCCATTTTCTGACTGAGGATTTCACAGTTACAGACATCACTTTAAACAAGCTATTCAGCAGTCCTGAACTTAAAACCAGACAGAAATGTGCCTTTGTTTTCACTGAATTTCTTTGTATTTGTGATCTGCAGAAACATCTTTTTGTAGCCAAGCTACTTGCACATTACAGGAAGACAACTCCGGAGGGTTCTCCGTCTCACTCTGGCTGGTTGGGAATCTCTGTGCTGGGCTGGAGTTGCTGTGCTGATATTGGCAAACTGCCACTTCACAGGCCACTGCCAAAATGTATTTTGTGGAGCAGTTTGAGCCTCACCACTAGAAGATGCACCCTCAACTACATCATAAAGCTACTCTTCATGCCCAGACACAGCAGGACACTTGGAGATGCTCAGATAGAGAATGAAAAAGCAGAGAAGACAAACCTGAGGACAGCCTTTCCTTCGAAAACTCTGTGTAGTGTTGCTTCTCTGCCTAGAAAACAACACAGGGTTCAAGAGATTATGGGGACATAACATGATGGGTAATGGTGACAAAATTTTAGAACTTCTGGACACCATCTGGATATTCAGAAAACACAGAGAACCTGAATCTCTTTTTCTCCTTTTACTGCAGCTACAGTATTTGATGCAGGAGAGTTGGACAGTAGCGTCACTGTGCTGCTTCTCAAAGGATGGTGCTGCAGCCACATGTCCCCTGGAGCGTGCCCAAGGTCTGAAATCCCATTGTCATGAGCTGGACACATAGTGTTTGCCTCACTCAGGCCTGGAACCTTCTTTGTCATATTCTATCTGATCATTGAGAGAGGCTTAGTAAGATCAAGTGTGTTAATAATTACTGATACTAAAATTTTACAGAAGATTAATTTTTCTCCAGTATAAAAGATCCAAACTGCAAATACATTAGTCACAATCTTTTTTTCCTGTATACCCTTTCTAAAATCTATTTCCAAGGCTCATGGAATCTTTCCCTAAGTAGTTGGGCTGCAGGAAGAAAAACCCAAACAAACAACCTAACAAAATGCAGGATGACAGTAGAGAGTGCCTTTGGGAGATTTGGGAATATCTGATGAAGACCTAGTGTCTTTGAAAAGTGTGAAGACATAGGAAGAGCACTCCTTTGGCAATGAGACTTAGCACAGCATTCCACATAAACTCTCTGGAAAGCAGGGCTCAAAACACATGAAACAGCTTGAGCAGCTCAAGAGACAGACACTCTTGCAAGAGGCTCGTTGTTCAGGATGGCTTGTACACATGCTTTGAGGGAAACCCTTCAAAATTTTTCATGCAGTTTAGGTATTTCTGGCAACTCTATGTTATGCATTATGCGAGCAATAATTGTTAGATGACTGAACAAAAGAAAACTCCTTTTAAACAATGAAAGCAATGGATTTGGAGTCTTTATACACATAACATGAACAAGATTTGTGGGTAAAATACAAATTTTCAAAGCATCTTGAGCTCCATCAACAATTTAAATAAGAACTGAGCTCAAAGGGGATTGGTGTCATTACTTGAGCATGGAAAGTCTGAATCAGCCATTTACTGCCAGCACTGTGTTAGAGGATTCCAAAGAGACAGATGGCCAGGCAGCAAGTCCTTGTTACTTATAGCTCTGCTGGCATGTACCTGTCCTCAACAGGAAGATTCTTCCAACAACTGGAACTGAAGAAAAGATTTTGGGTCCTGAATGTGTTGTGAGAGCAGAGAACTTGCTGTACCTTGGCACTGCCTGCCACTGTGTCCATTGCCTGTCACTGAACTTTCTATTTCCACTTTTACTGCCCTCTGAGGAACACCCAGGCTCAGCAGATCCAAAATACTATTTATTTCAATCAAAATGCATTTACTTCTCTAGCACCTCTACTGTGATGAATTTCTATCCATGTTTGGACTCCATTCTCTCCGTGTGTTTGCAGTCCTGTGCCTCATGGATGCCTCCATAACATTTTTCCTTTTAAATTCACAGTCCCTTTTTTGAAATGTCATCAGATCAACTCTGTCTAAATTTATATGATTCCTTTGTTCTTTCATAAACCTATCTGTTCTTTGTTGATTTAGAGTATAGTCTCATTTGTATTTACCTCTATATATCAACAGCTGTTCTATTTTCATCCTTGTTCTTTATTTCCCTTCTGCATCTGCTGTAACAGGGCACTGAACTGTGATATGTTTCAATGAAATGAACTTGAACCATCATTTCTGGACTTCATCCATCAAGAATTTGTTTTCTTCTTAGGAAAAAAAAGCACTTAGCTATATATAAACAAAAATATTAGTAATTGATGCATCGCCTTCATCTGCTTTCTCTTTCATGTCAAAGAGTCACTGGGAACAGCAACAGAGGAAAGGGTAGAGAAATAACTGATGATATTTCTTTCCACCTAAAAATGCTGATTCATTGAAAACAAAACATCACAAAAATCTGACTGTGTACAATCTTCTGATAAAATAGATGCAAGTTTCAAAACTTCTTTGCTAGTTCTAGGATACGTGGGCTATTAATATTTGAGATATTAGTTTCTGTCATTCCACAGAAGGAATAATGATGACAGTTCCCAAGACTGTTTCTACACAGAACGTTAACGGTAATTTGTTAATTGGTTTCCCAGGCTACTCAGCTTCAACAGCCTAATGAATTATTTGCTCGAAGAATTAAACACTGGGGTTTGGTGTCTGGCAAGTGTTGTGTCCTCAGCTGCTGGGGCAGCCCAGCTGGGGCACAGCCTGCCTGGTGGCTGCCCTGCACAGGGACTGCCCTGGGGTTTATTGCTGATGAACCTGATGAGCCTTGGCATGTATTAATTCCACTCATGAGAACGACTGCTCTCTTAGCAGGATGCCAGTCATCACAAAGGGCAAGAAAGAACTGCTAAAGAGAGAAGACTGGAAAGACTTTCCAAAGCCTTGCAGTAATGATAGAACACCAGATTCTCGTGAATGATAAAAGAAATGGTTTTAAGATTGTTACTTTGGAAAGACTGATAGCTCTTAAGAAATTGGGAGGAGCACATCCAGACTGCCTGTGTCAACCAAGAGCCTGAAAAGGAATCTCGGACACCGGTCTCAGGAATCAGAGGGGTTGCACTGTGCAATTCTCCATGTCTAGGAGTTTTGACCTGAGAGCTTGCCTGGGAATCTCAGAGCTAATGCCATAACCGGTCTCCTCTGCAAACCAGCTGTGTCAGGAGTAGATGCAATCTGGCCTTTCAGCCCACCTGTCACATTCAAATCAAAGTCAATCCAAAGAGGTGCTCTTTTCTGCTACAATGAGAATACTTTCATTACCTGACAAGATACCATCCTACAAGTTTTTCTTTCTACATTAACGTTTCCCTCTGCTCTCAGCATGCAGGTTATAACACTGTTTATTAGTTTGTACTATTTATCATTTATGATATCAAAGATGTTATAATCAGGTATTTCTTCTTAATATATGAAAATAATTTTTGCATATGCATTAAAAATTAAAATTCTATTTAGCTTTTCTCATAGAAGTGTCCTTGCTTTGCTTGTAGCGGGTTATTTTGGGGGCTGTTTAGGAGAGTTTTATGCTGCCTCCTCAGTCCCTTTTAGTACATAATACTTACATTACAACACATATTAAGTCAATGCAAAGGCAACTCTAATATATTCCCATTCTCAGTTAAAAGCCAATATATAAACGCTTATTTTTTATAACACAAGGAATGTGCTAACATGTCACTTAACTGTGTACTTTCTATGCCTTGTGAGGCAAAACCCAGATCCATGCCTGGTGTAAACTGCCAGGCAATAACATGGAGTTGCCTTAAACTCCTGGTTTTCTATTGAGACCTCGAAAAAAAACTGTTGTGGGGAAGAAAGATTAAGTAATACAGCTGTTGCTCTGCACAGTGGTAAGACTGACCCTGCCAGGGATCACTTCACTCACCCCTCAAGGTTTTTCGTGCGTGCCTGGCTTGAGGGGACTGTGTTCGATGATCTCACTGGTTTCACCGGCAAAAGGCACCGCACTCCAGCGATGCGCGGCCGGGACGGGCACCCAGGGCGTGTATCATGGATAGAGAGGGTTCTCCGGCACCTGGGAGCGGGCAGCGAGGGGTGAGAAGCATCCAGGGCCCGGCAGCAGCCCGGGGGTGGCGGTGGGCACCTGCGGGGCGCAGCGATGGGCGGGGGGCGTCCCGGCCCAGGGCAGCGACTCGCACCTCTTATGGGGGGAGCGCCGGCGGCAGCGAGAGGGAGGAGGAGAAAAGGAAGGCGAGGAGAGGGGCTGGGGAGACACGGGCGGGCGGGCAGGAGCCGGGGGCTAGAGGAGGAGCTCCGCGCAGAGCGGCGGCGGGCACGGCCGCGGTCGGGCCGGAGCTGAGGAGCCGGAGCGGGGCAGGTGCGGGAGCCGCCACCGCCGCCGCCGGCGGGGCGGGGGAGCCGCAGCGGCCCCGGGCCCTATGGTGCCGGGCGGGACCCGGACCCCGCTCCCCGCCTTCGAACGGGGCCCGCGGAGCGCCTTGGGACGGGCACTCGGCGGGCATGGGGACCCTGCCGGTCCTCCTGCTCTCGCTCTGCTGGAGCCTGGCCCGGGTAAGTCTCCGGCGCGCAGCCCGCTCAGGGGGACACGCCAGACCGGGCTGATCCCGCGGCTCTTACCTGAGGAGCCTGTGCGGAGCCCTCGGGCTGTTCCGCAGCTCCGCGGGGCGGGGGCTCGGCGGCAGGCGCGGCAGGTGCGGGGGCTCTGGCCCCGCTGCACTCACTCCGGGACCGCAGAGCCTCTCGCCGCTGCCTCCGGCTGTCCCCGGCGGGGAACGCGAGCGGAGCGGGCGCTCAGACCCGCCGGGACCCCCGGCCGCTCGCCCTGCTCTCCCTGCCGCGTCCCCGGGCGCTCCGCTCCGCCGGGCACGGTCCCATCCCCGCGGAGCCGCCGCTCGATCCCCGCAGTTTCCCCCGCAGCCTCTGGACACCGCTGATTCGCGAAGAGTTTTCACGGAGCGCTGCCCAGGAGCGGTCCAGAGGCCGCTGGCCGTCATCGTGTGGGGAAAAGCCCCACATCCACAACTGCTCTGTAAGATACGCAATGGTATTGCGATGTACAAAGTATTCAGAATATTGAAGTCTTCTTTAGGGCGCCTGCTTTTATCATCTTTGCATTTTCAAGCGTTTCTTAAGTAGTTGGAAAGTCAGTTACATTGATGAAAATATGATAGACAAAAATTTTAAAGCCTTTTATATTTTTTGTTACTGTTTAACGCCAAAAGTCAGAAAACCATACTGAAGGTGAGTGTAAGCTGCTTGTCAGAGAAGGTGTTCATCCATCAAACTGCTGGTCTAGATGCTTTAGAAATTGTTAAGCTGCTTAAAACACAGAGAGACTCCTGAGCTGGATTTCCAGCTCAGCGTGCACCTTTACATGCGGTTCTGTATTCATTGGTGACAAAGGATATCCTACCGTTGGTTAAGCAGAGGGAAAGATGGATGAGCACAAGTCCTAAAAAGTGGTGAGTGCCCTCAAAATCTTGATTCGTGTTTTGGGAGGCGGTCAGAGCCACATAGTCTGGAACTCTAAATCTCTAGCTTTGTGAAGTCCATCTGAATGAACTGAATGTATTAGAACAAAGTAGAGTGCAGTTTACACATAGCCCAGCTGTGGAAAGCAATGTGCTGCCTTTGCATAGTAACAAATGTATGTTTTCAAATTAACCTTTACTATAATCACTAATATTTTGGATGTACCAGAAAGAGAGGTTGTTTATTCAGCAAGCTTCTTAATTGCAGTAGCTAGTTTGACTTATCCTTCATTTAATTAACGTTTTTATTTACTGAACCTTCCTTTCCAAGCTCCAGTAATACTTCTTGATGAGTAGGAAATCCACTGTCAGTTGCTGAACGTTTGCACTTGGAAATAAAGAATAGCCAAAAATAAGTTTTGTGAAAGGAAAGT
Organism: Dicaeum eximium; assembly: GCA_013396995.1. NCBI lineage: Eukaryota > Metazoa > Chordata > Aves > Passeriformes > Dicaeidae > Dicaeum > Dicaeum eximium. Next base: position 2,036,202 of record VWZP01004262.1, on the reverse strand, counting down.
GCTATTAAAAACATTATGTATACACGGGACTTATATTTAACTTGGCCGGTATCTGCAAAAAAAATTATACATACAAAAATGTAGGTATTTTGCTGAACCATACCAAAATGTAGTATAATGCTGAACTTTAAATCATAAATTCTAGAAATCGTAATTTATGTTAAATATATGTCTTTGAAAGGAAAAGAATTCTGCACTCAAAATGTATAATTTCAATACTCAACATAGAGAAAAGACACAGAAAAGGAAGTCGGGTTCTGATGATGTAGATGGTGAAATGAGACATTTGGAGAGAAGACAGATTTTTGTGAGTTTTCATAACAGTCCCTGCTGTTATGCTTATGGCTCTGGTGCTGTACTTTTAATAGCTGTGCAAGTGGTTTGTCCACAAAGAGACTGCAGCATCATCAGGTTCTCAGTCCTAACTCTGGATCTGAGGTTCTGGGCCCAGAATCACAACTTTATTATCATTTTTTTAATTGCTGTGTCATGCATCAGGGATCATTACCAGATTCTGTTATTAATTGTCTCCTAAAAGATGTGAAAGAAAAGACAGAAACTTGGAGAGAGACCATGTTTTTCTTGGTAATTACAAGTGTGAGGTGTGAGAATGACTGAAGTACTGCATATTCCCATTTTATTTATTTAATATGTGATTTCATTTGAGCTAATCAAACTGTCCAATCAGCTCCACTGACATTCCCACCTTTTCCACTTGCTACTTTCTGCAGTAATTTCTCCCATGCAGTCTCCATGTGTTTCTCTATGAAGCTCTGACTGCCTCTCTGAATTCAGCTGACCCTGGTACAACTTTCCAGGGTCTCATTTCTCTCCCCAGTACTGCTGCATTCCTGTCTCTTCCTGTGGAGATCCATAAACTTTTCTGGAAACCAAAGAACTGAGGACAGGGCTTTGAACCAGTACAGGAATTAGTGCTTTAATTTTTAAGTAATGGGGTTTTCTTCCTGTGCAGCATTTGCTTGAAACAAATAATCATGGTCTGGGGCCTTCAGGAGATTAAAATATATGTGATGAAAAAGGGAAGAAAAACAGAATTTGCCATGTCAAAGAGAATGAAGTTTGATCAATTTTCATGTTCTGTGATTTGTTTAAACTTTCCTAACTTACTCCTTATCTGACTACAAAAGGGAAAAAAACCCCAAGTATATCTACTCACCTGTTTCAGTTTCAGCTCAGAGTTTTTCTGGAGAAAAAGATCTGATGGCACAATATTGAAAAATGCACTAGAAAGCTACATGAATGCTGCAGGAAGAAGCCAGTAGATTATTTCAACATTTTGTTCTGAAAATTCAATGTGTGAGAAGCTAAAATGGGCATTGAGTGTGAAAAATGCCTAGCACGTCCTTGGGTGAAATCTGTGCCAGTTAAAGTTTTGGCTTTCATTGTGGGTAGTTGCATTCTTCTGAAGCATTTTAATTCTAGTTTCAATACATAACCCATTTGTTAATTTGACACAGGTGAATGGTGTCCATCCAGAATGCAGATTTCAGCTGGAGATTCACAAGGAGGAAACCAAGTGCATGGAACTTCTAAAGAATGCAAAGCCAGTGGACTACAAAGGTAAGAAAACTGTAATGTAGAGGTAACTGGAGTATTGAAGATTTTCTCTCTTTACCTTCTTTACTGTTGTGATTGCAGTTTCCATAGTTGTCTGAACCGTGCTTGGGATTTTATGGTTTTTAGAATATATGCAATCTTGCATTCAATGTACTGCTGCAGCAAGCATGTGGTGAGAGGTGTGCAGGTGCTAAGGATGCCCTGGCTGTGACACCAGCTGGGAGCAAACACGTTCTCATGTGCTGAGATGTTGTTGTTGTATTTTCTGACTGGCAGAGCAGCTGTGATGACAGGACCAGTGGAAAGAGCAAATCTGAGGGAAAGCTGAAAGCCTTGGATCCAAGCATCTCTCCTTAGCTATGGCTGAGAGTAAAGTACTAGTGGCAGGAAGGATCTCTGGGTTTCCCAAATGGGCAGTGTTTCAGACTGAAGATCAGATTCACACCCAGAGGGCCATGGAGTTGTGCAAAGGGAAAACCAGACAGTTGTGTTACACCCAAAGCCCCAACTCTCTCTGTTACTTTATTGTTTTTTATTTTCTTTCTCCATAGAAAGATAAATATATAGCTAGTGCTACAGCCAACTGTAATTTAGTGGAAGGAAGAATAGTAGATGTAGGGGTTTTTGTACTTCAGATTTGTTTCGGATTTGATTTTTTCATGTGAGGAGAAAAAAGTTTATGGAAAAAAAATGACATTTTTCTTGTAAGTTGAAGCTGCTGGTAAAGCCATTTGTTCAACAAGTGGAATAAAAAGGTGACAGATAAATTCAGATTGTCAGTACATAGTTTATTTGGGCTTTTTGTGTTCCTTTAGTTTTGAATACACTCTGACAATGACTATGGGACCTCAGAGACCTGCCATCGGCAGTGCTCTTTGAGCATAAACATGAGTCTCAACTTATGATGCTTTTTCCACCTCTCTTCAATTTAAATGTGTAATTCTGTCAGTGCATATTCTAATACTAATTTGTATAAAATAAAAAAAAATTCAAAAGATCATAAGTTTGCATTTTATTATAATTTCTCCATTTTATTAATCAAGATCAGTAATTTAAAAATGCATAATCTTACTAGAATAATTGATCTAGATTTAAGGCTTTTATTTATATATGAGTGGTGAAGAGAGATGGCTGTTACATAAATATAGTGTGAAGCCAGATGGAGAAATAATTAGAAGCCCAGCTTAATGAATTAAATAATGAACCAATAAATTCACTGTTAGCTGTTACATGGCTTTGAAAGTCAAGCTTTCCTCAAGATACACTTTTGTGATCCAGATGCTGGACTGCTCCAAGGGTATCTTTGTGATGCACACCAGTTTTATTTTGGGTTCCTTAGGGGAAGGAAGAAGTTTGCTGTCCATATGTGCTTCCCAGCCTCTTTTCTCTGGAACAGGGGTGCCTCCTGAAGGCAAACTGCTATGAAAGGAAACTCATGTCTTGGAAGGACACAGGATGTCTGATGGTGTTGATTTAACCCTGCAGACAGTGGCAAAACAGCAGTGAAAGGATTTAGACATTTTATTGAATGCCCATCTGAAACTAAAGGAATATTGCATTTTGTTGGAGACTGGAATAAAGCCCCTGTGGTGACGATAACTGCATGCTTAATATTACAGGAGAAGTTGTTCTATGCTTCCTGCTACAGGTACCCTCACCAAGAACTGCCAGAGAGTAGCCTGTGTTAAATATATGCATTTACATAAATAGAAATTCTCTGTGTGTCTTTATTTTCCTAGTTAGGTCTCTTTAATCATACAAAGAAGTAAGGACTATTTTGAACAGTAATACTCTGACTGCTGATAAAGAAGAATTACTAATGAAAATTGGCAAGCTGGAACTAGTCCAAATTGTAGCTCCACATGTAACTTGTAATACATTTGAAACATAATTCTTTACAATGAATTCCCAAATGCTATTCCAATTTTCCTAAATGGGAAAGGTGTTTATACAGCCCTTACCATACTTCTCTAGCTTTAGTATGTGCTACCTGACTTACAAAAGCTGTTAATGAAATCTTGTGAAGGTACTGCCTTGAATTTGGAAATAAGGGTTCCCTGAGATTTTGCACAGAAGGCTTGGACCTCCATTATCAAAATCAGTGGGAACATTTTCATTAATTTATTGGGCACCTAGGAAACCTTTGCATCTCTATGTCATGTGGTCCAGAATTTGGCTGGCATGCACAGCTTCTGAATTTTGGAGGATCCAAATTGTATGGGACAAGTAGGTTCTCCTTTGAACTAAATGGCAATTATGTATTGAATATCTTATCTAATTTTCTCAGCTCCCAGTTAGGGAGATAAAAAAGAAACATTTAAAGGTTATTGGGGTTTCTTTGACATGATAAAATGTCAAAGATGTTACACCTGAGCTGCCTCAAGACCTGGGCTGAAGAATTGTGCTGAGTAATTTTTGCATTTCACCTAAAATCACTGACTATGAAGTCTGTGAAGCACTCATTTACTTCATGGCTTAATAAAGCAGCAGTGTGTTTTGCAAAGAAACACTGTATAAAGGCAGTGTAAGTATCCTTTGAACAATGCCAAGGTTATGCTAAAACCAAGGGACCCAGTTGGTCTAAATTCTGCTCATTTGCCAATGTCAAACTGTGAGACACCTGAACCTCTTGCTTTGCACCCTTTGGGGGATTTTCAGACATTAGCACATGCTTTTCCATTAGTGGACAGCATTACACTCCATTTAGGGGAGAAGTCACTCTCCAAAGACCTGTGGCAGTGCTTTCCCCTCTGTAGAGCTCTTCAGAGCTCTGGCTGTTTATTTTATGAAGACTGCATTAGCTTCCATGCACATTTGTTGTCTTCTTTCCTCCTCTAATTTGGCCCCTGAGGTATGGATGCACCCTAGCTGGAAGCCTAGGAGAGGTTCTTCTATCTTTGTGCACGTCTTTATTTTTGAAGGGCAGATTAGAATTGCATTCTAACTAGCTCATAATAGCTACAGATTTTGAGGTCTATATGGAAAAAAACTAATTTGTTTTTATCTGCTACCCATGGCTTGTCTTCTTACAAAAAAAAATAGAAAGTTCCCAAGAAAAGTGATTGAAAATACATAAAAATTGTCCTTCTGCACATTTCTGCCTTTATTCAGTATTTAGAATTTTTCCTTATAAAGTAACTGGCTCATTTCTCTTCACCTTCAAGTGAAAAAATGAAATCTTATGGTCAAAAATGCTAAAACTCAGGAGATTTTTTAACAGGGTTCTACAACTAAAAGTTCTAAAAAAGATTTCATTATGAAAAGAATGAATTTTAGGGATATTTGATTTATCTCGGACTGAGTGGCTGCAGAGTTAAATGTGTCTTTTCAGATTTTGTTTTCCAAAATATGTTTTTGTGAGACCCATATATCAGCCAACATTTTTAATTTTAGATATGGCTTTTTAACTTTGGGGAAGGGATGTAGACAAAAAGAAAAAATGGCTTTGGAAATAATTTCATAAACCTCTCAAAGAGAAACTTCATAATGCAGCTTGTAATACAAAATTAAAAGAGAAAAGACACCAAAATGATGCTCTTAGTTATTCATAAGTTTAAAGCAAGAGGGGCCAATATTGCTGTGTAATCCAATCTCCTGAATTACACTGTCAGTAGAATTTTCCTCAGTGATTCCAGAACTGAGCTCATGGTCTTGTGGATGAAACAGAGCTGTTCAGAATAGTGGGATGAACGTTGAAATGTTGGACCTGTGGCAAGTTGTCCAGATGTTAAATTTATCTGAGCTTACCTGGTAAGGTGGTTTTCCCAGTAAGAAAGGTGCATATTTTGCATTTACAAATGCATTTACAAATTACACACCCCCACACCTTTGTGTATAATACACACACCTCTCTCTATAACTGCACCAACGTGATCACTCTATCCTCCACATCCACAAATAGAAAACTGACACAAAGCCAGATGAGGCCTTTCTTTTGCTACGTGAAAAGGAATCTCCTCAAGGTTCCCCCTTTCTTATACTCCCTCATCAAGGTCTTACATGAGGTTTTGTTTAGTTTTGAAGGTATTTTCTCTGTAAAATGAGTCAGTAGTTCAGACTGCAGTCCTCTGAGGTAGCATTCAAAGTAGAATTAAATGAGATGCTGGGGTCATGGAACTTCTTTCATGCAGCACCAGTAACTCTTGGAAGCACAACTTTAGCTTTCTTGAATTTCTGTGCTGCTGCTTCTCTAGCTGTAGTACAGACATGTTGCTACTTTTTAGTTCACACCTTTTTTTTTTTTAATGAAGAAAGCTAAAGGGGCTGCTTTGGATATTTTTATGTTTTGGTTTTCACTGATTGAAGTATCATCATTAATGACACCACATAAAACTGACCTTTATGGTATTGACAGTGTCTGGGCTTTGTGGATCCTGTACTTCCATATTTGAGGGCAGGAGAGGCAGAGCTTTGTCTTTTAAGAAGGCTGGGTGAGAAAGTTGAGGAAGAGCCTTGAATGAAAGGAGTTGCCTACTGAAAAATAACTAACTGTAAATAAAATGGTGAAGACCAAGAAAACACCCTGATCAGCCTCATTCAAAAATCTCACACAATAAAGTTTACTAAGAGTAACAATAACAAACCCTTTTGGAAAGAAGAGAAGCACCAGGTGCCCACAATGATTCTGAAGACATGAAATTTCAGCTCTAACCAAACTGTAAATAGAAATTTAGCAGTAGACATTAATATATGGCATTTGTAGCCCTGAAAAAGGAAAGTGCACAGCCATAAGTGAATTTATTGTGTTTTCCTAAAGATTCTGAAGGAAATACTGCCTAGCATAGTCTTGCACTTCAGTTCTGATAAAGACAGCTGTGGCCATGGCAGTCTATTCTCCATGACATCCATAGCTGAAATACCATAAGGAAGGAATTTTGAGTACCAAAACACTGAAAAAGCTTCAGCTAATATAACGAATAGCACATGGGTTAGACACAATACATACTAGCAGAAATATATGGTCCTACTTGGTAATAGAGACTTTAATATTTTGAGGTGGGGTTTATATGAACAGGAGATTGATTTTTAATGGTAATTTTCAAGCATGTACAGCATGTCAGAATTGGGGCAACATAAAGATGAAGGTACCTCTTACAGCTTTGACTATACACACATTAATATATTTGCATGAGAATAGAAAATAATGTTCTTATGGTAAGATTAGCATGCTGCTCAGTCATACAAAAATAAATGTTCTTGTCTCCAAAGGACATTTTGAGTAACTGGAAAGCAGGATTTACCTGGAAAATTTGGACGAAAATTTGTTTTCTTTTTTGAGAGGGTTTTTTTCATAATTTTAGCTGGCAACTTCCATATTTCCCTACAGAACCCTAAAAATATGTAAATTACATTAAGTGTAAAACTGGCCAATAGATTTTTGATTCTCTAAAGGGAAACTGTTCTTCAAAAGGGAAACAAGACATTTCTTCTGAAGTGTTTAATTTTGTGAAAATCCAAAAATCCCTTAGAAATCTTGGACACGTTATTTTTGCCATTCCTGGTAGTAGAACTGGCTTTTGAAGAACCTTTGAACTGCAAATATTTTAGGTTAATATGAAATAAACTCTACTGGTTTCATCATTCTGTTTAAGCTAGATAAATGTGATGTATACTGTAGAATTTCAAATTTCTGTTTGCTGTCTACGAGTAGTGTTTGTTGACCAGAAATTAAAAGTTTTTACATTGGCATTGCCTCAGTGTTTCTGAGTTACTGGGGCTGTTTCTAGACCACATTGTAGCCAGTGTTTGTATTGTCACAGTGATGCCTTGTGAAGGCTGACTTAGAACAGAGACTAGACAAAGCTAAAGGATAAAGTAGTGATTTATTAGGAGGTTTCAATAGATTCACCTTGGGCAGCACAAGAGCCCAGCTAGGGTTACACTTAAGATGAACCCAAAATGGCCACAAAATGGATGATTGGTCACGGTGTCTCACACTTACAAGTTCTGTTCCATTAGTTTATTGGAGTTAATTGTCCAATTACAGCTTTAGCCCATGAAGTCCCATCCTTCTTGTTTTCTCTCTTTGGTCCACCGTTGTTTATGCTCCTGGGCCTGAGATCTGGATCGGCTGTCCTTGGTTCCCAGCTAGAGAAGGAATTGTTTTGTCTCCCTACTCTGTGAGGAGAGCTTATATGAAGCCCAAACCCACACACTAAAGCAGCACAGGATCTGAAAAATATAAAAGCTAAAACCTGAGGATCACCAGGACTGCAGGTGGGCAGCTCCACGCAGAGGGGCTTTGGGCAGGCAGGGCCTGGCAGGTCCTTCCCCCCAAGTCAAGGCAGCTCCAGCCCCGGCAGGTGTCACCTCCCTGGGACAGGGACATCATCCTGCAGAGTGGGTGAGCCCCAGCCCGGCACAGGGCACCAGGGGCGGGCAGAGCCCTGGGAAGGATGGGCAGGGCCGCAGGGCAGGCAGGACAGAGGCAGGACAGGCTGTGAGGAGGATGAAGGCAGTGCAGCCCCAGCGCCATCACAGCCTGTTCTGCCCTCAGAGCCCTGACAAAAGCAGGTGGGAAATACCCTCGGTGAGGCAGCGTGGAGCTACAGCCTTTCTAGGGACTGTCTCATTCCTATTCCCTCTCTAAGCAGTTCTGCTTTGCTCCCTGTTTGCTACTTGTGCAGCACCTCATTTTCGTTTCTTATCACTTGTGTGAAAATGCAGAAGGAATGTCAGTCCATATATCTTCATAATTCCCATGCAACCTAAGTCCCATGCTGTGGCACACGGACCTGCAGTCTGGAAATCATTGCCCATAAGAGGTGAGATGGCTCCTGCTCTGACAAGTTAAGTACAAAAATCAAAACATTGAAAAATAAACCCTAGGCTAGCTGTCGACTTTCTGACTCATTTTCCAAGCACTCTGTTGTTTTTTCATGTTTTATGCACGCCTAGACAGTTTTAAAAAATGCTAAACCTCTCTTGGAAGTGACAATTTTTAAATCCAAATATAAAGTGCCACCTAGTGGTTATATATTTATAAAATGTGTCTATAAACAAAATTTTCCAGAACAAGCCCCAATGTTTCATGTTTTTATAGACAAAGAAGCACACATAGGGAAGTGAGCTTGTTGCTCAAAGACTGGACCTTAAAAAGCAGGATTATGAATGGGGTGGCAGTACTTATGTAAGCTGAAGAAAATGGGAAACAAAATGTAGTTTATAGTCTGTTATATTTCCTTTAATTATGAACTATCTCCAAATGCATGACAAGCGTTAAAGACCAAGCATTCAAATAAAGTAAGTGATGTCATTGAAACTAGCTAACAATAGCATCTGCAGTATCTCTGAAGTAGAAGAGACTTTTGGGCGAGTCACTGAACAAAGGTTTTCAGGGAAGTTTGGTTGTTTCCTTGGATATGCTGTGAACGACGCATCAGAGAAATAAATGGTGCAAATGAAGAGATTGAAAAGGGATTTTTCAGAGACAGTAGGAAGCAGGCCTATATATCTGAGAGATGGGTAAAATTTCCCATGTGACTTTAGATGTGATTTTAGATGTGACTAAATGTCACAAAATGTGACTTTAGATAATGATTTTATGAGTACTGCACTGATGGATGACAGTCCAGAAATCCTAACACTGAATGAATTAATGGCTGGGCAGAGAGTTGTAGAGAGTGACTAGAGAGGAGAATACTAAGTTTGATCAAGTTAAATATTCTATATAGAGAAATAGAAGCATTTAATGTAGCATTTAGCACACCTTCACTTCCCAGCAGTGTTATTTAGAGCACCATAGACTGCTTTGTGGTCGCTGGAAAGAAACAGGCAATCATTGGGAGGAATTAACCTGGCCTAATTCCATGTGTTTTAGGGTGAAGTCGAGTTAATTGCACCCCACCTCTGCATAAGGGTATGTTTTCCTAAGAGAAAGAGAAGATACATGAATGAAGTATTGTTAAAAATCTGTAGTAATTGGAAAAAGGGGGTGATCAGGAAAGGTGTGATTTGAAAGCCCAGAAGTAGCACTGTTGTTAAACAGTTGTAATTCTAGCAGTAATTACAGCAGTAATACCATTTCAGCATTCAGACTAGACCAGTTTTCAGATGCCCACTGTAGTCATTCAGTGGCTATAAATGCCTCCAGGACATTTCAGCAGTTTTCTCAGATGTCCTGTACCATTATCAATAAGCCTGTAGATATATAAATACATAAATTAAGGCTTAATATTCTTGGAGTTCTGGTGACAGCCACTTCAGTTTCACTCATATGATTTGTGATGCATTTGAATGTAGTCTACATGTAGGAAATACGTCTTTGGTGTTACTTCATCCATTTGATTTGAGGAATCTGAAACAGTATCATTCTCTCCTGGGCCACAGATGCCTGTAAAGTCCTAAAATACTGAGGAAAAATAAAGAAAAAAACATATTCCCCAGAAACCATTAGTGACTTGTGATGTTTGAACATCAAAAACTTGTATACTGAGCTCCTTCCAGCAAGCTTTGAGGTTTGATACAAATTGTGTTGATTAATTTTGGTAGGAATAGGACTTGAACTTCAATTTTTCTATATAGTATTCCATGCAATTGAGGCTTGAATAAGATTTTTAAGTGTTTTCTGTGGAAAACATAGCAATGGAGCTCTGAAGTCCATGCTGTTCAGCTGCCTGTTTGGCAAAACCTTAGCCCAGTCAATATACAGCAGTTTAGGAAAAAATTATAAAGGCCTCTGAACTGTTTGCAGATTACTGTAACAAACCCACCATTTTACAGAGTGGATTAAACAAAAGGGAAAATTTGAGAAAGTCAGCTTCCATGGGTGTGCATGAACAGTTTCATGACTCATCTCAGCTCTCAGGGTTAGTGTAAATGGGGTTGAAATAAAAACGTCTGAGATCTTACAAGATGATAATTACTCTTGTGTACTCCAGGGCTTATTTATGCTGGCTCAGGCAGTCCATCAATCGAAGCCAAAAGAGTTTCATTTTGTCACTGTAGTTCTGAGTGCTGGCAGATGAAGAAAATAGTTTCTTTGTCTTTCTGATTGCTTCTATGTCATGTTGTTGATGTTGTTTTTGGCTTAAAATCAATTGTGGAAGAGGCATGACCTGAATTGGTTCAGGTAAACATTCATTTAGTTGCATAAATCCTGGTGCTGCATCATAGAGATTTGGCCCTGATTTTGACTCAGAACTGCAGCTCAGGAAGCACCTAAGCATGTTGAAATTCCATTTCAAAGGCTCTGAAGGTGACTTGCTCAGTGTAAGCCTCTGAAATTGTGTACAGATGGCCAAGCCACCATCAGAGATCTCTCAGGGATACTGCTGGTAATGCCAAGAGAGGCTGATGCAGCACACAGGGCAGTGGAGGGTAAGGCATTAGATTATCTATGCGCAGAGATCAACTTTGTGAAGTGTTCCCTTTAATAATCCCTTCTTTTTGGCATCATCTTTCTGAATATATAACAGATGCTGCATTTAGCACTGTACAATCCTAAAAGGAGTGAAGAAAGACCCAATCCCCATAAGCAAGTGAATCCTCTGGGGAATTGCATTTCCTTGGGAAACTGTATAAAGAGGATTCTGTGGAATTGGTGATCAAATGCAGAATTTCCCTCATAATCCTCCTCTCATCTTCACTTTATCATCTCCAAACCTTGTTCTTGGTACCACACAGAGGCTCCCTCAGAGCTCTCACACTTGGATGGATGTTTCCAGAGGAAAGCAAGGCCCATGGGAGTACTATACCACTGGCTTGCCTTTGTGCTGCAGCTAGGACACAGCCCTGGGACAAATCCAGCTGCTGGTCCTGTAACACATTCTTTGGTTCCCTAGTTTACGTGTGCTTTGGAAGTAACTTAAACTTTGAAAGCAGGATACTGCATATTTTAAGTCAACACAAGCTGTCCAAGTTTAATTGCATTGAAAAGTTTTTATACAAGTACAGAACTTCTAAATATTCCTTTACAAGTTTAAATTTAACTCATGTGGCTTGATTTTGGGCATGACCTCACTAGCACAGAATAAATTAATAATTAATTGCTAATACTATAAATACTTAGAATAATATGGCTATAAGCATATTGAGTTCTTGGATTGAGTTCCCAATCCAAGTTTTATGCTCTCTGCTGAAAAGAACAAACTGTCCCTTATACTGCTAATAATCTTATGGGGATAACATCAGAGGGATAGTAGTCTGATTTCTGTCTTTACCATTAATTACAAATTTAAATTTTTAATTGCCTTATCTGAAGACATAAATGCTCAGAATTTTGCACTATTTCTTTTTTTTTTAATAAGTTGAACTGAGATAATATGAGTAACATTTCCTCACTTCTTTGTCCACGCAAGGCTTATGTTGAAAAACTTTCATAGCTCTTTGCTTAGCTTAGAAGGTATTCACTATAAACAGACACCTTTAAACAGGACATGATTGAGCTAAATGCCTATAGCAGCTACAGGAAGATTTACACTCATTCACAAGATACAGCCTTTGAGTCACATTAATACGGATATCAACATGGGCAAAGCTGTAGCAAGTTTCTCTCTACTTGTAACAAGTGTTTACTGCCACTATAAAACATGTCTATGAAATTTGAAGGCCTCCTCCCCGTCCTGAAACCAATATATAGAAGCATTCTTTGTTCAAATGTCTGGTTTTTAGTTTGAGAGGTTATTCTGTAAGTCCATGCCTATTGTTCCAAACACTCTCCAATCATAATGCATTCCTATCATATGTGGTGCTGAGTCCAATGACCTACTTACATATTTATTTGTGATGTTCAATCTGCTCGATAGAAAATTCCATTTTAAGTGTGATTAGGAAATTCTCAAAATTTTGCAATTCTTAATAATCTATATCAATGCTCAGGAGTTACTTTTTAATATTTCTTACTTTTTCTTAGCATCCTCACATCACAATGACATTGTTTTAATGAGACATTTTGCAAACAATGTATTAACTGACCTAAAAATGGGCTGGTCAATCAGCAGACTCTTATGATTCCTTTAAAGTTTTCATGGAAAATATAATCTTTGCAGCTTTCCTGAAGGAGTCTAATATTTTTTGAACCACTTGTCCAAAGCTTTCTCCAGGTCTTTATAAGGTAAACTCAGCTTTCAAGGCTGTTAACGCTGGTTTTGTTTCAGGATGTGTTGGAGTTTGGGATAACATCACCTGTTGGCGTCCTGCAAAGATTGGAGAGACTGTCACTGTCCCTTGCCCAAAAGTATTCAGCCTTTTTTCTGGCAAACCAGGTATTTTATTTTAAGGTGTATTTTTACTGGCTTCTCTCTGGTATTCTGCAACATAATGTGCTAACAATGGTTTATTTGGGGGTTTAACTTTCTTTATAGATTAAAAATTCTTGTCAGAGCTGTTCATGATACGCCATGAAAAAACCAAATTATCATCTTTGTATTCTGTTTGGTGTTCTTTGAGTTAGATACTAAGTATATTTTCTGATATAGTGACACTCACCAAAGCTGCTGACATTGCTTGCTCTTTTTAGACCTATTTTGTTAATTATTAAGGCAGCTGAGCCTGACTGACATCTCTAACAGTTGCCAGCAAGTCACTTGTAGGTTGTTCCTTCTGTGTCTCAGGAGGGGAGCTCTGCCTTGCCATCCTGTGAATAAAGAGCCCACATTAACAGATAATACCTAAAAATTACTGCTGTTGCAATTTAAGGTAGTTATTATGAAACCTTTTATTCTGCTTTTTTAATGGAACTTGAAAAGAGCTCATCAGTGTCTCAGACTGATGAAACATTTAACAGGTTTAAGTCTCTCATTTTCTGCACCATCTTGTCCATACATCATATTTTGCCCTGTGGCATTTAAGTGGGGTTTTGAAAAAGATGATGCACACAGAGTATTTCACATCTATCTCAAAATGCTGCTGGAAAAATATTATCCCCATTGCTCAGGTGGGAAACCATTGTCATGAAGAGCTGTTAAAAGATGAAAAACTTTCCACAGTTCTGTAATATTTTGGAGGGAGAGAGGGGAGCTGGTGTCTCTGTGGAGAGCTTTAACAATATTACTTCTAACTTAGAGGCTAATTTGGGGTATGATGAAAATACCTTTAGACTCAAAACTGTTGAATAAGTCTTGTTCCAGTAAAAAATAGATAAGTAAAACAATCTACAGATGAGCAAAGGTTTTCATTCCTGGAACTGGTGAATCTTGATTAGTTTATCATAGATAGTCTAAACAATTTGTAAAGGCGAAAGTATGTGTCATCATTGCGAAATGTTGTGAAATCTATAAAAGTTTTCAAATTACTCAAATAAAGATAATACAGTGTTGAACAGAGACAGGGAAAACTAAAAAATATCAAAAATTCAAAATCTGAATTAAATCATGCTGCTTCTGTCTATTTGCCAAAAGCTAGAGCATGCATACTCTCTCTGGAGTTTATTTCATAAACTTTAGTTATATTACAACAAAATTTTAATTTTACTATGAAACAACTGCAATAAATATTTAAGTCTGGAACCTTCACAGTGCATTACAACCGTATCTCACTTCACCATGGTATCAGCAAGAATGAAAGATTACCTCATCTTTTAGTTTGCTATAATTTTCCCAGATCCAGCTTTTTTTCATAGCCACCTGTTTACTTCCTGCTTGTGGAACTAACAGGGTTTGTTTGTAGAAGTTCCTGTTCAATTAATAGTGTTTTTTAAAGCTTGTCTTTCTATAATTTCAGAGAAGGAAGACAACAAACATTTTGCATGATTGATTCAATTAAGAGCTAACTAAGCATCTTGGTACTTTCAAAAGTTGATTATGCTTAGGAATATGTAATTTATTTAATTCATACACAGCACATTACAAATTAACTTCATTCTTATAGTGGAAAATTACTAAAATACCTTCAAACAAGAAATTTAACTCTTTTTATTTAGCTAGATTTGTGAGATGTATGTTTTAGCTTTTAGTGTTTAGGAGGAGTTAAAATTCTACAACAAGATGATCTAAACTACCTTATTTTTATGCAAATATTCCAAACCACAAGTAGGCTTTTAAATACCATCAATTCCTTAAAGGATTTCCCTCATTTAAAAAGTAGTTGTCTTCTAATCTTTAGAACTTTTGGAGAGCTGGCTCTAAATTTCTTCTGTGGTGCTGTATGTTATAGTTTAAGCATACCACATGATTAATTCTGTATTGAATATTGGTAACTTTTTATTAAAAGAATTTTTGCTGTAAAAGCAATCATATTAGCCTATAATGTTTTTCCTGTATTGTACAATTTTCGAGTCTTAGAAAGTTATTCTGTAAAGTTTTTATTCAAATGTATGTGTCAAGTTATAGGTTTTAAATAAGGTTGCCATCTGAAATATTTAACTGCATGAAAAGATGGTGTAGAAATAAACACTGCCTTCCATAGAACGTTGCCCAAATCTCTTTAGGTTAGAAGGTATTGCAGTATTTGAAGTAGAAAATACTTCAGCATCCTGAGTACATTGAGTTTTTTCTTGCAGCAAAACTGGCTTTGATGCAATTTGTGGTTCTGTTAACACATTCCTCTGCTCTGCCTAGTCAGAGAACCTTGATGTACTTTTAAAGTGAAGACTCTTCACAGTGTATAAATAGGTTACATTTTCCTTTAAAAATGTCATTTCTATGCCAAATGGCAAAAGTGGCCCTGTTGTTTGAGGACACTGTGGGTTTAGGTCAAGGCCTTTTTATTAGCTGGAAAGATTTCGTTGTTGGCTAGTGAACCATTTGTGGGGTATTTACAACTTTCTGCTGAATACTTTATACAAAGAAGAAATCCCAGTAACCAATCAACAAAGTAAAGATCACAAAAGCTTCAGTTTGGAGTGTATATAAACAAGTTTGTTTATTCTTGACCAGCACTGACCTGTGACACATAAATTTATTTTTCTATGGTGAAAAACAGGCATCTTTAAGTCAATTATAGACCAGTGGTAAACTCCAAACCAAAGCAGTATATTATTATAGATTTCAAGTATCATAGATATACAAATTGCTCTAAGAAATGTGAAGGGAAGTTGGCTATGAATTAACATTGTAAGAGTAATTTATAATAAATGTTGTGACTATTCTTTAGTCTGACATCAGGCTTTTCTATTTTGCCATCTTAAAGTTGTTCCATATTGCATGAAAATTAGTTCATTTTAATTAGATTAACCCCATTTCATCTGTGTGACTTCGTCTCTGGAAAGAGTCAACTCTTTCTGTCAGCTCCAAACAGAAACTTTCTGAAATAATTAAATGTTCAAAATTCCTTTCCAGCCATACCTCCACACATCCTGTACATTCCCTGTACTACGTTGTTTCAGTATTTCAAAGAGTGAAATTCAGCTTGCATTTTACCTCATTCTTCAGTCTATGACATAATTTGTCCTTTGAACTTCATTACCAAACTTACCAACATTTGCTGTAGCAGTCAGTCATCACCTTAATGTCTAAGAGCTTTGTAGCTCTTCAGTAGATTCCTTGGTATTGGCTTCTCAGAAGGCTTAAATAGGAGGTTAGAACAACTCTCACTGAAATTACTTTTCTTTCAAATTATTTTACCTACAAATAGCCCCTTTTCAGAGTGAAGTGTATGGCTCCCTTCTGAGCATTTAAATAAAACAGCAGAGCAGTTTAGGATTTGCAGATGTGTACCAGAAATAGCTGTGATACTGAAGGAAAAGTCTTGGGTTTACTTCTGCTTTTCTGTAGAGCAAAGGCAACTCCAAGCAAGAGTAAAAGCCAAGGTAATATGAATGAAAAGCACACGAAAGGCAATGGCTGGGTTGAGTCCTAGGAAATAAAGGAAAAAGAACTAGGTTGCAACCAGCTGATGACACAGATTGTTTAAGGAGTCATTGATGAGGAGAGTTTTGAATCTTTCTGATTTGAACTCTCTAATTTTGCTTTGCAGGAAACATTAGCAAAAATTGTACGAGTAATGGGTGGTCGGATATATTTCCTGACATCTTAAGTACTTGTGGATATAATGACTACGAAGACGATTATAAGGTAGGAAAAATACTTTTTCTATTAATCTAGATTATGGTGTTCAGTACAGCTATCAGATATATTCTACTTCTAAATAAATCCCATTTTACTCAGACTGAGTAAAAATGAGATTTAATGAAAATCTATAGTAATTTTTCATAGCATTGGTTGCAATATGCTTGGATTGCAGTTGTCTAATGAGATAAAATCAAGAATATAGAATTCAGTAACAGTTTGAAACTCAAGGCTATAAACAGTTGGTAATTGCAGTAAAGTGTCTATCTAATATTGCAGTGCTGCTCAGCTGGTGCACCATATGTTTTGCATTGTCTTGTTTCTAGAAGTTTGTTATTTCAAAAGAATATTTTTAAAAGTTATCTCAAAACCTAATACTAATAACCTGTTAAAATCTGTTAGTATTACATGCACCACTTGGTTGATGTTATGTGTTAAAGTTATAAGTAAAATAGAATTTATTTAGGTCATTTGAGCTACTGGCAGATTTACATTGGACTTGAAATTGTACTAGCAGTTGTAAGTTATTCAGAAAGCTATCAAGGTATCCTAAATGCCCTACACATGGAAAACTGAATTTCACTTTGCAGATACTATATCTTTTTGTTGAGGGAAGGGTTTTTACCATCATGTTTTATGTATTTTCTGTCTCTCTTCCTGCTGAGGCTAACAGAGCAAGAGTTGGTTTACAAGGATGAGTTCATAGTGTCAGTAAAGCTCTTGTTGCCCAAAACAGATTAAGTCCTCTCATGAACAAAGATACTTGGCTAGTTGGGCTTTTTCCCTGGATTTCAGTATGTGTGGAATAGCTGTAGCAGATCTGTTCTGTCTGGCTTGCAGAAATGCATTGGTATTCCAGCTAAGCCAGAAAAGGTTTTGGCTTTTTTTTCTGTATTTAAAAGCCCAACCATTACTGTAGTTGATAATAGAGAAAATTGAGAGAATATATTGTTTCCCCAACTTTACTGAAGACAAATTCTAAAACGTCTGTGTCATCTAACAGCTTGGGAACACGCATGTATTAGTGCTAAAACAGCCATTTCAAACATTGTCACTCAACCCAGGAATTGCCACGTGGTGTGAAAATGGGTCAAAACATAAAAATTCAAATTAACTAAAGACAATATTTCAAGTAGTGAGAAACAGTTAGAAGATGAACTAGTATAATAGAAATATTTTCTTGTTCGTCATATTCACTAGTAATTTGAAGGAGGTGATGAAATGCAAATTGAGTATACTTGCAGGAATTAACCTGGACAACTTGAAATAGGATGTAGCAGCAAGATTTGCAAAAGCCTTGAAAAAAGCAAATAATGAAAGTGTGAGGATGAAAATCAGGAGAGGGATGTGGAAAGCAGGTACTGGAAAATTATTGGCAAACATACAACTGATATAATATCATACATATCATATAAATCATATTATCATACATATGATCACCAATTGAAAAATGCAAATATCGTGCAGCAGTGAGATTTCAGGAGGCATTTGAGGTTCTGCACCAGCTACTTGTTTACACAGAACATGTTTTCTTGAATTTGGATCTTAGTGCTCAATGGTAGCCCCTCAAACCAAAATCTTTACTCAGCATAAATCAGTATAGTGTTGGGATTTTTTGTTTGTTTGTTTGTGGGGTTTTTTGTTTGTTTGTTTTTAAATCTAATATTTCAACTATGACAGCGAAAAATAGAGTCCTAATATTTGGATACTGAGTATTCTGGGCATAAAAATGTCACATGCTCTGCTGTATGGGGCATGAAGTATATGAGATTGTCTTCAAAGTTACATTAACTAATATTTTAAGGAAGGTGGCAAAATAGTTTTCCTAGAGTGAGTCCTAAGTTTTCTTTTTTATGCTTTCCTTTGAAGACAATGTTAGAGGAGCAGGTAGAAATGGTCTCTGGTGTAAGTTTGGTGCCTGCATTTTCACTGCTGAATGAATTTCTAGTATAGATCCAACTAAGTATTTGTTCCTGGGTTTTTTTTTCTATCTTTTAAGATGCAGACTTTTATGCAAAGGGGGCTTATTTCTATACCTATTCTACATATTGTATATATATGCATACACACAGACATATCTCTCTGCAGATATGCATTTATTTTGGGGACCTTTGAATATTCTAGAGATTTAAATGATAAAGATCCATGAGCACATACTGAAGAATTTGTTAACAGGTACCAAACTGCTATGCTTAAAAATGCACTGAAATGAGGAAGTTTATTAAAAAATAGCATAAACATGTCACCTCTTATTTCCTTATGGGAACATCTTGCATGCTTCTACAGTTTGTATTAATTTTATGTCCAAATTAAAATGTTCCATTTTTATTCCATTTTAATGATATATTAGCAGGTTCTATAAAAAGAAACTATTTGCTTAATATTTTGAAATTAACTGTAAGTGCCTGATACAAAAGCCTTGGTTTATTCTATATTAGATCTTAGTGTTGTTTACTGCTCTTGCCATTATTTAAGGGGGATCAGTTTGATAAATATGACTGTCCTGGTTTCAGCTGGGATAGAGTTAATTTTCTTCCTAGTAGCTGGTACAGGGCTGTGTTTTGATTTTAGTGTGAGAACAATGTTGATACCACACTGGTATTTTGCTGTTGCTAAGCAGTGCTTACCCTAAATCAAGGACTTTTCAGCTTCCCATGCTCTGCCAGCGAGCAGGTGCACAAGGAGCTGTGAGAGAGCATGGCCAGGACAGCTGACCCCAGCTGGAGGGACAGAGGGACATTCCCCACCACAGAATGCCATGTCCAGTGTATAAACTGGGAGGAGTTGGCTGGGAGCTGTTGGCTGCTGCTCAGGGATGGGCTGGGCATCAGTTGGGGGCTGCTGGGAAATGGAGCTGGGCATCACTTGTCTTCTTATCCCAACCAGGGTTTTATCTTCTTCCCCGTTGCCCTCCCCACCCCATGGCGGGGGGGGAGGGAGGGAGTGGTTGTGTGATGTTTTGTTGCCACTGGAGTTAAAATGTGACAATGTCTGAACATATCTGTATGTTGTTATGGCATCAAAGTGTAGATCTAAACCTTTATTACATGCTTCCAGACCTTTTTCAGTAAATAAACTAGTTACTGCTAACCTTCAAGATCAAGTTTTAGGTTCATCTTAGATATTCAGATAAGTGCCTCTTTTTTTTCCATTTTATATTTCTGTGGAGCTCATGGCAGTACAACATGGAAACAGCAAAAAAAAAAGCTTGATTTGACCATGCTAGAAACACACATCAAGGTGTGTTAACCAAACTCAAGCTCACTGCAGTCTCTCCTTGACATACTTTGACATCTTCTACCTAGACTGAACAAGCTGGAGATGTGTCCTAGCTGCTGTCAGAAGGTATTAACCCTGTGTCTGCAATATTAATATACAGCAAGATGTCTGGTGGATGTAAAGCACCAGAAATGTGTCCACTTTATTTAAAATAATGTCTGAATCAGTTAATACAGCTTTGTCTGATCTTAGGCCCAGGATTTATTAGATGACACAGAAGCCCCACTATGTACAAGTTACAGGCTGGGTGATTTGAATGTGTAGTGTCACACACAGAGAAATTAATGCAGAGAAAGATCCTCAGGGCTATTAAGAGTGACGATACTATTGCAGCTCGTGCCCTTGGTAGAAGCATCATCCAAGGAGGAAGCATCCCCCATTTGCCCAGATTGCTGGGGTGTGCACATCAGCCTGGGTGAGCAGCAGGAACAGCACCCAGACCAGGGCAGTCGGGGCAGAGAGGGCAGAGTGACACGAGCAGTGCCTGGGCTGCAGCTGCCTTTAGAAACAGCAGCATTGCTGCTCTCTGTGGGGAGGAGCATTGCTCCAGAATAATGCAGTGTTTGCACTGAGTCTAAATTGAACCCTTGCCTCTCACCAAAATCTGACACAAGGCAGACATCTACCAATGTGCTTTCTTGTGCCTGTAAGTCATGCTAAATTTATTTATGTTAAGCTGCGTTTTTCATTATTATTTTTCCATGAGGTGTGATTAAGAGACCAGTATTCCTTAAAATAAGTGCAAAAAATCTTCCATTGACTCCAAGCAAGGACTAGGACTGAATATTAGCTGATATTCCCTCTTGCAGAGTACAGATGGAATTCACTTTCATTGCAGAATATTAATAAACTACTAAATTCCTGTACATGCGTGCTCACATTCACAGATACATCTGCTGATACACATCTACACAGGAAAATGTGCACGTTTGTGCATTTACAAAGTTGTCATCTCTCCTGCTATGGTTAGGGAACTTTGAATAAGAAGACATTCTGACTGGCATAATTAAAACTGATGATGCTGCTATTGCTAGGAGATACTTATGGCAATGCTGATCTCATATTTTCTCTGGGTGGTGTTTCAGCTCAAAGTGAATTGAAGGAAAAATGTCAAAAAAAGTATATTAATTAAGGATATTAGTTACTTGTATAAAGACTATTAAATACCATGAGGAATACCAATTTTATTACATCTTTTTAGTAAATTCTAATCTTCTCTACATACATAATTTTAAAATGTGTAGAAGTGTCCTATAAGAGAAAATTAATTTTTCCACAACATGTAATCCATCTCTTTATCTCAGTTTATATTTATTCTTGTATAAATACAAGATTTTTTAAGTGGCTACTGCCTTGCTGAAGTTAATTTTGCAGAAGGATCACACTAGGAATCCTTACTCCATACCTATTTGCATTTGCTTATTTTAGTGTTTCTAAGGCACTGAACTCATTTGCTAGGACCAGTTCTTATTTTACATTGTGCAGTTTAAGATTTTCTGATATGTTCTTCAAGTATGAATATTCAAATATTATGAAATATTCAAATATTGGCACATGGATCATGAAAATTTAAGATCACAGATTTTAATACAGTTGTAAGTAATTATATCTGTAAAGAGGAAACTCTTACATGCAGTATTACATTATTATATTGGCCCATGGAATAAACAAAATGAAGTCAGTTGGGATGATAGTGGACATATATTCCTTAGCAATGATAAATTATATTTGTGAGTAAATGAATAAAAAGTTGACAGCTTTTCTTTTACATTAAGGATGATTTCAACAGCAAAACTGTTTTGGACAAAGAATCAAGCCCCTAATTTTCTCCAGTGTTTTCTCCTTCAGCATTGAGGTACCTTCTCACCCCTAGAGGTCCTTCCAAACCAAGGCTGGGGTTGAGAGATCTGCTCGGTGACTCAGCTTTGCCTAGGAAGTCTCTCTGCTCTTCTGTGCCATTTTGTAAATAAACAGAAGAATTCTGTCTCCTGAACTTCGTAAAAATAACATGAAACTAAATTTAAAGGAAACATTAGCAGAAACAGGTGTCTTTTCTAAGAAAACAAAGCACAAGTGTGCCTAAAAATAGACTTTGCAAAAAATATATTGAAGTTAAGACAAATTAGGCAAACTTGTACTAATCCAATTTCATTTTATGTGGGGGGGTTGTGGCCTTTTAAAACCCATTAATATTAAATAGCCACAAAAAAAAAAAAGCAAACGTATTAGGATTAGCTTTTTAGGAAACACACTTTCATTTCCATTATTTTTTTCTGAAAATCATAAGCCACTGGGTTTTCTTTCTGTGCCTAACCACCTATTGACTTTGGTTTAGTGGTTGTAATTTTGATATTTTTCCTCTGGAGTTTAAAATTAAATAGTTGGATTTCAGTTTTGGAATCAGCATTGCTCAAATAATTCTGTGAATATTTTGCAGAGGCCAGCTCTTCTTACTATTGTTGCAAAAGTTCTGATTTTGATAGACCTGCAGAAAAGTTCATGTCATTTCAATTCCATAATGGCATTTCAATTTCATGTGTATGACTTGAATCAGTTTTCCTTTGAAAAGAGCTATAAAATCTGAAGGAGTTATAATATTTCTTCTGTGTTAAAATATGTTGAAAATAAAATTTCTGAAATTCTCTTTTGGTCAATCCATGCCTTTGTTGCAGTCATTTTATTCCTGCCAATCTTGCACATTTATATTTTAAGTTTAGAGGTTAAAGCTAAATGTTACTTGAGACCTGAGAAATTATGGTTCACACAGAGCAGTAATAAATAAATAATATATCCCATTTTGTATAAAAGACATTGTTTTTTGTGCTATCAGATTTGGCATTGCTTTGCCTGTTTCTTTTACACCAATACAATAGAAAGAGTTTGTTTCTAAAGTGTACTAGCTAAAATACAGATGAGTGGCAAATATTTAATAGCTCCAAGTCAATATGAGTCTAATTAATTTCCTAGTTTTCAATTGGCACAGCACAATGTGGAATTTAATTATTTGTCTTTATGGAGTTTGTGTGTTTAACTGACATATAATTTGAGAGCACCATTTACTAATTTTTTTTTTTGGTTGAGTCACTAGGAGTTATAGAGGTCTTACAGGCAAAGTAAGGCACATCTGTTTTACATTCATACAGGAAATGTAAGGAGCATTATGATTGCATCATCTTTGGTGCTGAGTCTCATAAAGTGATTCATACTAATAATCTAAAGCATTCTAATAATTTAAATTTTTTTTGAAAATTGAAAAACATGAATTTGAAAAATTGTAATTTTTGATGTAATGGATTAAAAATGGGTTAGTGTTTACTTACCTTTGCAACAGTTTGAGAAGCAGGGTTAATTTTTGGTCAGTAGAAAATTTTGTAGCATCTAAAATTTCTGTCCATTATAAAACTAAACCACTAAAATGTCTGAGAAAAATGAAAATATATTCTTTTCTGCAATTTCAAGTGCAGAATACAGGATAGTTATTATCATATGATAAAATAATTTCAACTGTGTAATTATTTCTTATTTCCTTGTGCTTAGCGTGAACAAAATGACCATGGGCATTATTAAGGTAATGTCCAAGCACTCCTGGCTGATTAACTCCAATCCTGACATACTTCCATGCAGCTATTTCACATCCATCTGTTTGGCAAAGGAACGGCCAGCAGAGAGGCTCAGTCCTGCTGATGCCAGCAGCTGTTTGCTGGGCTAAAACTACACGGGGCTCTTCTCTTGATTTGAGTCAGTATATTTGTTGTAGGGGTCATGTGTGCGTACAGAATGCCAGAAACACTACATGAAATAGTGTGGTTTTTTCTGGCAGAAGACAACCTCTTCTGTTCTCCCTGGTGGGGCAAAGTGACAGAGTCACTCCGTGTGCAGCAGCCTGACACTTTCTGTGCAGCTCAGAGCACATGGCCAGAGGACAAATTCAGGGCACTGCTAGAGCAGCATGGATGGACAACTGGTGCTTTGTTAGTGAGTTCATGCAGGGTTTCCTCCTTTTTTTCCTTCATTTACAAATTCTGAAACCAATTTCAGTTCCCAATTTCAAGAGTCTCAGTCAGTGGAGTTTTCCTGAAACCAAATCTGGACAGAATTTTCAAAATGGTGTGGAATGATGAAAAATTAAACCAGTCCAGCTTTCTTGTTGGGCATGTCTCAATCATCCCAATGCAGTTTGAACAGCTACTTTCTTTATACCAAAGTACAAAAGACTCCCTTATTCTACAGTCTAATGTTTGAAATATATAACAACATAACAGTTGCTATGAATGCACTTAGGATCCATGGCAGTTGTTTCTCACGTTTTTCCACTTTAACCATATCTACAGCAGTGCAGTTGCAAGAGCCTTCATTCATTTCACTTTTGCCTTTTCCCTATCTGTATAACATTTGCAAAGGGAATGTTCAGCTAATTTCATCATGAATTGGGATTACTAAAACAACCTCCTTACTTGGCCTTTTGAGTGCTATAAAAATAAATACACTAAGTGATTTGAGATTCCTTTGGCTATGTTAGTTGACTTAAATGTGTTGCTTCCTAGCTACTTTTGACTGGCATCATTTGGGAAGGGAAATGATAACCATGGACACTAAATATTGAAATTCTGTCTCTTATATGTAGCATGTTCTATGTTGCTTTTAAAATCTTTGATTTCATAATGTAATTTAAAAATTAACTGTTTCAATATTTTATTCAGCTTGAGTGGAAACTAATATCAGTCTAATGACTTTGTTGCAGGCATAAATGGAGAAGCAGTTTAATTCTGAAAATATTTAACCCTGTTTTTCTTGATGTTATTATTCAGAATAAGACTTAATGTTGTGTGTGGCTGGTAAATTTACAGATCTATGCAGTTAATCAGCAGACTGTGCATTTCAGCCTGCTTTTCCTCTTTTGAAAAATTTCCTTTCCAAGTTTTAGCAAGTAACTTTACTGAAGAAAGGGTTGTTTGGGTCACCATTTAATAAAGTATTTGAAAATTTACTATAGGAAATTAATGAGAATTAAACATGTCTTTAAAATTAAATTAATGTATAAATGCATTACAAAGTACTCTAGAACAGGACTGAGGGAAAATATCTCTTTTAGAGATAATCCATTCTTTCAAACTGACTTGCTCTTACCAATTTGATTGTGTTCACAGAGATTGAGGAATCTGACACTTTGACCTCTTTGACATGGTATAATCAGCTGGAATGGTACCAGATTGTGTGTCTAAGCTTTGAGTTCCTGAGGCTGAATTTCCTACTGAAGTCAATTGTCTTGAGATGTTGCCTTGCAAAATGTGTTGGAATAGAGATAGAACATTCTCATCATGTACTGTAGAGCAAAGAAAGAAAATCATGCTATAGCTTTCAGAGCTATTTAATGGACAATTACATCATTTCACAGACAACTTGATATATCAATAGTTTCTGCATATATATTTTTCTGTGCAGGTCAACTTCTATGTGAGGGTGAAAGCAATTTATACCCTTGGACACAGTGTATCTCTGATTGCTCTTACAACAGGAAGTATAATTCTTTGCCTTTTCAGGTATGTGTTTTTCATGAGTAAATATTAACAATGATAAGACATCTTTAACTGTTGTCTGATTTCTCAGCTATTTAGAAAATGCATTGAGTTTACACCTTTTGCAGTTAAACAGATTACAGTAATGTAATGCTGGCTAGATTTTTGCTAGCACTGATCATATTAACAATTTTCATAGCATTTTACAAATTTACAGGTATTACAGCCCATGTAAGAAAGAACAGTAATTTAGGAATTATTACATAAAGCATTTTCTATTTGGTTATTAAAATCAACACCTTGAATTGCTCTTGAGAATTAGTTGGATGCTGATCTCACCACTGGACAGGAGTGCAGACATATTCCATGGAAGCTTCTGAGTGATTTCCAGGGGTATTGTAATCAAAGGCAATCACTAATTTGTCCAGCTGGGGCTGTACATTACAGAATCACCAAATCACTGAATCACCAAGGTTGAAAGAGACCTTCAAGATCATCTACTCCTGCCCCAACCCAGCACTGCCATAATCACCCCTAAACCATATCCCCAAGTGCTGCATCCAAATTCCTTTGGAACACTTCCAAAGACAGTTGACTCCACTACCTCCCTGGGCAACCCCTTCCAATGCCTGACCACTCCTTCAGTGAATTTTTTTTTGTCTAATACCTAATCTGAACTTCTCCTGATGCAATTAAAGGCCATTTCCTCTCATCCTTTCCCTTGAATCACAGCAGAAGGGACCAACCCTCATCTTGCTACCCCCTCCTTTCAGGTGGTTTAGAGAGCAACGAGGTCTCCCCTGAGCCTCTTCTCCAGACAAAACAACCCCAGTACCCTCAGCTGCTCTGCACAAGACATGTTTTCTAGACCCTTCACCAGCTTCACTGCCCTTGTTTGGACACCCTCCAGCACCACAGAAATGTTCTTTTTGAAATGCGGGGCCCAGAACTGAAGACAGTGCTCGAGGTACAAGCCTCACTGGTTCCAAGCACAGTAGAAAGGAATGGATAATTGTGCTGGGTCTGCAATGTTTCTGTTAGGCAGTGTTAGGAAAGGCAGTACTGCCTGCTGCTTTTGCCTAATTTCTGTAACTTTTCTTAGAATGAAGGCAGTCTTCAACTAGTAAAATAACTTTTAAAATGGTCTTATCAGTATCGCAGTTTTTCTCAGTCCCTCCACCTTTGTGCTTTTATGTATCACTTCCACCTGTCTAACAGAACAGCCTTTATATTCTCCATTATGAACTTCACACAGCCTTTCTGCTCCACTTAGGACCAAGAAAGCCAAGAAAGTGCATGTCAGAGTTTTGGTAGAAAAGAAGTACAAATAATATATAGATAACAGCATGCTGTTTGCCAGAGCCTCATTCCTCTTACAAAATATTCCTGTGGTGAGTTCTGTAAGCCTTTCAGTCTGCCATCAAATTCTCTCACTATCTAAATATTCAGAGACCATTCAGAGCAGATATATAACCCATAATTATGTTTGGAATACCTTTTAAAAATGAATTGAGCCAGTCATGGTTATACTCCTACCAGCAAACGCTCCAGGCAGATCACAGCATTTTCAAAACTGCTAAAGCCTAAAACCACATTTAATACAGACATTAAAGAGAATTACAGACATCTGAATGTCACCCATCATCAGAAGTCAGGTGTAACAAATCAAGCATTTAAGAGGTGTACTCAAAACCTTCAATTTAAATATACAGCTAGAGATTTTTTTCCCAGTCTTCCAGCTGATTCAGGGAAAAGACGGACTTTTTTTTCATGAGGCAACATATGTTCTTCTATGCCCCCCTTCTAGAAGAATCTTTCTCTGTTATTTGCAGGGAGTGTTGGGGCCTCCCAACACTGAATTGAATTAGGAATTAATTTTTGCCCACTAACTCCAAAATATTGGTTTGACAGCCTTGTATATATGCAACATTTATTATTTGAGCTACTGAATGGGACAAATAACTAATCATCTACATTAATTATTCAAGAAAAATAGTTTCCTCCTATTTGCAGCTTCCATGTATCTCTGAATTCCACAGGAATACGTGATGCAGTCCAACATAATAGTGGTATTTCAACAAAGGATGTGCATGGCCACAGCCATCACTGCATTTTCTGACGACTTTAAAATTCAGCCTGGTATTATGTCCTTTGCCAAATTCAGGCCTAGCAAGGCAGATCTGTTCTTTATTTCCTTACATTCATTGTAACTATCCTTGCTCCAGTGGTTTCAGAATGGATTATATATGTTTGATAAAAATCACAACTGGAAGGATACTTGTAAGTTGCCACTGCAGGCTGCCATTGCACCTATGGCATCTTCATTTTTTCACTGCTCACGCTGGCTAAAATGCCTTGGCTTCTGGCCTATTTCCAGGTGCAGCTCAAGGTGCTGATTGTGATCACAAAAACCTCTTAGCAGTTTGCTTTCTAGGGATTTTCTATTAAAAGAATCTTTTAAATAGGGAAATCTTGAAGGGGCTGTATTTTAGCGGAAAAGCCCGCAACTTACAGCTTGCTTCCCCTGAGTACTCATTCACTTACATGGAATATTTAATCTGTCATTTCTTTGTAAGGCTTTCACATGGCTGCCAGACTAAAGAAGAGAAGTTTTGCATTCATTGGATAGAAAGGATAGGTGATAAAATATTCTGAATGCATTTTTAATTGCTCCTGCATACACCAGCAGCATAGGATCAAAAGACACTATGTAGCAAAATATAGGAGTTAATAAAAGAATGAAACCAGAAAATAATAGGGGAGAGCACATCTGAAATATATCCAGGATAATCAAAGTTATATTTGCAAGAAAAACACTGGAATGAGTGCACAAACAAAAGGATACAATAACCTATGTTTATTATCAGCTTATGTTAAAATGTGAGAGAAATCTTTTAGTCTGTGATACTGAACAGAAGTAAGAGATGAAAGAAAACAGCAAGGCAGCACTGACAAAATGACGGAAAAGGAAAGGGTATGCTCTTACTTAAGGTTCATACTGCTAAGAAATGTCCACAGAGTAATAGAAGTCTGTTCAACAGTTTCTGCATCAGAATCTAAAATGCCTGTTTTTAAATCTCTTTTTAGAAAACTTCATTGTACTCGGAACTACATCCATCTGAACCTGTTCCTCTCTTTCATTCTAAGAGCAATCTCTGTTTTAGTCAAGGATGATATTCTCTATTCCAGTTCCAACACAGCTCACTGTCCAGAGGATCAAACTTCATGGGTAATAAACCTCATTTGCTACCTGGTGTAACATTATTTTGTCACTGAATTTTCCTTCCTGATCCTTTTAAATATTTAGGAGTACCAAAATTTCAGTGTAGACAATTCTGAAGAGAACATAATGACTAGGAGAATGGTGTCTTAGACATATCCAGATAAAGGTTGCAGCACAAGTAGGAGACCTTAACATTGTTTGCATGTCCATGAAGGACAACTTGTCATCAGCCAAGACAAATCATAACCAGATATAGCTCAGAATAAATACAGCCACTGCATTAATCAGCTGGGAGGGTTGAAGACAAACAGGAGTGCCATCAGCTGGGAGTGATTAAAGGCAGCTGCTCTGGAAGTGCTCCAGCAGCTTTATCAGGGGTCCAGGAATTGGACAGGTATCAGTGGAGGAAGGGAATAACTGAGGAAATTAAATATTTGCAGGAGTTGTCTTCATTAACTCCTCAGTACTTCTGGGCTATGACAGAGGTGTTATCATCTGCATTCTTGGCCAGCTAATGTTTACTGCATTTTCATGTACAGGGTTTAAAAAGACTGACCTCTATATGATATGCCCCATTTGCTGCCTTGTTGTTTCAGTCCAAAATCCCTTATAATTTTAATTCACTACGGTTTAAGCTTGTGCGAAAAAAAAACTAAGATATTTTTGTCTTGATGAAGCCATATTGTCCCAAAACATGAAGCTCTTAGCAGTAACTACCAACCTGTATATAGGAATTCATAATCTGGGATATTTCTAATGGAAGAAAACAGGAACTGAGTTAGTAAACCCCAATTAGGCAAAGTAGATAGTAAAGAGATTGCCAGGGGTAATCAGAAGTTCTCAGATCCTTGAAAGACTGTTCAGTGAATTCTCAAAATACTACTTGGTTTCTGCAATTTCCTTTATTCTCCTGTTATTCTTGGCTACAAAGACTTATACTTTCCTATTTAAGTGTGTCTTATTAAGATTTTGTGGACTGCTGGCTAATTTCTGTTGCATTGTGTGTGGGATGATCTGGCACCAGCCTGACAAGGCTGTTCTGTCTTGCATTGGCTTGGTGCTGCCTTTCACACATAACAGCACCTGGGGTTTGCCCCTTTTGTCACCTGTGTGTGATGTTCCACAGCTCTGCTGCACTCACAGAGGGCTAAAACACACAGCTCATAAGGTTCCATAAGTAGGTCCTGGCTCTGGATTACATGGAGAATTAATTTTGGCTAACTTTACTGATAGATACCTTCACTGTTCAGCATGGGCAAATACAGCTGATACAGGATTACCTGCAGGAGGAAGGGAAAATACTTTGATGCAGGGTTCTGGTATGTAAATTGAGAATGTAATACAAGAGAATATTGGAATTTATAAAGGATTACAAAATTTTCATTGCTGATCTGATTGTAAGGAGTCCTAAGCATAAAAGCAAATTTCAACTTGCTTGAAAATTTCAACTTTTCACACATTTTGAAATGCTTAATTTTATCCATCTTACATTCCCTGGCCTAGTGCTGATCCCAAAGTCCAGAGGTAAGATTAGTCTTACCAAAGTTAGCTAGGTTTCAAACTTTGGTTGTAGGCAGCTAAAATCAGGTGAAATGAATTCAAGCCTTTGGACTCTTCCTTAGTTTTCTGTGTATGCATGTACACAGGCATGAATGTTACTTGGGGTGCACTGAGGTATCTGAGACATCATGAGGGGCTGATGGATACAAAGAAGTATCCCTGAGGAGGTCTGTGCCCTTCTGGCTTAGCAGCTGGTGACTGCATCTCACTTCTTAATAAACATCTATATTTAAAGAGAGGAATCAATCACTGAAAATAAGTTACCTGCTTAGGTATCTGGTGTACTTGGAATTTTAACAGAAAAATGCAGGTATGAAGGGTATTTAAAATGGAGAAGTGAGTAAAGCTGGCAGAAACTAGAGATTTTCTTTGGTCCAGTTTTTTTAGTCTGTTACATTCACCATTTCATCACATTTCTCAGCACATTCTCAGTCCATATGAACATTTCCATATTCAATTCTCACATCCCAGATTCCTGCTGGGAAGTACCAAAGTAGCAGCAGCCAGCACTGTGGAACATCAGCAGCACAGACATCTGAAAATTAATTTTGAAGAGCAGCACACAGACTATAAGTATCATTTTTTGGATACATGTCTATGTGTTTTGTTAACTAAGAAACTCTAAAGCATTTTCTAAGGGAAAACATTATTTTTAAAAGTCCAGCCAACTTTTTCTTCTAAGTCTACTGAGTCATCACATAAAGTTTTATTTTTCACTCAGTTTCACATTTAGCTTTGAAAAAATCATAATGTAGTTTCTTTCTTAATTTTTACTGTGTTAGGAAGCCATGTGAAGTTTTAATACATTTGTTAGACTCCTAGTAAATGGTAATTTAATTTTATAGCCATTCATTAACAAACTGTTGCAAAAGTGTGCATTTATTAATAACCACCATAATTTTCTACATATATCCTATGAAGTTTTCAAAATTTCTGAGTGAATTTGCAATAAGAGCCATCTAAATAATTTTTAATAATTCACTTTCTTTTAATACATACAGTAACATTTACAATGTCACAATTTGCTTGACCAAAGATAAAAATTTATACTGGACCTGGTTTAATAAAATAATATGGCATCTTTCCTGCAACAAATTTGATCCTTCTTCTCATACTTCAGGTGGGCTGCAAGGCAATTCTGGTGTTTTTTCAGTATGGTGTGATGGCAAACTTTTACTGGCTCTTGGTAGAAGGACTTTACCTCCACATCCTCCTTGTGCTGATATTCTCCCCCAACAGACACTTCACAATCTACCTGCTCATAGGATGGGGTAAGAACTTACACATCTCCCAGTAATGTTCTTTTTTCTGTGTGGTCAGGTTCGGTGTTTCATACCAAGGTAGTTGAGCTGTCTCTGGTGGTGACTCCTCAGACTCACAGACTCCTCAGCTCAGCTCCAGCACAAGTTACAGCTGCTGTAGCATGGGAAAGAGCAGGCACAAAACTGCTGGAGCATCACTGCTGGCTTGATCCCTGGCACAACTTTCACCTGTGCCATCTGCACCACACCCAGGGATTGCTCTGGTGCAAGGACTGCCACTGCAAAACATATGATTCATGTGTCCTAATTTGTGAGGAAAATTGAAGTTTAGCTGCATAGCCATGAGCTATACTATGCAATTTTCCTTTTTGAAAAGCCAAATAATACTGTCCATCTGGTTTTAAATACATATATTCCTTTCATTTACAGAAAGTGCCATGATATTTATATGGAACACTTTAATACATCCAGTAATAGGTGGTCATAAAACATTTGGGTGTTGCTGGGAAAGGGGAATAAAGCAGTGTGTGGACAAGGTTCCTTATGAAATGATTTATACGTCTATTTTATATTGCAGTCCTTGGAGGTGCATTGGGAATGCATAACTTGTATCTATTTCCCTGTATTTCACTCTGACACCTTGCAAGAAACCTAAGAAAGGCATTTTTTTTGTGTATTAGTAATTATGGCTGCATTTTTATGAGAAATAAACTCACTTCCCTGCAGCCTTTGTCTGTAATACATTGTTGATGTATACATGTACTCATGTAGCTCTGATGGGCCTCTCCTTCCATTCACTGAACTGTTTACTATACCCTGTGTATTTGGGGAATAACTGCTTACTAGCAGGCTGAACTTTTTTTGTTTTGGTTTTGGGTTTTTTTGTGGGGTTTTTTTGGTTTTTTGGGGTTTTTTGTTGGGGGTTTTTTTTTGTTTTTTGGGGGGTTTTTTTGGTGGACTTGCATTTTTGTGATCATTCTCTAAACCTCTTTGGCATTTTTCAGGAGTTCCTACAATATTCATTATTACATGGACAGTGACACGGATCATTCTAGAGGACACTGGGTGAGTGTGTGTGGGAGAGAAAGTTTTTTTTGTCCCATGCCTGTACCCATGCCTGTACAATCCTTGCCTTGGATATGGCCCTGCTCACACAAAGGTGGTTTGCTAGCTCTGGAAGGGATGAGCACAGAGCTGAAATTTCAGAGATGACAATAAAAGGGCAGGTGTTTGGGAGCTCTTCAGCTGTGATTTATGCTTGGTGTTTGTTTGAAAAACTCAGAGAGTAGGAGAGAGCAGAGATAGGTTATGACTGCTGTTACTCCTTGGCACCCACATCTAGAGCTGTCTGTTGGGAAGTCAAAGTAATGTTTAAAACAGCAGTGGGATCCTCAGGGTCAGTGCTGCAACATGTGCAGGAAGGCACTGGGCATTCCAATTTGCTAACTAGCAACTCAGAAGATTGAAGTGTAGATAACTTGGGGTCCATATAAATTACATTCCCAAAAGTGAAGTGATGTAAGATGAACATAGCCAGGAAAGCTAAAGCTGACTAAAGCTAAGCCTGGCTCCTGGTATGCGGAGGGGAACTGGGACAAGAATTTTGTAGGAAGACCAGATTTGATCCTGCTGCTCCCAAGGAATGGGAGAACATTGGAAGGGCTGCCCACAGATGGGCAGCTTTCCTGGAGGTGTTCAAGAAATGACTGGATGTGGCACTCAGTGCTGTGATCCAGTGGTGCTTGCTCGAAGGTTGGACTCAATGATCCCAGAGGTCTCTTCCAGCCTGAATGATTCTGCAACTTTATAAGTAAAGAATTTCTTCCTCACATCCAAATCTCTCCTCTTTCATTTTAAAACCATTCTCCCTTGTCCTATCACTACATGCCCTGGCAAAATGTAATTTTCTCTCTTTTTTATAAGCCCTTTTTAAGTGCTGAAAGGTCACAATGATTTCTCCATGGTTCCTTGTATTCTCCAGGCTCTCTCCTCAACTCTCAGCCTGTCTCTGTAGGAGAGGTACTTCAGCCCTCTGATCACCTTTGGGGTCCCCTCTGGACCTGTTTTAACAGGTCCACATCTTTCTTATGCTGAGGACTCCACACCTGGACACAGTGCTCCTGGTGGGAAAATCAAGTATGCATATTAAAACAAAGGAAATAAAATTAATAGCAGGAAATCATTTAATGCCAAATTCTAGGCTAGAGCAGGCATTATTTTAGTGTGCTTTGACTTGTTTATAAGAAATATTTCTCATAAGTCTTGCTTGCCAGATAGTATTAATGTCAACATTATTTTTCCTCTATTTTTTTATAGTTGCTGGGATACAAATGAGCATGGTGGTCCCTGGTGGGTTATACGAATACCAATTTTAATTTCTATTATAGTAAGTAAAATTTGAAGCATGAATTATAGATCTGTTCAGCTTTGTGCAGTGCATGTAGCCATTATTCTTTACTGCTAGTTACAGATAGGCAAGAATTCTGTTTTAATGAAAAGAAATTGTGCTGCAGGAGAAATGTTAAACAGATGCCAAGGCCATTAAAATTTGTTGCCTTCAAAATTTATCTGCCTCCTATTAAATGAGCAGTTGCTTTTATTTGTGTGTTGTTCTTTCTTTAACATCCCTCCTGTTTATGAGCCTGGAGGAAGGAAAAATCTAATCATACTTTTCAATGAATTGCAGATTTGATTTTTTGTGTAAATAGATAGTCCTGCAATTGAGAATCTGATATTAGTAAAAAAAATTATGGCTGTGTATATCTTTCTTTAATTGGTAGCCTAAATATATATTGAACATGAAGTATTTTCAAAATAATACCATTTTGGAATGTTTCACAGGGCTTTTTCTGTTTGGAACTCATTAGAATTACTGGAGTAGTATAGTAATATTCCTGTTCACTGTAATGATTGTGTAATTAACTTTGGGCATAATATACTATGGTTATATGTCCATTTCTGAAAATAGTCAGACAGCAAATGAAAGTATTTTAGGTATACTTGCATCATTTTCAAAATTATAGGCAGAAGATCTAGGGCATTATTAGATTACACAAGATTTCAGGAGTTTGCATTATGCTTGGGCTTGCCTTTCAATCTGTGCCTGCTGAAAATAATTTTGGGAGGAATTCCTGTCATCACTATCAGAGTGAATTCTGCAGTTTGAAGAGAAAGAAGAGTAGGCTATATGTGTGAAATGACATAAGGTAAGGCCTCAAAGATGTTTTATGTTATGAAGAAATGAGCATGCAACAGAACTGCAGCATGAAGGGAATATTTGGACTTCAAAGGAGCTGGAGAATGGGGAACAATCCAGAGTGAAGAGAATATTTCGGAAGATAAAAGCAAAACAAACCACCTGGTGTTTACAGGAAGCTCTGTTCTCTGGATGCTCAGTTTGAGCAGCTATCTGAGGCTTCATGTGCCAGGAGGCTGCGCTCCTCCAAAGCAGCCCTAGACCTGGAAGTGGAAGTTATCCCAGGGCACGTTGGCAGAGCTGAACAGCACCTGGATCTTAGTGAAAACTGGGAAGAGAAAGGAAATGGAGTAGTGGTCAGGCAGCAGAGTTTGATCTATCCAAGAGTATTGTGAGAGCAAGTTCTGATACCATTTTGCACAGTGGGAATGGCTTCAGGGGATTCAGTGTGTCAGAACCATTCCTGTCATTTCCTCCTGAGAATTTTGGCTTGAGAGAAGTCATTTGGCAGACGGTCACACTGCATGCTGCACACACTTCAGAGTTACTCAGTTGGATGTGACTGTTCCAAATGAATGTGCTGTTATCCCTATTCTCTCCTTGTCCACTAATACTGGCTCCAGTGCATATGGCAAATTAATATCCCCTGCTGCGTGCACTCAGCTGCATTAAGTATGCAGATAAAATCTGCAATAACAGATTTCTGTCTGTTACCTTTATAGGCAAGCCTCTAAGTAATAATCTGCCTGAAAAAATGTATGTTAAGTTCAGCAAAAGCCTATATTTTATAACATTTATTTTTAATTTTTTTTTTAAGTATTAGATAAAATTTTCCTAAATTTTAATTTCATCCCTGTCAGTTCCTTTCACACCTTTCACCTGCCATTTCAAACAAAATGTTAGAAACAGAGGGACATGCAGTTGCTATGACCATGGTTAATTTATATTATCCCAAACTCTATAGGCTGTGTTATAGAAGACGCAGAAATTAATTGAACTTGAAAAGCTTGGAGCCAAATTTTTAGGAGAAAGAAGACTTCCACCAATACAGGAAGACAGATTTACAGCAATGAGACAGGCACTTTCTGGTTAGGTACCCCACCTCCTGATCTTGTGCTTTTGGGTGGGGTTAGTTTAAAACAACAAAATTCTCATTTTCACCGTGATATAAATTTTTCTCTAGATTTATTTATTTAAAGATGTGTGCATTTGATGCAGCTGTTTATGTAGCTGGAGTTGCAGTTTTTAGCACACATTGTTGCTCTGAAGATGTGGATTCCAACTGTTCCCTTACTCTGGTATTGATGTGCTGTATTTAGTGTGCAGTTTTCTAGACCACAGCAAAGAATCCAACACCAGAAGGGATGGTGACCAGAGGAAGCTGAAAGTCAAAGCTGAAGAAATAATGGGAGTGAAACTTAGGATATACTGAGTTTTATACGTCAATTTTCTAGACTGATTAGGTTCTGATCATAATGATTTTTTAATGCAAGTGCCTTTCCATGAAATAAAATACAAAATAAAATGCTACTCCTCTGTCTTAGAGGGCTGTCATGAGAATTAGGCTGCAGGGATTCAGATGGAATAGATGATCTCCAGAGCTCCCTTCCAACCCCAGTTATTCTGTGATTCCTTCACTCATAATGTCAGCATCAATATCCAAGATAACCAGATACTGTGAGAGGCCCTTTTTGTGCTTGATTGGAGCAGACAGACCAGCTGTGCTGATCATTTCATTTTTCTCTAACCCTAATTCAGACAGAAAATACTGAAAGTTGAGGTGAGGAGCAAGGGAGGGTCAAACTGCCTCTGGGCTTCCAGTGGTGAATCTGTGTGATAATTTAGGACAGTGCTTGATTGCAGGAAACCACATCCAGTGTCCCATCCTGCTGGGAAACCTGTCCTCAGCTGAAATTGTGGAAGGAGGACATTTCTGAAAATTGGGGCTTTCAAAGAGTTTTGCCAGCCAGAGCAGCAGTGGTGGGCATGCAGTGGGTGCTGGACATGGCAAAGCTGGTGCTGCAGGACACAGCAGGTTTGGCACTGCAGAGCTGAGGGGCTCTGGAGGGAGGTGCACGACTCCCAGGCTGACCTGACTCCTGTCTGACTTGATAAGCATTTCATTTTGCTGCATATTGAGCAGGGGATTCAGAAATCACCATTATATTTGTTTTCTTTCCAGGTGAATTTTATACTTTTCATTAGCATTATAAGAATCTTACTGCAGAAGTTAAGATCTCCAGATGTTGGAGGAAATGACCAGTCACAGTACAAGTGAGTCACATTTTTAGATATTATAGACAGAACCAAAATAATCTCTTTAAGATTTCATCTGCTGAAAACCAACAACTGCTGTGTTACTATAATTACATTTAATTTTGAAGTACTTTTAGATATTGCTTAATAAATACAACTATGCTGAAATGGAGATATATTTTTTATCAAATGCTAAATTAAATAAAAAATACTTAATTTTAGAAATACCAACAAGCTATTCTTGAATTTGAGTTTAATCCATGAATTAATATGTTGATACAAAATATATGGAGAGTAATATTTTCCTTTTGATATATAAATATTTCATTTTGACATAAGAAGTTTCAAAATCAAAACATTTTCCTTCAACCTCCTTAAAACCTTTTTTAAATTTCTAAAATACTTACATATATTTTAAGAACTGAAAAGGACTTACATTGTTACCAAAAATTTAAAAATTAAGTAGAGTGTTTTATACTGATTTAAAATACCATCTTTACTTTTTTAGAGGAGAACAGTTGTTTCTGGCTTAGATCAAGTTCATTCCTGTTCAGACTTTCTTCTTCTGTATTTTGGTATGAACATCAAATCCTAAAATATCTCTTGTTTCCAGAGCTTTAAAATCAAGGGATATTGAGAGACGATTTAAATGCATTGCTAAAATTGGTTTTGTTCTTTATTGCCATATCTGTTGTTATTGTTATTTATTATAAGAGCTGCTGGATAAGTAATTATCCGCAATCAAGTCCATTGCAGCAGGTCTTATTTTAAAGCCCAGACACAGACTCTGACAGTTCAGAGTGTCAATGATACTTCAGTGACAAAACCTAACATGAACACTGAAAATCCAAAGCCATGCGAGTGGCCTTTGAAACTGTGCTCATGAATAACACCTTCCCTTCATTTAAAAAATACCTGTTCTAAAAGCTGATAAAACATGGTATGCAGAAATAAAGAATATCCTTAAAGTCAAGAGAAGCGGGACGTTATGTGTTTTGTAGACAATGTAACATGTTTGATGCAAAAAGTGAAAAATTCTGATGTGCCACAGAAATGTCAACACAACTGGACTGACAAACACGTTTGTTTTGCAGAGCTACAAGGGTCTTGTTTTGTGTTTGTTGATTCAATTGTCTAAACATGTGGGAGAGCTTATTGAATCTGGATGAAATTGTGCAGTTGCCAAATTATTACGTAGCACAATGGCCAACCTATAGGCAGGAAATCCCCTCGAGTTTACTTCATGTGACATAAAGTTTTCTTTGCTTCCATGTGGTATTTATTTACTTTTTGAAAATTAGGCTTTCCCTTACTTTTAGTCCCACCATTTTCTGCAGTTTAATGTAGCACTTTATAATATTAAATATTCACATTAATAGCAACCTTGTCTTTCATTATTAAGCCCTGTGAATTCCAGGCTTTTAGCATTTGATTGCCTGATTAAGTTTGTATTTCTGGTCTTGAGCTGATACTCATGGGAAAGTAGATTAACCTCCTCAAGAAACTGCATCTACAGAGTAAATTAAAAGATCTGGGAGGCCAGTTTATAAAATTGCAAATGCATTTTCTAAAATGCAGAGAAGAATAAGGCTGTTTAGTTTGTCCCTTTCTTTTACTAAAATGTAAGTGCAGTATAAAAAAGCATCAACTAGACAAAAATTATTAAGCCAAGCATGGAGTGAAAGTGAAATATGAATTTAAAATGAAAGTGAAATATTAATTTAGGACAAATACTACTCATGCAAGTCACCATTTTTCTTCCCTTCCTCTGAACCTGCTTGCAGCTGGTTCCATCCTTTTTGTTGTTCAATTTACTTTTGCAGTGGATAAGGCTAAGTTAAAATAAAATCAGTTTTCCATTTCACTTGGGAAACCAGGAAATTTGCTGCCAGTGTCATCTCCTCCAGTTGTAAATTAATTTCTTCTGCTAAGGAATCCCTATTTTTCCTGCTTCTGGTATCATCTTTAAATGTGAGGGGTTTACTATTCTTGAGAAGTTTTGCTGTCAGAAATTATTTCCACATAATCAGATGCAGCCTCTGGGACATTATGAACAAAGCAAGGCCATGAAGACTGACTCAGAAAAAAATAAAACTACTTGAAATATCTTAATTTTTCAGTTAAAATAGGTGAATTCACAACAGCCTCCTTTCATTGTTGAATCAAGTTATATTTATCAATACAGTGATGAATTATGGAACCCAAGATTATAACTTCTCAAATTTTATCTGATACCAGACATCCAAAATTGTGCATGACTGGCTGTGTATAATATATAAAACTGATGTTATTAGAGTGAAATAAACGACAGATAAGGTAAAAGTAGCAATTTATCATTCCAGTAGTTTCACAAGCTGTTTGTCAGACCAGTTCTGCTTAGTAATTTAAAGTTCTGTTTCCTTAACTTCAGTAGTGTCTTCTGCTAATTTTTTTATGCAATTGACAACATTAAAAATAAATTAATGGTGTGTGCTTTTACCATCAGTAAAGCTATGAAATTTTAGTATTTGAGGCTCATGAAAATCTCTCAGTTGTGATGATTCTGGATTCCTAGGTAATGTTTGCATACTGTGCAATTGCAATGTACAGACTAACCATACAATTACACATTCATCTCAGTAAAACAATAACTCATCATTAAATTTCAGCTTTGTTTCTTTCCTTTACCCAGGAGACTTGCAAAATCTACGTTGTTGCTTATTCCTTTATTTGGAGTTCACTACACAGTGTTTGCTCTATTTCCTGACCGCAGTTCCAACAATTATAAAATAATCTTTGAGTTGTGTTTGGGATCTTTTCAGGTAAATTTTAATATTTTTATTCAGAAGAAGTTTTACTGACCTAGGTGAATGCTGCCAATTAACTAAGGAATATTGTCTCTTTTCAGGGGTTGATTGTTGCAGTCCTGTATTGTTTTTTGAACAGTGAAGTAAGTCTCATCTTTTCTACTGAGATGTTAAATATTGGTTTTAGTTAATGTATAAGTGCCCCTATAATTTTGCTCTGATACACTAAACTGTTTTAGAAGATGTCTGCATTCCTATTAGTGGAATATGTTTGTGACAGTTTTTATACAACAGGACAAATCAGTGTAGCTGGCTTTTAAACAGCTTTAAGAGCTGTTTAAAAGCTAATTCCTTACAAACTGAGGTGTTAGTGTCTTCTGCTATTTGACATGATCTAATCTAGCTCTGTTAGAAGCAATGTGCAAGTGAGGTGCAACACCCCTGAAAATTTATCTGGAACTTGAAATATCGTTTAAGTATTTAGGAGTAATGTTCTGTCAGTATCCAAACCTCAGAACAGCAACAGATTTTCAGAAGTGCTCAGCATGCTGTAGTTTTCATAGTCTCAACTGAGAAAGATGCAAGGAATTCCTTTTGATTTCAGCCACCTTGCAGTGTCTGACAGAAGGAATCTGTCTGCAGAGACACCTGCCTGCACAGACAATTAACATTCAGCTCTCCTGAGTGCTGTTCTGGTCTTTGATATTCATGAGATGCCTGATTTTGGGCTAATCATTTGATTCTATGCCTTAAATACATGAGATAAATAGCTCAATACCAAAACCTAATGTTGCAGCACAAGTGATACAAAATTGATTTTTCAAAGTGCCCTTAGGGCACCTCTTCACACACAGTGTAGGTAATCTTTGCCTCAGTTATGTGACCTTTGTAAAAATGGATGGAATACTCTAGAGGGAAGGGATGCCATCAGGGGGACCATGACAGGCTTGTGGAGAAGGGAGAAAGAAATTCAAGAGGTACAACAAGGTCCTGCACCTGGGTCTGTGCAGTGAGGGATGAAGGGGTTGAGAGCCATCCAACAGAGAAGGATTTGGGGATGAAGAATGGAGTGTGAGCTGGCAAGAAACTTCTTAGCACAGCCTATAGTGTCAGGACACTTTTAAACTGATACATGGTAGATTTAGGAAGGAAAAAATCTTTTCTGTAAGGGTGGTGGAGACACTGTGAGAGGTTGCCCAGAGAAGCTGTGGTAGCCCCATCCCAAGGCTGGGCTGGATGGTGTCTGGGCAACCTGGTCTGGTGGAAGGTGTCCCTGCCCACAGAAGGGGGTAGAACTACATAATCTTTAAAAGTTTGTACCAATCCAAAACATTCTGTGATTCTGTTCCTAGAGATCCCCGTGTGACAGCCAATAGACGTGAAATAAAAAAAAAACATAACAGAAAATTTTCGGCTCATGTTGTGCATTTTCTTTTTAACACAGGTGCAGGGGGAGCTGAAGAGAAAGTGGCGGAGTTTGTGCTGGA
This sequence comes from Dicaeum eximium, assembly GCA_013396995.1. NCBI lineage: Eukaryota > Metazoa > Chordata > Aves > Passeriformes > Dicaeidae > Dicaeum > Dicaeum eximium. The sequence goes on along the minus strand of VWZP01004262.1, from coordinate 1,995,114 downwards.
AGCAGACAGCAGGCAGGGATTACAGACTCCACAGCTCGTCCATTTCTCGAAATGGATCAGAAAGCGTTTCCCAGCTCCACCGGAATTCAAGAGCTCACTCATTTATGCAGACAGAGACCACCATGATATAAATGAGCTAGTCCCCCAAAACATGAAAAACTGTGGGATATATCATTCATTATGCAGCTTGATGTGATATTTTATAAAATGTACAGTTTAGTGCTTCGCTTTTCTACATGTTGGTATTTGGGGAATTGGTTTGTGCAACCAACCTATTAATAAGGGAGAAACCTGCCCCATGGATGCTTTCTGTTTTGTTCAAATGGTATTCATATTAATTCTGATGTTCTCTTGCAGTTTACTAGCTGTAACAATTCAAAAATTTATTTTCCATAAAGGTCCCTTTAACTTCCAAAATGGCTACAAGATCCATGCAGGATATCCTCCTCAATGCAGATTTCTTTGGCACATGTAAGGGTTAAGATGGGAAGCAAGAAAATTTCTTACACTTTATTTATACTTAAGGAAACATTGCCTTAAGGATTAGGAAGTTCTTTTCTCATTATGGAAAATAAAATTTAAAGAAAAATCTGAGCCCATAATTAACCGCAGTGGGAGTTCAGTGTGCTAATCCAGGAAATCATGAGCAGGATTTACACAGAGGGAAGAAGGCAGTACTTCTAGGCTAATGGTATAAATTTCAGAGATTACTTTCTACAGAGCTTGATTCCAATCCTGTTTTTACTTTCAAAAGTGCCTAGTTTAATGTTTGGGTGCAGGGTGTAGGGCTACCTTTACAGGCCATAGAGAAAAAACTACTCTATTACTTTTGAATATAGTAGTTCTCAGTTGTTCTCCTCTATTTAAAGTCAGAGATTTGTGTTGATCTTTCATGAAGGAATTTTCTGAAGAGATATGTTCTATTGCTAAAGCAGCCTGTCATAGGATAAACTGCCTTGGATAGTTCACAACACAGTGAAAATACCATTTTTTTACAGTATTATCATTGAAATCTGTCTCTAGGAACTACATATTTGACTGCAAAACACAAGGAATATTGCAGTGAAGTTACAACTCACATTTAACAAAAAACGTAAATTCTTTTAGGTTTATTAGTTCTATATCTATCTGAAATTATTTAAAATTTAGTCCTGACCACGACTCCAGAAAAAAAAAAAGTTAGACAGAATCCCTAAAAATTACCATAAAAGGCATAAAGAAGGAATTTTCAACAATGCCAGGCCCCTTATGTAGCCATGTTTAAAAAAATAAAAAGGCAGAAAACTGACAATCTTATAAAAATATACATAACATTTCCACTCTTTAAAATAAATAAGCCCAGTAATGTTCTCTTCCCATGTCAACGTTTTTAACCATGTCCACCCTACATTACAAGTGGGAATAATATGTATTTGCATGAGTACCTCCATACAAACCATTGCCCTCAGATAACAGGTTTTATGGAGCCAGCAGAACCCAAGGTCCCTACTCTTGTCAGGTAAAGGAAAGAAGAGCAGCCAGGGCATCTCTTGGCAGGAATATTTGTACATCCTTGAAAATATTGCCAGTACTGGGAATATCATCAGCAGCTGTGAAAGTGTTTTACAATTCTTGGTCTGATTTAATCCAGATATTTATCAATCAAACACAATTTGTTTTAATGGGATTGCCATGGAGTCACACAAAGTTTTGTCAGACCAAAGACAGAAAGGGCCCTGTGGTTCACATGACCACTGCAGAATGTGGTGAATGTTACACAACACCAATAGGTATAATTTGATTTAAACAACAATCACTCAAAGAATTGTTACTTACAAAAATTGAATTTGAAGAAGCTGTTGATCACTTCCAGATCATTCATAATGTTTTCTGTGTGGCAAAGTAACTCTGAGATTTGGGATGGAAGTAGGCTGCCCAAGGACATTCCCACAGGGTCTAAAGATGTGCCCCTAGGTGTGTATTTAAATTAAATATATTCCCAAAGACTTTAGACTGAAGAAACCCTGCTAAAATTTAGTGTGTTTCCTGAATCTCTGGAAAAACTTATCACAAGCTCTTAGCTGCAAATATATGAAGACCCATTGGAGCTGCTTTTATACCTAAATCAAACACATCTGTGCACATTAGGATTCTTTGTCTGCTGTGGCATTGGGACTGCTCAGGTCCCTGAGATGTGACATGCAGGATGTTCTTTTTTCCCCTTAATTTCTAGGGTAGAAAGGCACACGTGACAAGCATTCAAGTGTGCTCATCTTTGTGCTCAAATGAGGTTATGTGAGCGAGTTGACACACAGGCAGAATGGTAGCACAGAAATAGATGTTTCAGGCAATCATTTCCATCAGCCTGTTCTGCATGATGCATCACCAATTATAACGTTTATAACACGTTGTATCTTAGAGAAAACTGTCTTTGTTCTAATTAGGTGAGCATGAAAAAAGAATCTGCATTTTAATTATCTCTGGGTTATAAAAAAGAAAAGCCTTAATAAGAAAATACATTTTATATTTCAACAAACCAGCATTTTTCCTTTAGCAAGGTGTAGATGCATTTTGGCTTGATTCTACTTTTCATGTAGGGTGAAATGCCACATGAGAAATTTGTAGTGGGGGAACATAGAGGTGTCACTAAGTCTGTAAAGGACAATGTGGACATGCAAAGAATGGCACACAGGAGAGAGGTGCTGTATATATTTTTCTTTCAAACTAGTGAAAAGTACAGTACTTCAGAGAACCTCATCCCTCTATTAAAAATATAAATGCAGATAATCTAAATACTGTTTTGTGAGACAGTTGAACTTCATAATGCTTTGTGCAAGCATTATCATGGCAGTACAGACACAGAGGGCACTGTGCTCCCTTGTTTTCACTCCCAGAAAAATTCTGATTTCCAAATAATTTTATGCAAAGCTACAGCATCAACCTTATCATCACCAGTTTGATTTTCAGATGCCTTTTCATGGACAGATACACATGATCTAAAAATGTCTGTAAAATGTGCAGAACAGTTTGACAAATCTAGAACTTGATCAATGTTTTTCATCTTTACAACACCCAGAACATGACAGCTTCTCATGGCTTTGTCTTTCATTGCATTTTGCTGAGGAGTATGAGACTATGCTCTTGCTCTGTTCTGTGGTGACTCTAAGGAGTCAAAAGAACAATGCAATGAAGCATCATTTGGCCTTCTGTCATCCCTAATCCTTGTTCTCACCCAGTCTGAGCAGCATCAGGGGAGGAAGTAGAGGCTGCAAGACAAGTGTAACCTTTCCCTGCACCTCCCTTTCTCTGTTCCTTTACTGCCTTTTTCCCTTTGGTTGCATCAGGGTCCAAACTGAGTTGTAAAGTCTTCAAAGCAGGAAACCTGGTTGGTTTTCTTTTTTTTTTTTTTGTCTAATCCCAATGAAAAGCCAATAGCACAGTTTGTACTTACTGAACAATAATGGTAATACAGTTCACTCCCAGTCCCATGGTTAATTGCTGTGCTTTACCTCCCCTGGAGGCACCATTAATTCTGAGTGATTTCTGTCAGCATTACCTGCTGCTGATGCCTGAGGAGCACAGTGACAGCTTGCTCTCCCCTTACTAACCACAATTATAAAATATATATGGACACTGACTTAAATTTTCCTCTGCAGAGTCATTTCAGCTGGGTGCTTGATGAACTCAGGTGAAATTCATCTGCCCTGGTTTTAGTGTCTAAAAGCTGCATGTTTGTCTGTGAGCTAAAGACACTTAAAGTGCCTTCCACAGTCATCATAGAGAAATAGGCACTAGTTGAAAATTACTCCTTCCATGCTCAGCTGGGCATCTGAGGCAAGTAAGCTGGACCTAGTTTTCTCTGTACTTACTATGAAATGAGCCTGAGGTAGCTGGTTAGTACTTAGATTTTCACTCCATAGATAGAATCAGGTAAGAAGTATCCCTCCAGAAGAGGTCATTAAGCTGTCTGGATAATATTACACAGATACTCCTTTTTCAGCCAATTACTTTGGGTTGGCCAAACTTATCCTCCAAGAAACATGCAGTGTGATTCAAAAGGTCAGGCAGTGGAGGATCCCACAGTTCATTTGGTCAGGTGTCCCTGCCTTCCATGATAAATCCCACAGGCTTATGTCCCATTTTGATTTGCCTGGCCTCAGCTTCCAACAAATGTTTATTGTTTTGGGTTAGGTGTTTGGCTTTTTGCCTTTTGTAGGGGGGGCATATGCTAAAGAAAGTGCTTTACAGTACCCAAAATTTTCTTTATGCTGTGCTGCAGGTAGCCAGCTGAGGAATACCCAATCTAGGCTTGTGATGGAGTGTACTGTAGCAGCAATAGGTAATTGGTGGCAAATAGCATTACAAGAAACCTTCTGCAGTCAAGTTGGAGCCATTCTACCCCACTCTGTAGCATCTGCTCCCTGTCCTGATTCACCCTAGGCTTCCCTTTGCTTTTAACATGCCAAAGGGGAAAGCAACAGGCACAGACCCTCAGCAAACCAGAGATTCTGTCTAGGGCAGATTGATGAAATAAGGCACTGCCAGGTGCATCACACAGTCCATGTGCAAACACTAAGATGAATCATCTGCATCATTTATCCTCTATTTTTCTAAAAATCATCTTCTGTTAACTGTGAATTTGCCCATTTCAGCAAAGTGATTTGGGATAAAGTCCAAATTCAGTCTATACAGATTTTCTCAGACATCCTTAAGGAAAAATCAAGCCCTAAATATGTCTGACAAGAAGAAAGAACTAGCAAGTAACCTGCAGACAAAGCTGCCATGTGTATAAGGGTCATTGTCTGAACAATTACTGTCTGTGCATAGTGATACAGGAAATACCTTTACTGACAGAAGTACCTTCATCTTACCATGAGTGCCTATGTCAGCTGTGGGCTCTCAGTACTACCCTGAGATGACCAAATATAGCACTTAGGATGCAGTGTTATTCTGTTGCTGAAAAAAAAATAAAATTAAAAAGTGTTCTAACATGTATGTTACAAGAGTACGTCAGGATAACATTTAAAAGGAGCATTTTGTGATAAGGTTTAACCACTCTGTGTTGGATCTGGTTCTGCCCAATGATAGCAGGTTCCAGTTAAATCTAAGTCAGGAACATTTCCAGTGTCAGCTAAAAACAGTGACTGAAATGTGCCAAACCCCTCTATTTCCCAAAGCACTGTAATAAGTTTACGATTACCTGCAGCTTTTTTTGTCCTGGCACATTAGTATGAGTATTACTTCAAATTTCTCTTTTGTCATCTTTGTTATAACTTTATATCTGTCAAGTATGGTAAAAATTGAAGATGATGTAAATGAATGTGACTATTTTTTACAAAATGTACAGATTATGATATTGTATCGATTAATGTGTGTAAATAGATTTCATACTGTAATTCACTATAGTTTTCTTCTGGTTTTGTTCTTTTGTTCTTTTCTGGTTTCAGTTTTTCATGTCACAAACCTAACAGCCTTCTCTGAAATTTTATATATAAAGCTGTGAACAAATAAGTGTTTACATCTTTATGCTACTACAGATAACAGTAGTCAATAACACCATAATGAACTGAAGAGGAATCAGAGAATAAAAATTTTAAAAGTTTTGCACAAAAATTCTGTTATTTATGTTTTTTAAAAATTGTGTACAATGATGCAGTTTTCTTACTGATTCAGTGTGTGATGGGCATGCTGAAGGATGTGGCTAAGTTAATATTTCACTTTTTAATTTGGCAGCTGTTACACATGCATGTTAAAGAGAAACAGCCCCTGGCTTCATTGAGGAATATGTAGCTTTCTGTAACCTAGATGTGCTTGCAGGGGCAGGAGAGTGGCACACAGCTAGAGCAGAACCAAGTGATCCCATATGTTGTGTATGGCACCATCTCCATGGCCAGCAGGCACTTTTGATTTATCACAGCTTGCTCAAAACTTGATTGCCCAGTTATCTGCCAGAAGTACAGTGTCTGTCTGGAGTACAATCTAAAGCAGTGAGAACAAAGGAAAGCCGTGAAGTCTCTCCTCTGGAGGCAACACCATATATCGTGGTTTTTTCCCTAAAAGAGATTTATCTGTTTCTATACCTGTAATGGGCACAGGGAAGAGACTGGCAGTGCTGTGTTGCTGATGGGGCCAGAGAGAGGGGAGTACATGTGGGGGAGGAGATGTCACCTCATGGGGCAATCCCTGCCCTGGCAATGACACCAAGCAAGGACAGAGGATGGAGCCTTTTTGGTGTCTCTCATGGATCAGAGAGTCCATCCCCTTCTGTGTGTGTCTGTGTGGATCACAGAGGCCTCACCACCCAGAGGGCTCTTCTGAGCCTTTGGGATTCCTCAGCTCTCATCCTCTCCCACCTTATGTGAGTTCTTGGAGGAGCTGTGTCAGTCTGGACCCTTTGGCAACCAAGAGCGTGTCTGCAAAGCACTTCAGTGTCCTCAGCCACGTGCATGCCCTCTCTCCCTCAGAGCAAAGGTGCAGCCCCACAACCAGATCACCCTGAGCTGCTTTGGAGCTGCTTTGGAGCTGATCTGATGAGCCTGAACAGGCAGGACAGACAGGGTGCAGATGAACAGGGACAATGAACCAGTTCCCATCAGTTCTGGCAACAGCACCTGCAGGTTTCCATGGCAAGTCTGAGTCCTCTCAAATGCAGAAGTGGATCCCTTACAAAAGTTCTGGATAATTAGAGGAATGGTTATCCCTGGAATACAAGCAGCATACTGGGGAGGGGAAGACTAAGGGAGTGTGCACTTCAGAAGCAGCTTAAAGAAGGAAACACTTCTCTGACAACTCCTGCATGGTGACACTGGGCAGTATCAGCTGCAGGAATCTCTTAACTCTGTACTTATATCCACAGGCAGCTGTGAATACAGCACCAACTGTATGTGAATACACACAGCCCCTTTCCTCTGACTGCACCAAGGAGCTTCTAACTGGGACACTTGAAAAGGAGATCAGTGGGTGGGAGGGTGGAAGAGTCAGAAAGAGCATCTGTCTTCCCTTCACCATCTGTAAGAGAGCTGAACCAAAGAACTGCAGCAGACAGAGAAGAGGTATTATAAACTCTGTGTGTGTGTGTGTGTGTGTGCATTTCAGCTTGGTGTGGGCTGTAGAATGAGGTTACTTTTGGAGAACACCTTGTTTTCCCCTGGCAGTGCATAAGCCAAACCCCCATTTATCTCCCAGTTCCAAGGCCATTCTCAGCAGGGTTCCCAGTTCTCTGTACCGAGGCAGAGGTCAGCCCTGGTGGCAGAGTGACAATCTAAAGGGGGTTGACACAGACCATGAGGAGGAGCAGGGCACTCAGGACAGCCCATGCTCAGGAAAAGCACAGTCTGCTGTGTGTGGTCCCTCTGCAGCACTGCCCTGTCTCTGGAGTTTGGGGTGACTTTTTTAAAGCAGTCACTCTGGGGAGGTACAGGTCATTCCAGTTTGCAAATGGGTTCCCTGCACAATGGTAAAAAAGTCTTAAGTAATCAAACCATATGTGTACAACTGAATAAAATAAAATGTTACCTGTTAGTTCAGTTTTATTATTTACAATCAACTATATTTTAATATCCTTATTAAAATATATCCTTTATATAAATATATATATATCCTTTAAAATAGACTGGGATATATTATGAGCTGGCTGACATGCAATTTAGATAGAATTATTGTATCAAACCATTTAATAAGTGGTTTGATATGTTGCATCAAACCATTAAATAACTACGTGTTGCATCAAAATAGCTATAGATTTTTCACATAGGACAAATAAATATTTTTCATGCAATATCCTACAAGCTACCCTAGGATATTCCATTAAATATGGATATTGGATTTGGAACACAACAGAAATCAAAATGAAGAGCTGTGCTTTATGTTGAAATCCTTCTGGATTTCTCAGCTGGTGCCTTTGTAATTGAGACTGCTTCTCAACACAATCCCATTAAGCTGTGACATTCTCTGTTCAGAAAGGCTTTATTTAGTAATAGCCCTTGGCCACTGCTTATCCCTGGTTTCCTGCTTATATTCTTCACCTGCTCTTAATTAGTGCCTTGGGCTTTGCCTGCCTGCCTCTGTAGGATATGAAAAAATACTGAGGGAAATAATGAGGGAATTAGTAAGCAAGTTTATAACAGTATAATTAATAATGGATCCTGACTACAAGGGGACATTTTGTTACACAGAACTGCATTCACGAGAAGCAATTTGAAAATTAAAACATAATCTGAGTAATACACAAAATTGTGATATAGAGGATGCTTGTGCTTTAGCCAGGTGATGAATTGGACAATTTAATCCCTCCTGCAGATTATAGCTTCAGTTATTCAGATACAAAATCATATGGCCTGTTTCAAAAAACACTTAACTTGACCTTATTACTCAACAACAAAAAAATGAAGAAAAACACTGTTTCCCTTAAATACACAACATCTTTAAAACATTATTTTAATTTTGCCTTTGAAGGCCATAACATCCTGTTTCTTGGATTAGGATAATAATTTATCAATTTAGACACTTGAAAGTACCTTTTTGTCATGAAACATATGGAATTAATATTTTTAATAAGTAGGGCTTTTTAAAAAAATCTTTTAAAAGCCCACCATATACCTTGATCAGTGTATAGGTCTGGTTGCTTGCCCTGATGCCCCAAACATGAGCTGAGAGCAGCTTTAAAGACAGACAATATTGGGGTTTTTTTATCATTGAGGCCTATCCATTTCTGTCTAACTTGAAACATCTCAATTAAGGTTTCTACTTATAATTCCCCTTTTTGACTGAATGCAAAGCTAAAAATCCAGCCCAAGCACTGCTCCTGCCTCTCGGATATTCCGTGCCCTGCCCCTTGCCTGGTGGCTACGAGGGGCTGCCATGGGCACTCCCATGTCCCACAGAGGGCTCAGCAGGTCTGCTGCTGCCCCTCACACAAATTGCCCTCTCTCTTCAGTCTGACAGGGCTGTGCCATAGATATGGTGAGGTTTTCCCACTCTTCCAGCAGCTTCCAAAATCTGAATCTTAATTTGAACCGTGAGATCTCTGATTTTATTGTCCCACTCTCACGATATCCAGTAGGAATATGCTTTACAATCCCTTCTGGCTTCACTGCAGTGGAATATTGAATTTAGAGCAATGCTTTCAAACATAATAATGGATTTAAAGGATTAAAGTTGAGTTAAAACTGTTCTTGGATGCACAAAAATCAGCAGCAGGTGTTTTTTATGGTTCTGGTGCTTATGCAAATTTACGTATAAGAATAAATCAAATATTGACTGGCATCACATAAACTGAGGCTGAAGCTAGAAAGAAATCTGCAATAAACAGAGGAGTGAGGTTTTGAAAAAGCTTCATGGCATCTCAGGAAAATTCCACTTTTAGATTCCCGTTTATATGGCTTAGCAGGAGTAACTTTATGGGTCTAAAGCAGTGAGAGAGTAAACCCCATGATGCTTCCTACACTCCCATCAGACTATGGGATCTTAACTGCATTCATATGTCAAAAGTTTTGGAAATAAACAGGAAAAGTTAGAGAAGTTTTATAAACGTATACAAATCAGAGAGTTTAGACAGATTAATTAGTCACAGAAATCATTAGGTTTTGATCTATTGTCAGCTGCTATTACAAAACTTGCTATTAATGCCATTTCAGTCACTTATTTCAGCTGTAGATTCAGTCTGGTGCTGCTCCATTGTGCCTGGATGAATGGAAACTGCTGTGACGTAGATACTTTGGAAGAAATGAGAGCACTATAAAGAGACTTTTAGTCTCAGTTCATCTTCTCCCTCTATTGTGCTCTGTACTCATCACAAGCCTAGAAAAGTTCTTCCAATTCCCTATTCATATACTGATCCATGAATAGTACAACTGTACTGCTATATATGTTCTCCAAATGTCTGGGCTGAATAGTTTATTTCCTCTGAGTTGTAATTATTCATATCAGCATTTGGCAATGTTTTCAAGTGGTTTTAACTTTCCTCATGCAATCTGTCATCAGGTTTCAAAAATAGTCATTTCTTTGGACAATCTGGATACTGAAGTATTTGGTTGGCTCCTAGGGTGGAAAATGGCTTCTGACCTTCCCAACTAACTTGTGGTTGACTGGATTTGGACTGCTTTAGCACATTTGAAAAATTCATATTCGTGCAAAATGGTGAATTAGAAGAAAAAATATCAAGAAAAAGAATGTAAAGTTGGGGAATAAACTAAGGTAAAAGCTAGGATCTAACTTTGAGGAAATACAATTATGTTCTAGGACAATGGAAGTGGAAAGGGAGGGTTGGTTTGGGGAGGCTACATGTAGAACAAAGTGGGTGGGGAAAAGGCAGTGATAGGAAGTGAGGAGCTGTGCTGAAGAGCCCATTTGAGTCAATCACTACTTCAGGACCATTTTCATGAGGAGCTGTGAATGACCTTGCTAAACATTTTCCATTGTGTATGTGTGAAGCTAAACTAGAACCTAAATTTTCAGAAACATGCACTGCATATAAAACCTTTCCAGTTTTGCTCCAGTTTGCAGCTAAGATATATAGTCTGAAAAACTCAGGTGTGCAGGTACAATCCACCTATCAACCAATGGTCTACATCCCTGTCCTTTTACATAGAAACTTTATGCATTTTTGATTACATGAAGGCCATTTTTTGAGTCTCTACATATGAAAAAAAGAAAACTTTTCTGAGTAAATAAGAGAATTGAAAAGCACTGATTAATCTTCTAAGACAGAAAAAGCAAAAGTCATTCATACCACCAGACCAAGAAAACATTTTTACACCAATAAACTAATAAGGTAGTACATTTTGGGGCATTAAACATAGATCATGAATCTTGATCTCATTACCAAACTTAATTTATTAAGTTAACTGTGTCAGCTGATGGATTATGCTGTGATTTCCACATCCAAAGTCACTAATGAAGAAATAATATTCTCTATACTTGCATATGTCTTGAATATTTATGATTCTCCCAAATCAAAACACAGTAATTTTGGCTTTCACTCTTCCACTAGTACCCAGTTTGTACCTATTTAATTGTAAATGCTTCACTAAAGGTACAATCCCAGTAGCCAGCAGGTTGCCAACTATCAAAGCATAACTCAGCACCAGCTAAGTAGGAAGTCGACTTTTGAGCACAACTGATTAATTTGCCCTTCCATTTCTACTTGAAAATAGTTAGCATTTGGTTTTGTTATTAATACAGCTTAAAGTCTGCCATCTGCCTTTGTAAAACCCTGAATTTTGGACATGCTGAGTCAAATTCCTGCAAGATGACCTGTGACCTATCCCAGCCTTAACTACGTGTCTGCTATTCCTGACATATTTATTCAATCTGTACTTCAGGCCCTCAGCAACAGGCGCTGAACAATTTAAGAGGGCAGAAATCCTCTCAGGGAGGACATTTGTCACAAGCTTTGGCTGGAGAAACACCTGTGCTTTGTGTACAATTCTTCCTCCAATGAGATCCACAGATGCCGTGGCATACAGTAGTCATTTGAAGGAAATTAATTGCTGCTCTAAGTCTTCTGCAAGATGTTTTAGTTTATTTTCTGCAAGGAGCAAAACCCAAGAGCGTCTGGATATCTGCTTACCATGAATTTTTATTGCTTTTAAGCATACAAATTTTCAGCTACTGTGTCTGTTGGGGGTACAAGTGACAGGTTGGTACCAGCCAGGAACATGTGCCTATTTCCTACAAAAGAACCACATTTTCCCAGGCCCATTCAGGTATCCAGCTGTGCACATCTCAAGCTTTAAGCCTACACTTAAGTCCTGAAACATCAGCAGAACTTAGGATGCTGATCTGGTGTTTTGCTGATCATAAACACAGTTTAGAGCCACAGTGCTTGATCATCCCTGCTTATGCTTTATGGTTTCCATTGTGTAAATTATATATTGAGAATCTCTTAGCAATACTTACCCATCTGACAGCATATTTGTAACTCATCTTTTGCACTTCATCAAGGATGCAGTTTCTTCTTTTGCAATATTGTGAATATTTTATGATGTTCCCTTTAATTTATATGGACATGTTTGCTGACTTTCTTCTCTGGATACAATATTTATTGTCTCTTGATGTTTTTTTCAGAATTGTTATGGCAGGAGGAAAACAAGATCACAGCTACAGCTGAGACAAGACAGTCATGACACCCTTCAGGGAAGAAAACAGATTGGAGCACGAGCCAAGAGGGCGAGTGCCAGGCAGGGAGCTGAAGACCAAAGCAGGGTGTCACCCTGCAGCAGGGGTGAGCCTTGAGCACCCATCCTGCCACGGGCAGAGCCAGGGAGGTACCACAGCTCCTCCCACACAGGGTCTGAAACCCTTTCCTAAGGGATCTTGGTGTTGACATGAAGTGACAGCCCACTAGAAGAGCACCAGGGGAGAGCTTGGATCAGCTGCAGCAGTGCTAAGAGAGCTCTTCTGCAGGCTTCAGATAACTTTTCTTCAGTGAGGGATTAAATCACCCTAATCTTGTCTGGGGCCATTGGACAGCAGTGCAGACAGCCCCAGACTTGCAGTGTGACCTCCCAGCTGTGGGTTCCAGCAGGATCTCTGGCTCATACATCAGAAAGTCTCACTATCATTGCTCAAATGTTCTGTTTATTCTTTCAGATATCTCCTAGCAAATGTTTGTTTTAATTTCATGGCAGTTACTTAAATCAATATGGCTTTTATCATAGTTAATTACTAAGAACTTGAACTTGAGAGATATTTTAAATACTCCTTAGCAAGCCTATGACTTTGTTACTGTGGAAGAAGGGATATTGAGTAAATTAAAAGCAGTCTCACAGTTTGAGGATACAGAACCAGGCAAGATGCAGACAGCCATTAGGCCCAATTTTGTTTCTTCTTTCCTTGGTGAACAATAACTTGAAGCAAGCTTATAGCTGAATTTCAATTGACAGTAAACAATTACACAGTTAGACAAGTCCATCTAGGTCACAGTATCACTTAGCATTCTTTAAAAATCAGACACTGTAATGTAGGTGAGGAATTCAAACAAGTGGAGAGAAAAGCTGTCTAGATTTTTCTTGCAACCTCCTATGCAAACCTATTTTTAAAACGTTTGTATGTTACAGATTGACAATCAGAACTGCAGTCTATAGCACTATTTGTACAGAATAGCCATCTTGAATGACATTTTATATTAATTCCTGCTTTTTTCTAAACTTTATTTCCCATATATAATATTTCTTTTGTCTTTTCTTTTGTCCCTTCACTACTCTAGAAATATTTTTTGTGAGTTATGGCATGATGTTTTAGTACCAAATTAACAAACCCCAGAGATGATGCCTGGACACTGAAAAATAGGATTTATATCACTGACACAAGACACTGAATTGTTGCAGAAGTTTCTGTGAAATCAATGAGTGCACTTGAGAATGGTTCAGTGTATTATAAGTACTCAAAGGTCTCCGCTAAGTCACACAATCCAACTGCAATAATTGTTACTAAAGCCATGTCTTGGACAGGAAAAATTAGGAAAGTTTGGACTTCACTTTCTCCAGTGAGCAGTGATGGAAAGCCACAGATTTGCTTATAGATAAAATCAGTGTTGCAGACATAGACAACTCTATGGGTTTAAAAGTGAGGGCTTTTTATCTGTACACTGTTCAGATTCTCATAAATTTACTTCAAATTCCATTTTACTCTGAGAATCATTCAGCTGGGTTTTATGGGATGTCCCTACAAAGAGAAATAATTGGTGTAAAATAAAGACTGCAACTGTCTGATACAAACTGTGTATAAACTGTGTATATGTCTGCTAGTTTTCAAGAGGGTTTTTCTGTTATCTATTTGGAAACATTTCTGAATGCATTGCTATATCACAGATAGTGCAGCATGCCATACTAGATCAAATCTATGACCACATATAGCAAAAGCTTCAGGGAAAACCCATCACCATTTTTCCTGTACAACCTCTGCTTGGTCGCTTTCTAACCCAGAGTTCCTGACTCACACCCAGACATGTGAGACACCCAGCTCCCTGTGCTACCTTTCAACCCTTCCCTAACCCTCTCCTGAGACTGATTCTCTGCTTGCCAATCCTACCCACTGTAGACTGCCCTTTCTAAAGGGTAACTTTCTTTTCATTTTTGTTTCTTGAGCTGATCAGTGTATTTTCTAAGTTCAATGGTTCCTTGCTGTATAATACAGTAGTTGCATTAGTTTGAAGTCTCCAAATTAAGGTATTGCATTTCCTTACTGAATTCTGGGCTGAGGCATTTCCCTGTGCAGCTCCATGCTGCTTTCCTGCACACCAAGATATTTTCTTGCTATTGCTGATGGCTGGAAGATGCTCTGCCCTTCCCCAGCCCTTAGGACAGCAGTTCCCAGGCTGCTTACATAGATGAAATCAATCCCATGTACTGATGATTTTGTTCGGGATTTCCACTTCCAGAAAAATAAAAATCTTCGTCACACATTAAATGTCTCAGACTCTACTGTTTCAGAAACCTTACAGATTTGCAGGAACTAATAAAATTACAAAATATCAATTGAATGTATTTAATTATAAAAGGTTTCTTTGGCTCCTTCATCCCAATTTCAGTGATGGTGGAATTAACTTTGCGGAGTTAAGATAAAGTTTTAAGATTCCTGCTTTCTCTTGCTTTTTGCCCTCTATATAAACAGGACCAAAAGCCAGAATTTTCATACATTCATGTAAGCTAGAAAGCCTTGCTGTACACCTTTGTCTGTTACAGAACCTTGCTTGTTTGTTTCTGGCTGTTGTCTTATGATATTTATTTTCCCAATAAGGAAATTTTTCTCTTTGAAACTGTGTAATAGTTCCCATTTTATACTTCTATTCACCTTTTTTTTTTTTTTTGCTTTCATATATAATGTCCTTTTGAAAGTGGTTATTAAAACCTTTTGTAGCATCATATGAATAATTTTCAAAGCACATTTTTTGCCAGATTCAAAGCTGTCTTCTGCCTGTGAGGCTGTAAAAAGATCTAAAGATACCACAGGTGGTGAAATTGAAACAAAGCTACTTAATTTGACTAATATCCCTTTCCCTAATACATGGTGTTTGGGATGCATTGCATTCATATCCTGTTCCATTCATGAATAAATCATAGACATGTTGGCTGTGTTTTTGGGTTTCAGCTCACAGTATTTATTTCTGAGGGTGACATCCAGAATTCCAATAATGTGGCATAGCCCAGGTATTGCCAGCTCTGAGTGATTTTGTGGAAAGACCAGCTTACTTCTGTGTGGAGCTGGAAGGGACAATTGAACTGCTTTTGTTGGAAAGGAGCAAGACTGATCAGGCAGTTAATTAAGCAATCAAACTGTTTGGTTAATGATCCTGCAGGGGCAGTCAGCTCTCATTATGTGTGAGATTAGTTTCACTGAAGTGGAGCTGAAGGCAGAGGGTTGGTTTCTGCCTCTCTTTTCCAAAGCAGGAGCAGGTTGGTGGTGCAGAGCAATCTTCACAAGACCCTGGGCCAGCAGGCAAGGGAAGGGAATGGATGGCAGAGTTTTAGCACAGGCACAGGAGGTGCTGCTGGCAACTTCACCTTCTCTCTGGTACCTTGGCAAAGGCACCATTCTGCCTCTGGATGTCTAATCCCAAAAGAAAATCACCCTGCAAAATATGGTTATTTTGATCTGAGAGCAGTTCCAGGCTCTGTTTCATCATGTTCCCCTGCAAATGGTTAATTTGGCACACTGAGAGTTGCTGACAAAGGAAAGGGAATAGAAAAAGGGGGGCAGAAGCTGTTTAAGCCAAAAAGAAAGACTTGTCATTCTGTGCCCATGTATGGGGACAACACAAAGTCCTACCTGTGGCCTTTCAGAGGAGCTGCAAGTTGAATTTCCACAGAATAGGAGCAATTGGTGAAGTATGAATATAGGGAAAATTTAGTAGCTTCAAGAGAAAGGGCTGGAAAATGAATGGCGAAGAGACAAACCAAAGAAAATTAATTTTACCAAGTGAGAGATAAGAATACACTAATATTTAATGGTAAAAAATGTGGAGTGAATGAATAATTTAGACTTCTGCCAAGAAAAAGAATAAGTTCCAGGTGTAGACAGCCTGTTATGCACTGTGATGAAATATAATTTACATCCATTTTTTGTGGCTCTATACTGTCTCAAACAAATGTGTCAGAGTACTTGAAAATATCAGTTAATAAATTCTCCCAGTTTATTACCTTGATAGAACTAATCACTTTTTACCTAGGAGAAAACTGAATATTTCTCATATGCTTGGATCATACAGGAAGTCTGTGGCAGTCCAGGATATAAGCCAGATCTTCTGAATATAAGCCCTGTATTTAGCTATAAATTCAGCTTTCCTTAGATTTGACTTGTTTTGAGTCATATTTTGTAATCCAAAAGAGTCTCCTTCTCCTGCCTCCTTCCTAGCATTAAAAAAAAAAAAACCCAACCAAAATTTATTTTAAAAAAAACCAAACCAACCAACCAACCAACCAAACTTAATTCAAAAGAAGATTAATGGTGTGACTTTTTTGAGCTATTGGTGAAAATCTGCATGGAGATGACCCCAAATCTACCAGCAGACTGGCTGGCTTGACAGTGAAAAGGAAGAGAGAATGCAGAAACTTCAAGAACTATACAGACATTTTTTAAAGTTTGAAATGGACTTGTTTCAGGGTTGCATGCAAACTGTACGTGACTGGATGACAAGGTCAAATCAGCCATTTGCCTGCTGGTTTTCACCTGTTCATGAAATATGTGCTAGTTTACTAAAACTTTTGTAGACTGACTTGGACTGTTCTCGTAAAATCTTTCTGGAGAAGAGAGATAGTCTGTGTAACCTGCTTTTCTTGAAAGACGAAAATTTTTACTCCCTATTCCTTCCTTACCTGCCATGAGCTTATCAGCATGCTGGAGTCTCTCAAATCCGACATTATTCAGCGCTTTGGAAGAAAAGTAAAAAAATAACATTGCAACTTACCCTAGAGTCCAGACTGGAGCCACCCCAGAATCCCTTCTAAATTGGGTTTCTTGACATTTCACTTCTATCTTACTTTTTTTTAAAAAAAAATACTCATTGGTTAAAATTATTTTCCACTGAATCTTGAAATTTTGTTGAAAAACCCCCAAAATAGTTTGTGTTTTATGACACTTCCTACAGGTCAAAGATCTAGGCAGGTACATCCCAAATCCTGGCTGACTCCTAGTCCTATCCTGCTCTTTTAGAACATTTTTAAGTTAAAGTTCCTGAGGACATCACTACAGCAGCATAAAATGTCTCTGTTGGAAACCCACATTTCCTGCAATCACTGCTCAGGTGTTTGGACAGAACTCTTGGTGTGCCTCCTGGGGATGGTGCTGTGCAGGGCCACCAGTTGGACTTGGTGATTCCCGTGGGTCCTTCCAGCTCAGCTGATCCTTGGATTCTGTGATCAGCTGCTGTCTGAGCTCATCAAGGTACCTGTCATGCATCTCCCAGAACCTCCTCTGCCCTTCTGCTCCCACTGCCTTTTCTCTGCTGATCACAGCTGCCCTTCCCAGTTGTGCTGGACTGGTAGTGCAGTGCAGAACCCTTGGCAAGCTGTCTGTGAAAGGGATGCATTCCAGCCTAAGGAAAGCAGGGGTTGATCATTAAAGACTTCATAAATAATGATTTGCTCATAAAGAACAAAAATGGAAGCAGAATAGCTTGGAAACTCATGAACATTTGAAATGGCAGGAGCCATGTTAGCAGCATCTGAAATGCATTTAAACTGCTGTAAATGTTGTGGATCAAGGATCACTAAATTGCATACTGGAAAAAAGAAGCTACTGATATAAAAAGTAATGAAAAGAGCCAGAACTGAACATTAGTAATTTTCTTCATAAAAAGCAAGTTTCCATGACTCATTCATATACTATCAATTACATGTGTTTAGAGGCTGAATTTTAAGATTAAAAATAGTCTACTATATTTAACTGAGCCGTTATCTTTATATTTTTGCAGAAATGTTTTCCCCTGGCAATTGCAGAGAATAGCAAGGTGGTTGTGAGCTTGGGTTATGATAACATTCACCCATAACCTGCATTTTTTGCTTATATAAATACGTGGATAACATTGAGGATTTTTCCATTCTTCTAAATATTTGCTTGCCAAGGTGACACTGTTTAATTCCCATCTCCAAAGAGCTTTAGTTTTATAGATGTATTTTCAGTCTTTTCATAGAGATGTTATTTATGTGCAGTGGGAACTGAGTTTCCTCATGTCCTGGAGTGATGTTTTGGGGTGGTTGCAGCCACACCAGCACATCTGGGACATGATGATTTTCCTTCTCTCAGTCTTAGTTTGTGCTCACCTGTTAAAAACTTTGTGGAGAATAAGAACATAAATGCCATATTGTATTGACCCAGAGATCAGCCCAGGTGATTAGTCTGCCCCTGGCAGGAACTTGTGGTGGATGCAAGAGGGAAAGGAATGGGAAGAAAACTATGGGTAAATGTATTCTTTCCTTTGTCTGTTCTCCCAGTTTCCAGCTTATTATAAGCCAGGAAGCATCTTGAATCAAAGTTGCATCCAGTGTTAGTACTCAGGGTTAGTTACACTTGTCCTCCATTACCTGAACTGAACACAATTACATCTTTTTGACTGCCTAAGCATCCTCAAAATATGAGTACTACAATTTTGCTATGCATTGTCAGAAAAATTAATTATTTTTTATTTTAACACTGTAACTTAATTATCCAGTTGTGTGTCCCTTAAATTTTCTGTCATGAGTAACACTTCCCTTGTTGCCTCACTCACAAGCTGGCTCTAGAGTGATGACTGCAGATGCAGGTAGTGCCTGCAAGCTGTCCTGGGTTTGGCTGAGACTGAATGAATTCTCTTCATAGCAGTCTGCAGGGTGCTGGTTTGGATTTGTGACCAAAACAGTTGCTGACAACACAGGAATGTTTCAGATGTTGCTGAGCAGCCCAAACACAGCATCAAGGCCTTCTCCACTTCCCACAGCGAGGGCTGGGAGTGCACAGCAGGTTGGGATGGAACACAGCCAGGACAGCTGACCCCAACTGACCAGAGGGATGTCCCACACCACATGATATCTCAGCAATAAAACCTGAGGGGAGAAGGAGGAAGGGGATACATTTGGAATGATTTTCTTGCCAAGTCACTGTTATGTGTGATGACACTTTGCTTTCTTGGATATGGCTGAGCAGCTGCTGCCCATGGGAAGGGGGGGAATTAATTCCTTCCTTTACTTTGCTTGTGTGTGTATGGCTTTTAATCTGCCTGGTAAACTGCCTTTTCCTGAACCCATGAGTTTTCTCCCTTTCACCCTTGTGCTTCTGTCCCTTTCCTACTGAGGGAGGTTCAGTGCCCGGCTCTGTGGGGCTGAGCTGCCCTCGGGGTCAATCCACAACCACTCTTTAATGCATTCCAGTGCAGTAGCTGCTCTGTCCCTCTGACCCTGCCCTTCTGCCCTCTTTGTATCATCTCCAGTTTTGCTGCATCTCCTTCCCGCAGAGAGCCAGAGCTGCACATAGAGATAAAGAAATGGCTCCACCATTGATTTCTATGACTTAGTTATTATTTCTCTTTGTTAAAAAATACGTACAAGGGATGTTAATTGAAGATCCTTTTTTAATATTCTCTTTGAATTTTGACCATTACTAAGCAGCAAGATGGCATTTTCACAAAATTATCTAAAGGAATAGATAATTTTTCCTTTCAGAGTGAACACATTTCCTATATTTGTGGCTCATTTTATGCCATACAGACCTACAGCTGGGAGTTTTACTGCTCATCTTTTGACAGACATACCTTCCAGAACAAAACTGACTTAAAGCAAAATGAACCTCAGAAAAGAATGCATCAGGACTCTCTGAATCTTGTTCATAATGTGTTCAATTTCTTCTTTTCAGAACATGCTACCTTGGAAGCTTTACAGCACAGAAGTCCTATGAACTTATATGAAATATCTGAGCAAAAAAGAATTACAGAACATGAATCTGAATCTCTCTGTCAGCAG
The DNA here is from genome assembly GCA_013396995.1 of Dicaeum eximium. Classification (NCBI taxonomy): domain Eukaryota; kingdom Metazoa; phylum Chordata; class Aves; order Passeriformes; family Dicaeidae; genus Dicaeum; species Dicaeum eximium. The sequence continues at coordinate 1,975,204 of VWZP01004262.1, read as the reverse complement.
AATATTATTTTCTGTAAGATTTGGTTTCTCTTTTCACTACATGATATAGCAGAAGTATTTTGAGTTGATTGAAAAGTAATTTATAATCAGTGGAAAATAGAATGTAAAAAGTTGTATATAATATACATTTCTTTTCACATCCATCTTCCAGTAAGCGTCTCTTTTTTTTTTTCCTATATGGTTTTTCTCTGTCTTAGGAAATACTGCAATTACAGTCAAGTAAAATCAATGCACCCCTTAATTAGAGTAATTAGATTGCTAAGGAAATTTAAAAAAACCCCATAATGCAAAACAAAACCAAAACCAACAGAAAACCCAACCAACTAACCAAAAAACAACACAACACAACAACAACAAAACCCCAAACCAAACCAAATTACTGAAAACAGTTACTTCAACTACAGAGTTTTGGTGTGGTTGAGTTTGCAGAGCTTGAAACAGGAAGCTTTTCCCTTTAATAGAAATGGTTTATTTAAATAAATAAAACCAGACATTCTAATTCTCAAATACTAGCCATAACTCCTCTTCATTAGTCTATTCACTTTTCATCATGATCAGAAATGTTTAAGAGACCATGAGAGGAATTTCAGTTAAAAGCAATTCATGCTTATTAGTTTATCATGGATTATAAGAACAGTTTAGTATTGGAAAAATATGAGCAGGAGAATAATCTCATAGAATTCTTTTTAGTAAAATCAAATTAATAAAAATATCTAATGGAGGACTTTTGTAGAGAGACAGATGGTAAATGGTTGCTAAGTGTTTTAAACCCAACAGAAATCCCACTATTTTTCTCTTTGCAAATACATCATTATTACTAATAAGTGAAAAGATAAGGCAACATCTTATCTTCAGAAACATCTGAGGGCCTAAAGCAAGGCTTCCCAAACTCAGTTTAACAGAGTGCCATAATCAGTTTGAAAAATACCGTGGAAAATGGGTGTCTGTGGTTGCTTCCCCTCCCTACCCAGCCCCGATGTCCTGGAGCCACAGCTGCCTTTGAAGCCACTGACCTGCCAGAGCCAGCCCTGATGTGCTGAGGAGAGAGAGATACCTCTTTAATCACTGTTCTTTTGACTAGCCAGTATCCATCTTGACAAGTCCTCCCAAAGCCTGCCTTAATCATGAAAACAGCGGGTTTTTCCATTCTGGTTTTGTCTTCACTTTTACTTCTATATTATACGTTCTTTCCTTGATTTATTTTTTTTTTCCATTTTTCCAACACGCACTTCTAGAGCTGTTCTGATTTTGGCTTTCTCATAACTGCAGTTCAGGTACAGTTATGACACTTCATAATTTCAGAACTTGCAAGAAACAAACCTTGCAATAATGGAAAGGTCATTTTCTGCAAGAACACTGAGAAGGAGGAATACAGACTTTAATATTCCCTCTTTTTTATAATTTGCTTTAAAATTTACATTCTTTTATTTGGGGACACTTCAGTCATTTGTTGCTGATATTTAACAGGTTGTTGTGTGTTTTGCCATTGCACTTACAATGATTCAACTTTTAAGAGATTTTAGTACCATATACTCAAGTGTATTTAAATTCTCTAAGACACACAAAAGAATTTATTTCTTCTTCTGTGCTTTTGCGTTTTTGCAATAAATATTTCTTGCAAAACCTTCATTTATGGAAATAATGGGCTACTTTTCTCTAGAGTATCTTCCAGTAAATGACATTCAGATAAACATTTCTCAGAAGAAGCATACCACATTATTGCCGTGGAAGTGTCTAGCATCAGGCTCATGTCAGTGATAAATGCTTTGTTACTTTTGATAAAGCAGGGTTGTGATTTTCCCACCTTCACCTTTATAATGAAAATCCTCAAATCGGCCTTAAATTTGCAGTTTTAATTTGTATCTTTTAGCCACTTGACTATCTGAGGTATTTCTCTCATTTCTGCAGGGTTTAGCAGCAGTTGAGATATTTGCAAAACAAATCTTAATGCTATACTAATATCTTAAATAAAATGTGGTGATCTGGAATTCCTCTGGCACTCATGGTCTTTTCCATAGAATCAGGGGATCATAGAATATTGTGAGTTGGAAGGGACTCAAGAATCATTGAGTCCAACTCCTGGTTCTGCACAGGACACCCCAAGAGTCACTCCACGTGCCCAAGAGCGCTGTCCAAAGGCTCCTTGAGCTCTGCCAGCCTTGGTTCTGTGCCCTGGGCAGCCTGTTCCTGTTCCCAGCCACCCTCTGGGTGAAGAACCTTTTCCAAATATCCAGCCCAAACCTCCCCTGACACAACTTCAGGCCATTCCCTCAGGTCCTGTCACTGTCACACGGAAGAGATCAGTGCCTGCCCCTCCTATTCCCGTCATGAGGAGCTGTACCTGCAGTGAGGTCTCTCCTCAGCCTCCTCTTCCCCAGGTGAACGGACCAAGTGACTTCAGCCATTTCTTGTTTCTCCCTCAAGGCCCTCATCATCTTCCTGTCCTTCCTCTGGACAATTTCCAATGGCTTTTCCTTCTTATATTGTGCTGCCCAAAACTGCACACAATGCTTGAGGTTAGGCCAGGGCAGAGTAGAGCAGCACAATCCCCTCCTTGGACCAGCCAGGGATTTTGTGTCTGATGTACCCCCAAGGTCCATTTGGTCCTTTTGGCCAATTTGTATCTAATTCTTAAATAAAGTGTTTAAATCCTCACTGATTGTTCCTATCCTATGAGCCCATGAAGGCTCCTTTGGCAGGCAGAGGGTCAGTGCTTTGTGGTCTGGCCCTCAGAGCCATGACAGCCTGCTTTTTCTGGATTTAGTAAGGATTATTCTTGAACAATGCCAGGTAATAAATTTCCTCCTTAATATAAATTTTTTGTAGTCTTTTTCATTAAGAGCCCCTCACAGTGATCAAGGCCCATCCTCAGTTGCCCATTAATCATATGTTATGCCCTAGCAACAGCTCCCATGAGTGGATTTGCTTCGTGACAGTTTCCATAAAAATGCAACTTGAACATGTTTTTAGCCAACATTTATCTATAAATATCAGCACATGGTTACTCCAAAAGTAATCTATGAAATATTTAATTTGCTGAGTACATCAGTGAAGTAAGTCAAAGCATAAAGTTTCAAAGTAAATAAATCTGTTCAGATAAATCCAAGTCTGCCTGCTCTGACAATTTGTAAGCAAAACCTGTTATTGTGCAATGTCTTATGGTCTGCAGTTGTGTTTGCTCTGTGCAATTTGTAGAACAGGTAATTAAATTGCTTCTTGGACAGTCTCAAAATTTGCTCAATGAGTTTAAACCAAAGCTTGGTTTTATAGTAATTTCATATCTCAGCATTAAGAAGATTATTGTGAGATCAAACATCAAGGGAAGAAAAAGGATAATTGATTTTTTGAAATAATTTCATTCACTGCCTAAAGAAAACAAGTGGAATATTTGGACTGTTCATCTCTCATTCAGTAGCTTATATGTAAACTAATGCATCCCAGCAATAAAAGTCCAGTAAAAGATATCAATTGGTAGGGACACTAGGGAAAATCAATGAAGGATGATAAAGATGTATGCAATACAAGCTGAATTGCTGCTGGATTACCAAAAAGATATTTAATTTCATGGCACAATATCCACAGTTTAGTGTATTCAGTGAGTTAGTATTGAATTAGTTCAAGTTATAAGGCAGTGCCTCAGAAGCCAAGCAGCACAAAATAATTATCATTATGTGCTGACAGGATAATCTCTTTTTTTTTCACAGACCTTGAATAAGCAAGTCTCTCATGTGCTTGCTTTGCTGGGAAAACACATTTGATTAAGAATCCCATGAACATGAAGCATGTGCCCAAGATACAGTATGACCAGTTATCACCTGATTTTTCAAGAGATTTAAATAGACTTTGGATCAAGTCTCAGACTGCAATGGTCTACTTCCTTACAATAAACACTATCTTAACTAGCAAGAATTTAAAAAGGTCCTGACATTTTATTTTATAAAAGCTACATAACTCAACAGAGTAAAGAGAGAGCATACAAAACTCTGTATGGTTCGTTATTAGAAAATAATAATATATACTGTTAAAATGTTACCTTCTGTTGGTCTTATCTTCCAATTATTTGAACCTGTGGTTTGGCACTAAAAGTAACACTCACAAACAGGCTAAGGTGTTCATTGGGTGCAAATGTTCAATATACATGTCTCTCAAGCTGTAATTTTTCCAAGCAAACTGGAAAAATCTTATCGTTATAATTCACAATTTTGTGTGTGCTAAAGCACAGATCACTTGTGCAAATAGTAATTTCCATCATTTACATGACACAGTGATGAAGGCTCTTGAAAACATCACCTACATTGAGGCTAAAATTAAAGAAGTATCAGAGAGACTTACAGAATGACAGCAGTAACTTTTCACTCACAGTGTGTGTATTGTATTTCTACCACAGCCAAATAACAGATTCAAGAACTGTTTCCTTTGTTATCCTTCATGTGAGATTTTCTGTGAACACAACACTGAGTGGATATATTAAAAAAATCAAGTCATTTCACACAGAGCAGTCACTTAAGTGTTCATTTATTTAATCTTATTAAGAAGTACAACCCATATCCTTCCAGTGCTGAATTAAATTGATCTCTTTTGCCTGTTTATCTTGCTGCTTTTATGTTTGAGCTTTCTGACATCAAAGACATGGATTTCTTTAGGCAAGATAGACTGTTTGGTGTCCTGCAGCTAAATAGCTGTGACCTACAAATATGTCAGCACTAGCATAAGGATCACTTTACAAACAATAGCAGAAGTTAATTTCCTCCAAATTTTGTTTAAAGAGTTATTTTTAAATGTTTGATATATGGGTGGTAAAGGCTTATATGTATGGTAAATTCTTCTTTAATCAATTCTGGACTTTTTTATACACCCTATGAGGCTGTCAGCTCTTATTAACATCAACACTAAAGCTTTGTATGTCTTAGTTTTGAGGTTTAACAGTTTACAGGGAAAACAAACCTTTGACATTTGTTTCTACAGAATAGATTATAACAAAATAAGATGGGCAGTAGACTTTAATATAATCCAGCTATAGTCAGCATTGAATGCCTTTTGGCTAATATGCTAACAAGCACTCCATGCAGTCTCAGAACCCTGAGAGAGGGAAGATACTTGTACCCATAGCAGCAACTCACAGTAACCAGTCTCTGTTTCTCCTTTACTGCCTATTGTGAGGAAACTGCATAAAAAGATCTGCTCAGCAGGGAGGAAGGAACTAGCATCTATTTGCTGCTTTGTTAATAGCAAGTGGAGTGATTAATCATTAAGGAACAAAACATAATATATTTTGTGGGAACAGTGATGCTATCAGTAAGAGCAACACAAAGGGCACCTACATGAGTAACAAATCCACATTAAATAGCATTGGGGATTATGGCATTTGGGATAAAAGTCAAGATTGAATTCCTAGTAGTTTTCAAAACTATTAGTATCTTTCAAATTTCTAAGTGTCTTGAGGTACAAAAAACATCTTCTACAACCTCTGCAATCAAACTTTTAAATATTTTTAGTAATAGTTATTCCCCCATTAAAAGAATGAGGGAATTTTTACCCTGCTAAGTCTCAATGTTCAAATATCCCAGGCTCCATCAAAAGAAATGTGACCTTTTGGGGCATGAGGCATGAAGAAGCCCTCCCATGGACACACGTTGAGAGAGTTGGGGTCTTTCACCCTGGAAAAAAGAAGCCTCTCCTTCTTATATAAGACATCTTACCTTAAGGGAGGGAGGGACTTAAGGGACTACTTGAGAGAGCTGGAGAGGAAGGATAGGGCAAGAGCCAATAGTTTTAAATGGAAAGGGAATAGATTCAAATTAAGTGTTAGTAATAATTCTTCCCTGTGACGGTGGCGAGGCCCTGGCCCAGGCTGGCCAGAGAAGCTGTGGCTGCCCCATCCCTGGAAGTGTTCAAGGCCAGGTTGGATGGGGCTTTGACAAGCCTGGTCTAGTGGAAGGTGTTTCTGGCAGGGGGGTTGAAATGAGATGGTTTCTAAGGTCCCTGGCATCCCAACCCATTCTGTGTTCAGTCCTAAAAGAGTATTTCAATACCCCACAGTTATGCATCTTTCAGGTTTCCTTTCATGAGTTGTTTCCATCAGATCAAGCATTCTGTGATTACTGCTACAATGGCAGACCAAACACACAAAGCCAACAGGCACTCAGAGAAGCAGCAGATGATATGCCAAGATGGTAACTTTCAGAGCAAGAACCCAGGTTGTTAGTTCAGTGCTTCAGGGTGGAATCATGATAGGCCAATGCTCCCTTATCCTTTAAACTGAACTGGAGACTGGGATGTGATTCTCCTCCTGAAAAGCTGCTTTCAAAAAACCATGTAGAGAGAGGGAGATGCTTCTTTTCTTGTCCTCTGCAAGAGAATCTTTGAGTACCTACATCTGAAGTTGGATAGGACAAGTCATAGGGTTTAGACCAGGTACAAGTTTGGCAGGGATCCTTCCTTTCCTAGAAACCACTGGCTCTGGAGTCTCCACAGCATGAGAAGACATCAGGGATATCTATTCACTATACTGCTCTGATGCATGCCTAAGAGATGAGTTTAATTATAGCAGCCTGGGAACTGCTCGTGTTATCGATCTGAAAAGACAGAGTAGTGTCAGTAAGTTTACAAAGGAACAGACATAGTTGTAATATTCTCCAGAAAAGCACTTCAAAGAGAGAATTCCTGGAAGAAGATCATGAAATCACAGGTGATAAATCCAAATAATGTTCTTAAAATATGTAGTTTTGAAACTACTTAATGAAATATGCTCACAGAAGATCAAACACAAAGACCTTTTGTTCTTGGCCTTAGGATTGTTTGGCAGTCCAAATGAAGTGTGGGGTGAGGGACACTCCCACAGTACCAAGGGCAGGAGGTAAACATGTCAGTGTAGGAATGGGATGTCCAGAGTCATGGCTAGGCTATGAAGCAAGAAGAAGATGAAGCAGTGAATAATTTGGTTTCTTTGTCGAGGCTCACAGCATTTCTCACCAGTCCTGAGTAACTCATTGTGCACCAGATGTTTTCTGCAGAAGCAGATATTCCTAAGGATTCTCTGTTAATCAAAGTTCAGAGCAAAATTTTGCACATTGGGTCTAGCTGAGAACTGAGACATCACTCTCTGTTAAAAACTTTAGCATAAAGTTAAAGTAAAAACTTTATGCTTGTTAATGACCTGAAAATAAAAATCAAGTTTGGTCCCTACCAGGCAAGTGACATCTCCTGGTGAGAAGCTGTGCCTTCTCAGCAGCTCTAAATTGTACACTCCAATCCCTGCCACCTCTTTTTTCCCAGAACACTCAACAGGTAATTCACATGCCCTGCCTGAATCAGGAATCCCACACTTAGCAAGGATGTTGCAGTGCTTTCCCATTCGTGATGGGATAAAGCCTGTTTTCAATTAAGGCCATGCAGATTTCTGTGCAATGAAGCAAATTATTAATATATCAAATATAATTTCCATAATCAGCTATAGAAATCTCAGCTTTTAAGCTGCTGGTACAGAATGCTTTTCTACTTTCATTTATATATCTGGATGTTGTATATTCATAATACACACAATATACACTACCTTAACAATGGAATGGAAAAACACTTAATGGAAAAACACTACCTATAGGCAACAGATAGTTTCTTAATTCTATTTTGTTTTGTTATTAAAATATCTATTTACGCAAATAGTAAAGCCATAATTTCTTCAAGATAAAAAAAAACTTGCATTATAGTCTCTATAAAGTAATGGAAATATTAATAAAATAATGCAGTATCATTAATGGCACAAAAGGAATTGAACATAATAATCAGTTGTAATTGAATTAAGGGCCACACAGGAGATTGTGTCTTGGAAATAACTTTTACATGAATAACAGAATAAGTCAAGAAATCAGAAGAAAGATAAACACTGCACTGCTCACAATTCAAGAATATTTTCTGCAGGAATCAGTGATAAATGTTTCTTTAGAGCTATTTCTGCCTGTGGGAGGGAAAAAATATCTAACGAAAAACAAGCTGCTGCATAGAAAATTAATGAGTGAATTCATTGAGTAGAGAACATGACATATATAAAAATTAATAGATACAGACAGATCAGCACTATGATATTTGTATTACTGTTTATATACAAGAAAAGAGAACTTCTCAGTGATATACAAACAAAACCTAAAAAAAAAAATCACAGAAAGAGTATTAGAAAATCTATTAAAAAATCTGTTCTAATTCTACAGACTTCTGCCCTGTCATTTTTTTATCTTAATGTGACCAGGGTTTTTTTAAAAGATCAGAGAATCAAGGAACCCAAATCTTCCATAAAAGACCTCATGAAAATAACTGACTTGCAACTTCTGTCCTCAAGGATCAGTTCAATCTGTGCCATTAGTTCATAATTTTTGTGGAGTGAAGACTGAAGCACCTCTCCTGATAAATCTTACTAAACAATTTCTGAAACATATAGCTTCATCTGTATTAAAAATCTTCCATTAACAGAAATTCATAGAATCACTGGACAACATCCTTACCAGCCTATTTCTTTTTATTCTGAAATATTCAATAAGTTTCCAGTGAGTAGTCCCCTGATAAACTATTTTCTGCTCTAATGGATATAGCAGTTTACACTCAAAAGTGAATGTATGCAATTAAATTACTTTAGGGATCCAGTGTACAGTTAATTTTTACTTCGTTCTGGATGTTTTACAGAAATACCAAGTGACAACTGCAATGGAGATGGAAAACCTTCCTTAAATCATGCCATATTATTATCCCATAATATTTCCCAGGACATTTTAGTTCTGCTCGTTTTTAAAATCTCTACAGAAGAGGGGAAAATGAAACAAATTATACCTTCTTAAATTTCTCACTGCTTAATTACTTTCACTGACATTTACATGGCAACACTTTTCATATATTTCAGTTTCCTCAGTGCAGGACTCTTTGAGAAAATCACTTAAATAATCATTAGATCATTATCCCCATTCAGAGAGAAAGCATTTAAAATGTCATCACACCACTTATCCCATAAATAAAGCACTCCAAAACTGAGTACAGTTTTATGAGGACCAAGCAGTATTTTGCAGTTAGTAACTTTTGTGACAATGAAATATAAAGGGGCAGCTCTGTAAGGGTCAGAGACAGGTTTGTGTTTTATGTGTTATATGATCTGTATCACTGCCATAGCTTGACTATTCTCTAATTTAAACTAAACTAGTCAGCCTTGTTAATGACTGCTCTCTATTTCTTACATTTTAGAGCTTGCTCTTGGCTGTAACACACATGTCATTTATCTCCCATGACACCTGAAGGTGTCCTACACTTCCCAGGCACTTTTCCAGAGGACGCAGCTCTGTAGCCAGGAGCCAAGGACAAACACATTTTGTCTTTTCATTTGCTTCTCTTGGTTTTGAGGATTTCCCTACAGAGACAGAGCTCAGCCAGTCAGGACAGCCAACTCATCCACTGGTTTCTTCTGTGCCCTGAAGTCACTCCATGCCTTTGCTGTCCCTTGCTCATTATAATTGCATTTCACAGTAATCATCAAGTCAGCAGGTTATGCAGTGAAAAATTGCTCCCTTGGGCAGCATTTGCTATCATTTTAAGTAATATTAAGTACTAATTTCTACATTGTGAATGTTAAAGGGGACTGGGCTTTAGACCAGGTCTGGACACACATTTAACCAATGGAAGAGGACCAGAGAGTCTGGTCTGAGTGAGTTTGACCATCACGTCAATAAAATGGTGCAGTTTGGAATGAGAAAGCATTAAAGAATTTTTTTTTTCAGACACTGAGCTATCCTCAAATGTTTTGACTTTTGTTTCCCTTTAATCTACCCAGGTGATAATTACTTGGGATGGCTGTCAGAAGTGCAGCAGTGACTGCTTTTAGAGAGCGCTCCTTTCTCAGCAAAGTAGCTGCATCCACCCCCACAGCACACTCCATGTCATTAAGGACAAGGCTCAGTGAGAAATGACTGCTCTGCCTAGTAGAAAATCTTCCATTTCCTTTGTTATCCAGACACTGTGGCCAAGGACTGTGTGTTCAGCCATGGACACACGGTGCAGGCCTGCAGGAAGGGGAAGATGCATAATTTATGCTTCGAGCCAGGACAGTGTCTCGCACACTTTAAAACAAGCACTTCTTATTTCATGACTGGCCAATTCCACAGCTGGAGATGGCTTCTGTCCTATTGCACATAAGCCTCCTGTGCATTTCAAAGTCTCAGCACTAGAGCAGAATTTCTATACTTAAATGGAAATAAAAATTGCATTCATACTATCATCCATCTCAAGCTAAATGTTTTTTTCTTTTCCAGTCAGCTGCAGAGAATAAGTGCTAGCACAGAAAGGGAAGGATATATATCTTGGTCCAGGTTTATTATTCAAATAATTGGAGAGATTCTGTTCTCATCTTCAACAGCAATAAATCTTTGGGAGGACATAAGCACTTGATTTTCTTCATTGCTGTTAGACCAGGCCCAGCCGTGATATGTGTAACCCTTCCTTGCCACCCAGTGAAGTTAGTCAGGACGTGAGCCTGATCACTCAGTGGAAGACATGCAGGTATTAAAATGCAGACAAGTTGCATTTCAATTTGTCTTTGCAAGGCCACCAAACTCGAAAGATGCTGTCAGGACTTAGGGTAGAAAATAAATTTTCTTAGGGTAGAAAATAAATCAGGATTAAATAGTAGCCAGCATAACAGAAAAACTGGTCCTTTTATTCCTCTGCAAGAGCCAAATGGCACCACTCAAACTGATGCCATGGAAGTGTCTTGGTGGATGGGAACAGTAAGAAAACAGAGAAAAAGGACAAATATTTTTGAATTGTCTTTTAAATAGTAGTGTATAAAGTGTTGCTGTATTACTGGCAGCAGGTGCTGCCAAATCAATGACAGATTTGCTTTGCTCAATGAGAATTGCGATGGAAATAGTTAATGGCAATTTGAAATATGTTGTGGTGTATGTTTTAATTGTTATTTATTTGATATTTAATTGCTTTAATCCCAAATGGTTTGTTCCTCTTCGTCCATATGTTGTATCCCCCAAAGGTTTTTCCTTAAGAAGTATCCTCCGCAAAGGTCTCCCACATAAGGTGTTTGCCCTCCTTCCCTTCCCTGTCATTCATGTAAACCCTGCCTCTTTTTCTAGAACCTTCCCTGTCCATCTCTAAACCCAGCCCTTTAGCATTGTCAATCCTCCCCAGACCCATGCCTATGTTCTGGAATGTTCCCTGTCATTTATGTTATCCTTGAAGCCCCATTAGCTGCTGTACCCAAGCCCCCTCCTCTCCTATTCCCCATTGGAAGATACAATTTGTATCCCCTCCTCTATCTCCTCCCCAGGGTCCCTATGATTGGTTGTTGCATCTCCTCTCCCCTAGAGACCACCCCCCTTTATAAGCCCCACTCATCCCATTGTTCCTCGTTACTCTGAGGATTCCTCAACTGGAATAAAGATCATCCGTGTTGCTGCTAGCTCAGAGTAACCCATCCTTCTGCCTTCTTTCACCTCTTGTCCTCGACGTTTTACTGCTGTGCTGTCTGCCCTGCGAGGGCTCACAGCCAGGACTGCCGCCCCTGCCGCTCTGAGGGAGCTGCTCTGAAGGTGCAGCCACACACGGCGGCTGCCTCGGGAGCTCGGAGCGAGCCCGGCCGGGGGTTTTAGAGAGGCAGCGCATCAGAAGTAATTTTATTTTTTAATGCAAGTCATTCTACATTTACATTCCCTTTAAACAGCTCAATTTATTTCACAGTATTGTTGCTGTAGTACAGCAATTTGCCCTGGATATTTCTCTTAATATCCTATAAAAACGAGAAGCACAGAGTAAAGAAATAAAAAACCAAAAATGTTTAACTGTAAATTGTCTGCAACAATTCCATCATTTTCAGCTGTGGGAATACAACCTTGCTTTAAACTAAATGAATAATCTGACTCTCTGTAGTCTGTAAAAGCTCATAAGACCAGACATGACAGCTGTGAAGTATTTTCATTGTTTCATATAAGGAATACTGGGCTTGTGCACCGTACCTTCAAGTCCTTGTTTGGAATATAACCAAGCTGCCGATCTTTGTTGGCAGTGGCTGCATTTGGAATAACTTCAGAAAGTCGGTGGGAGCTAAAAGTCCCTGGAAAGCCTCCTTAGTTCTCTTACTAGCCCTTAATACACTCATTAAAATGGCACAGCAGCCCTGTGCAGGTTTATACACTTCTCTCATCCCCTCTCTTTTCCTAGTTCTGCAGCTCTCCACTGCTGAGTCAGCCCCATTAAATGGCCCAGCTGGATCTCATCCACCCCACACAGAGCAAACACTGATGGAGAGACACGAGGTACCACACCTGCCACCACCACACACCTGCCACCACCACACACCTGCCTTCCCTGCATGTATGAGCTGGTGACACAGCCCAAGACAAAGCCAGTTCCCTCACTGGATATACATTTGTTTGGTCAGTCTTCAATACAAAACATGCTGCCTGGAGCTAATTATGCAACTGGCCTTTAATTCTCTACCTGGCCGTCTTTTCAGGATTTCACCCACCATTTTCCTTTCTTACCAATTGCACATGTCCCAGAGTTTGAAAACAAGTGGGATTTCCAAAATGTGCAGCTCAATCAAAATGGTTTTGAGACTAAAAAAATACTGTGGTATTCACCTCACTGACCTTCTCACTCTCTTAACCCTCCTAAGGATCTGGCATCACAAGCCATGTATTCCCTTCTGTTGCCCTCAGCCACTCAGGAAGTACCTGTCAACTTTTCTTCATCCTCCCTGGCATGGTATAAAAAGGAATATTTGAAAAGCTTATTATCTTCTCTAAGGCTCCTCAAGATGCTGTGAGATGCTCAGAAGACTGTTTTCTTTCAGCATTCGTTTTACTGACTCCTTTTCACTTTTTATTGTCTTTCTTTTATGCTCTGTTTGAGCTCTTGAATTTTGCCTAAACTGGTATGTCTGCATGCAGTGATGTAAACCTCAATCATTCCAACTTTCCATTGCTCACTGTGTATTATTAATTGTGTATTGTGTATTGTAATTAATTGTGTTGTGTATTATTAATACATCCATACCCACTGCATTATTCTCTTGAATAACTTTTTTAAAAGTCTACGTCCACTGTTATTACTACAGATAATTTAACTAGAGTTATATCAAAGGGTTTCCCATATGTTATTTATGAATTTCTGTTCTAATAATTTGAGGTACAGACTCTTCACAAGGTAGGAGATGCTATTTTTGTTATTAGCTATAATAAATATGCAAAGGTCAGCTTGGCTAAATAGTGTCTTGATGATGGAAATTACTAAATAGAAATACATTTAATCAAACATAGCAAGTTAAGATAAAATTGTAAACAGCAGTTTGGCATACAAAAATAACCTTTGAGGCCTGTAGAAGATACATCAATAGCAGAACAGAAACTGAGCCAAGTTAATAGGAAAATGTTGCTGGCATTTTTAAAATACCCAAACAAAAAGAATAGTGTAGAAAGGATTTTTCATTTTAGAAGTGGTTACTGCACTTTTGAATTATAAAATAATGAAAAAAGAAAGTCTTAGAGAAAGATATTGAAGGACACATATGAGTTACGAGGTCACCTGGTTTTTAATCAAAACATGTGAATTCCAGAAAATATGCAAACTCATACAAGAAAATTTGAAGTAGCCTTCCCATCTCTTTGCTGTAACAACAATTGAATCCGTAGGAGTGTTTCATATTTCTCTGCTTGACTTTCCTTCATTATCCTCTGGGATGTTCTGTAAGCATCAGAAACTGAGCTACTGCTGGTTGGCTGTTCATCCATCTCCACAGAGCTGCTGAGCCACCATTTGCTTTTTAATCACCTTAACTGCAAAGTGAAATGAGTTAGCTTACACTACCTGACTTGTCCCAGCACCTTTGGGACAGTCCCAAATTCAGTATTCAATCAACTCCAGAAGCTGAAATTTGCTTTGCTGCCTGCACATGCAATGTGACTTGTTCTGATGCAAGGACTGTCCACATACTCAGCAATTATAACTTCTTTTACTTGTTTGATAAGAAGCACGTGCTTAGACTAATTTTTTATCTGAGCTCCTTTGCTTTGAACTCTCTGGCCCATCTGTAAGTGTTTGACAGTATTGTTTCTCCTGGGAACAGTCCACATAAACTGCCACCATGGCTATGAACAGTAAGGTAAAGAAAGGAAGCTTATCAGCAGACTTTAACATGTGCAAAATTATACAAAGAAAACCGGTCTGTTCTGTCATGGTGAGGCACAGCCGGTTTTGCACAAAGACTCTGCCCTCCTCGTTGTCCATGCAAAGGACAAGCTGGTTCACATTCAGGCTCCTCTCTGACAGAGGTCAGATAGCTCCAGGCAGGGAAATGCAGCTGGAACTGGAGGTTGGATCATTCAGAGATTTCTATTCTGCAAGTAGGATGTGTGTGAGGGGTGACCGATGTACAAAAGCAGTTACTCTCTCTTGAGCAGAGAAAAGGCCTAAAGCTACCTAGACGAGACTCGGATATCTGGTTGAGATTTAGTTCTTTAATAGAGACCAAGCAATGATTCAGCCAGGCACTGCAGCTCATGCTTGCTTTCAAGGGAATTCTGAAATTCACCCTTAACCAACAAAGCCTGAGTTCACCAAGGGCTTGTTGACCCTAACCTAAATTAATGTCAAAGGGAGGTAACTTGGCTCTGAGGATTCAGAAGGAGCTAGAGAAAAATGTGTTCTCCCTTGCTTTTACCCAAACCAATTTTTGTGTACACTAATGCACTGTACTTTCAAAAAGCGATTGTACAGAGCAATCTCAGCCAGGAACTGATTGTGGAAACAAACACTGATGTACAGACATTCAGGATTCAGATTATATTTCAACTTGCAACAATGATCAGTGANCCCCCACCACCACTTGAAATTATCTCTGTGCAAACTGTACAAACTGTACAGAAATCAGCCACACAAAACAAAGGCAGCTGAACTTCACTTCCTGAGTCTGCAGTGAGTTCATCCTTAATAATTCGTGTTGAGCTTATCCAGTTTTTCTTTCTCATACCATATCACCAGTCTCCAAAGGTAGCTGATGGGATCTGGAACTTCCCTGGTATGTTTGGGCTATTCTGTTCTGCCACAGGAGCACACAGCATCCAGAACAGTTCCCTACTCCTGGGAGTCTGTGGGCTGGAGGAAGACAATTTACAGAAGTTCAAACACCAGCAAGAAACAGAGGCACCATGCTGTGCTCTCAGTAGCAAGTGTCAAAAGACATTTAAATGATACTTCATTACAGCTTGTACTGCAGGGTGGTGAAAAGCTGTGAGCCGACAAGAAGTGGGCTGACCTGTGTGTTATTTTTGCAGAGGGAAGAATTTCAGCACTCAGCAGAGCATCATGCAGCAGTTGTTGTGATAGGTGGCTGCAGCACTATCATGGCCAAGAGGGGTGGTGATGACATGCAAAACAAGTGCATTTATGACCTCAGGCTATCAACAAGTGCTATACCCAGAGACAAGCAAAGGCCACACTCGCTGGCAGCAAATTGCATACGTGCAAACAGAGGTTATGCACTCCACTTAACCCCACTTCCCCAAAGGAAAAGACATTCCTGAGTTTCAGTGAGCTGGATTAGGAGCCATGATTAGCCTAGCTGACAAGGATTTGGGTGTGAGAAGTCAAATTAGCTGAGTTTAGCCACCACACTCCTAAAAGGGAGCTCCTTTCCTGTGCTCAGTTCCAGAGCTGCTTCCCCTTGAGCAGCCATCAGGTCAGGTCCTGCCCCTCACTGTCCTCTGTTCCTCGGGCAGAAGTTTCAGAGAAACAAACCAAATCACAATCTCACAGCTGGAAATCTCCCATGATGCTGATGGAAATATCTGGAATTTACTTCAAATTGTACCTATGCACTTCAGAGGTCTTTCCAACACTACTTACCATCACCTGTTTTGCTGCATTTGTATGAAAACTGGAAAAAAAAAAAGTCCTTTTCCGTAGTTTCTCCCTTTATGCTGATGTTCACTTAAAGAGACTCTTACCAGCTCCATTTTCAGCCTCTCTAAAGATGTTAAGTAGCATTTTGTCAATTTAGGGACACATCCTCATTTTTCTTCGTACTATCTTGTCATTTTGGTTTCCAGGAGGGTGTTGAAAAATTAAACAAATATAATTTGTTATTAAAATGTTTCCCATACTTATTACATTGCCACAGATGCAACCTGGCCTCTGCAGGAGACACTCTAATTTCACCCTTCTGAGATAGAGGGCATGAGAACATTTGCTAGTCATAGTGGAGACGTGAGGGAACAGTTTATCCTATCTTAAAAGAGATGTTGAAAGATACCTCCTTCCCTCCTTGCTTGACTTAACAGGTTCAGCATTTATCTGCTGTAAAAGTCTTTTTGCTTTGTTCCACCTGACAGTGGATCTGCCCCAGGTGTATATTTTAGAATATTACCATTTATTTAAGAGTATTACTGCTTTTGCATGCATTTCCCCCCCTTATTTATAGTGATATCTTCAGGCACAGCTCATATAATAGGCACCATTCTCAGGGATTTGGTTCATCTTGGCACGCAATCTCTCTCCTCTGGTTACTATGCTCAGAGGAAAGTCCTGTACCCCTCAATCTTTGACATGTGAGTACAAAAGGCTGGTGCAGGGATGATGTGGGTAAAGGAGAGCAAATCTCAAAATTCTCCTAAGTGACACCAGAAATCAGTTACTGGGGGTTTTTTTTCATATTTTAGCACTACTTGGGTTTGCAGAAAGCTGAGGGATGCATGATTTCTCCCACTAAGCTTTGAGGCAAAGTGACTGCAACCACTGGTGCTCTGCTGATGTCAGTGGACACCGCAATCCCTGCAATTCCTCTTAGGAAACTTGCAGCTCTAAACTTCTAGTTCCAAATACCAGACAGCTTTCACCAGAAGACAGGTGCAGTCAAGACATCACACAGCAACATCTGATGTGCAAAAGTAAGTTTAATTAAAAGTTTTGAAAGTGAAACTTGAAGAGAAACCAGAAAGAGTGAGTTGTGCAGGTCCAGTAGAAAATGTCACTGTCAGGTTACTGTTGGCAGCTTGACACCTCTCATGATCTTCTAAGTATTGGTGGCACCTTTAAAATGGCACAACATTAACTGAAACGCTTTTGAAATTCCTACCTGCTTTTACCTGCCCACCTCTTCTGCTTACCCACACTTAAGGAAAATGCTTTTTTCTGTCTTTCTCCAATTTATCACTTTTTTTTTTCCAGTCTCAAGGTCATTAAATCTAAGATAGTTGTTTTAAATATTGCATTGCAAACACATTCTGCTTTCTCTGTTATCAGCTGCTGCTCCAGAGTTGCACTCAGTGCTCTTGCTGAAACATAAAGAGATGGCAATAATCCAAGTAAAGTCACTGCAGGAGACACCATAGGGAGCTGGCATCCACCCATTCCCAGGGGATGGCTCCTCTGCCAGCAGGCACCATGCTGGCCCCTCTGCTCACTCAAAACACCTCCATTCTCGGGCATTTGAAAATCACATAATAAACATTAATGAGTACTTGAGTACTACTCATTAATGAGTAGTTGACCAGTTTCCATCCTCCTCAGGATCAGCTTGCATAGTATTGAAAATATTTGGAGGTAATTTCATCATAACAATACGTTTCATTACTTCAGACATTCTGAGTGTGGGTTTTGGCACAATTAATTACTTTAGGGTATTACACTTATTCGTGACAATGACACAATTTTTGGTGATAAAAGGTTCTTAATCACAGTTACTTGGTAGGCAAGTGCAAAGGAAGAGCAGCTGTCATCAGAAAACAAAAGCAGCACAAGTCCTGCCTGTGATTGCAGATGAAGGAAGCCACATGTATGAAACCAGACCATGAAGTAGCCTGTCTCTGCCTGCACATGCTGCTTCTTCCCCCGTGCTCCACCTGCAGAGGCTAGGAGGAGGAAAACACCCATCTAAGGGGACTTTTCCTGCATGCAGCTCCTTCCCTGTGTGTTCTCTGATGGCTCCTATTCACAGAATTCACAGAGTCACAAGGTTGGAAGAGACCTTTAAAATCATAAAGTCCAACCCATGCCCTAACACCTCAACTAAACCATGGCACCCAGTGCCACATCCAGTCTTTTTTTAAACACATCCAGGGATGGTGATTCCACCACTTCCCCAGGCAGACTATTCCAGTATTTGATCACTCTTTCTGTGAAAAACTTCTTCCTAATATCCAACCTATATTTCCCTTGATGCAGCTTGAGACTGTGTCCTCTGGTTCTGTCACAGTTGCTGCCTGAAGAAAGCAACCAACCCCCACCTGACAACTGCCACCTTTCAGGGAGTTGTAGAGAGTGATAAGGTCACCCCTGAGTCTCCTTTTTTCCAAGGTAAACAACCCCAGCTCCCTCAGTTGTTCCTCACACGGCTTGTGTTCCAAGCCCCTCACCTCTCTTGAAACAGTGCTGGCCCCAGGAGCTAAAGACAGGTGTGTTGTGAAAGCAGATAAGGGATTGTGGTAGCGTGATTTCAAGAGTTAGAAGTTATTGTTAGAAGTTTTATATTAATGTTAAAGGTTTCATATGGTTGTCGGTTTCCCCCTGAAATCCCCCTGTATTATGTCCCTAAGTGGTTTGCCCCAGGTCCTCCCTATCCCTTATATGGTGTTCCCCTCCTCCCTCTACCCTTGTCGATCCCCTAAACCCTACCCCCGAGAAGTGCCATTCTTCCCTTAGCCCATACCTTTGTTCTAGCACCTTCCATGTCAGTTATGTTATCCCTGACCCCTCATTGGTTGTTGTACTCTGGTTTACACCCACCTTCATATGATTGGTTTGTTCCCGGACTCAGCTCCTCCCTTACCCTTCCCTGATTGGTTTATGTATTTCCCCACCCCTGGTTTCCCCCCCCCTTTATAAGTTGTGTGCACCCTGAGCCCGGGGACACTTCTCGGACCCCTTGGACGAATAAACGCCTTTCCTGTTCCTTACCGTTAAGTGTTTCATCCTTCTACCCTTCGCATCACGCCACCTCCACGACGCGCCTTTGGATTGCCGCTGCCTGTGTCTCCTGCGAGGGGGCACAGGTTGCACCGTCTTCCTTTTCCGGAGTGGGAAGAAAAGGAAAGCGGCCACTCTTGTCGCTGCTGCCCTAGGAGCTAGCCGGGGCACATTTGAGTGGACATAGGGCAGCTGCGTCAAGGGATCAAAGCGTTCTTCAGCAATGTTGATGTTAAAAGCAGGTTATGAGTACCAGGGTAAGCCAGGCCTGGTGCGTTGGATAAATGGTGTCCATTTCTCTGCAGAGCTCTTCATCCTGACCCTGGGAACTGCTCCTCAGCTCTCTCTGAGCTGCCTCCATGGTCCCTTCTTGTCTTCTCTCCTGACCCTCACTGGGCACAGACTCTTGTCTCTCACACAGCAGTAGTTGAGCCTGAGATACTGCCCTCCATCCATAGCATCCACTTCTCCCACAGCTTCGGGTTTCCCCATCCTGTATACTAACAATTTATCTTTCCAGGAACCTTATTAGATGGGACATAGAAACACAAACTATTTCAATTAAGGATTGATGATTAGGCTTTCTTGACTCTTGATATGTCAAGTAATGAATTGGATCCAAGCACACAGCCATGTGCCAGTTTTGATTTTAGTTTAGTTAGTGCCTGTCAGGACTCAGGTTTTCCTAATAAGTTCCCCCCAATAGAACTTACTCCTTTTGTTTTTTACTTGACTATTTTTCTCCATCAGTTCACATCAGTATTCTTTGACTGTTTCAATTACCAGTAAGTGTCCATCTCCTGGTCAAGACTGTGCATTTGCTCTTTGATTATGGATTTTCGTGTTTCTTGCGGATAGAAAGCCGATGTGATCACCTTAGCCCAAACAAAACTGACAAAGGAATGTGAAATTAAATCCCTGTGACTGTCTCTTGTCCCTGAAAATCCTGCAGGGATACACAAGAAAGGATGGCCATGGAATTGGGGTCAAGTTAGTACAACAGGTATCTCTATCCCCTCCTGGAGAGAGCACTGCCCCTCAAAACCCCATATCCTTTGCAGCAGCCCAGATATGCAACGAAAGCTGGCATGGTCCACCACCCAGATGTCTGCATGGGTAATAGACTACCAAGTCTATGCAAATTGAGTGGGAAAAGTTCCAGGAGAGCTGCACTATTTATAAGCCATTGTATAGTGGCACTTTTTTACAGCTATTCCAATGCTTTTGATCCTTTATTAGCATTTTATAAATCGAAATAATGCAAACACAGAAAAACTCAGAGATGAGAGGCAGGGCTTTTTCATCTGTGCTCTTTTATGGAACCAGCCCTTAATCCTGAAGATATCTGTGTGTTATCCATAATCTATTTACCTCCTGAGGCTGCATCACTGAGCTGGCAAAAGCCAGCATTTTGCAGGAGGTACTTGTCACTTACCCTTTCCAAATGAGGCTGAAGTATCCCAGCAGGAGCTTTCCTGTAGCAGAGCAGCAGCCCATGCCAGCCTTTACTCAGCGCTGCTGGGCATTATTTGGGAGAGAATGAACAGGAGCTGTTGTGAACTTCCAACAAAAGTCGTGCTCAAGCTTTGCTGCATGCCCCAGATGCAAAAGGCTGCCACTACTGCTCGCCCAGAGATAAAGTTTCAGGCATGAGGCACAGTTAATTCAGCAGATCTGAGATGGGACATCTCTCACTCGACAGATGGAGGCTTGTGAGCTTGGATGGATGCCTGAAAGTTAAGTATCTGTAACCTGAAGGCAAAGGCAAAAAGGTATTTAAAGCCTTAGCAGAGTAATATTTGGAAAATTCTGGATTTTCTGATGATGGAAAAGCACTGAACACCCATTATGGAATTCAGCAGCAGGCTGAAACACCAGCTTCTCATTAAGGTGAAAAATAAACTTTTCATGTGCCAATTGCAAATCAGAATGGCAAATTCTGATTTACCTCACAAATGTTGCATCATCCAAATTCTCAGGAACACTTTTTTTCTCTGTGGACAACAACTTACTCATCTGCTTATTTTCATTTATGTCAAAGTATTGGGAACCGAAATAAGTAATATCCAAAATGGTGAGAGGGTAGATTTTTGTCACTGTAGCTGTATGGAAGGAGAGGGCAGATTGTATCTTAAAAGATTGTTGGCCTCATTTAGACTGACTGTGAGGATGGTTGGAGGATGCTGTGGGAAGACAACTGACAGGTTTGGGACCAGCCTGACAGGCGGGATGTTGCTACACAATGTGCTGGTACAAAATGGGCAAGGGAGTGAAAAGTGGAATGAAGACAAAACATGGAGGCAAAACTGTGAGTGTGAACAAAGAAAACTGTTGAGATGAGAGAATAATAAATACCAGAATACTGAGGAAATAGACAGAGCTGAATCCTGCCAAGTCCATAGGGCCCCAGTGCCCACCTTGTCTTGGCCATTGCATTCCTGCAGAACTAGAGAAAGGGAGACTGGTAGAATCTTAGGCTTATTTTCTACTTATTTGTAAGGACTTTATACTTATTTTTCACAGGTGTGTACACCATTACAGCAGCACATTCATATTGCTCAAACACCTGTGCTTAACTATTTTCACAGGCTCACAACTTGGTGGTTGGAAAAATAGATTCAATCAGGGGGGATGACTGTGCTGCTCTGGATGAGTCTTTTGAGGCAGCTGTTTTCATGGTGTTTAAATTAAATACATTGAGTGACATTCCTGAAGCTCCTTGCAAGGCAGCTGGGTAGTCACTGCAGTTAGGAGTTGAAAAACATAAAGAGTTTTATTCAGATGATGGTCAGAAGTTTATCAGGCAGATGGAAGACAAAGCCTAGCAATTCCATAATATCCCTATGCATGATCCAGCACTGCAGTATTTTAGTTTATGTATCTGTCAACACACATGTCACTGAACTCTAAAACTCTCTGTGGGCAACTTTTTATATTTAGATGTATCTGCATATCCTTGAAGCAACCTGGATAAAATATTCCCCCTTTCTTTCCTTCCTGTTGTTAATGATCTTATTCTGTATTAGAGGCATTTTTAAACAAAATGTTAAGCAACACTATTGCTACTATTGCAAATTAATAGATGTGCTCTAATGCAAACAGCTTGTGAGACAATCTCTGTGCTTTTGACAACATTTTGAAGGCAGCACAGTGATTGTTAACTAGTCCATTAGGGATGTTCTAGTTTTTAGAATGTATTGATTTAAATTATGTATGTTAATGTACCTATCAACATTACAAATGTAGCTGGCAGCAAACTGCTTATAATATATGAATGATAAGCCATAAATAATAACTGTGGCAGTAAATTAAATTACTTGATTAAGCTGCAAAGATGCACTCTAATTTGGAACAGAAAATTACTTTGAAGTGATTTCAGCAGCTGATAATTTGTTCAGAGTAGCAGAGTTTTATGAGCCATAGTCTCCTTCAAGTCAGGCATCAAACTTTCTGATGGATTTTGCCCACTAACATGGTGAGTTGGGTATGCCTTGAATGCAATGGATGCAAAAGACTGACAAAATGAGTGACAACTATTTTACCAAAATATGAAAGTGCTTCAAATCAAATACATTAATTCTTTTCTGATAGAATGGGAATAACCTTGGGTTGGATGTCAGCAAGAGCAAAGCCCCTAGAAGAGTCTTAATTTTGAAAGACAGCAGAGACAGCATAAAAAAGAGTTGCAGGTACTTTGGAATTTTTTAATAGGCACAAATAAATACTGATATTGTAAAACTCCCAAAACCTTCAGCACAATTTAATATGAGGCTCTGAAATACAAGCTGAGCAGAAATGCACTGCTTAACCTCTTCTCACATGTCTTACATTGCTGGTACAGTAGATTAGATTCTGGATGAGTTTCAACAGATAGAATAACTAAAAATAACTTACCAAACATGGACTTCTGTACCCAAAAGCTGCTTTGAGCGCTTGCATGTATCTAAATGGAAAGGGATGAAGTTGTGGGAAAGTACTGGAGAGCTTGTTTTCCAGGAGCCTTTTCTGGAGCCTCCAGTGAGCCTTTTCTGTATATCCCAAGTGAAACACTGGACCTGCCTTAGAACCACTGAGTAAAACCTGGGACTGTTAAGGCACATGGCACTGCTCAAGGCTTACTTGGAGCTCAGGACAGTGGCAGCAGTGCTGTCTATCCATAAGGAGACTCCTTCTCAAACCTTCTTTGCCTGAGGACACCCTAGACACTTGCTGGGGCACGTAGATCCCTTGGGGATTGTAACACAGAGCGATAGTGGGGTTTGTAATTTGTGGGCTTCTCCTTCAGGGTAATCATTAGCACACCCGAAGCAAGGGCACACCACCAATGGTTCATCTGGGCTGGATGAGCAATCAGATTTCTCCTTACAAAGTGACAACAAAAAGACACTGATACATGAAATATAAAACTTCAATTCAACTTTAAGACTGCTGGGTACTTCTAGTTGTCTGGGTGCATTATTCTTTATAATCCAGTATTTCTAAATGTCCCAGCTATCTGAGCCTGGGGGTCCACCTCCTTCTGAGTTCTTCCACTAGATCTCAGCTCAGAAATTTGTTGCTCTGAAAGCCAATTTCTAGGCACTTCAAGTGCGGGTTGTTCTTTTTCCCCTTTAATAAATGCAAGTGATGGGAGATGGTGTGATCATGCATCATAGGATGATGAAGGATTCAAAGTGTTTCAAATAAATGGGACTTGTTTGATCTCTCAACCTGATATTACAAATCATTCAACAGCAAGATCTGTTTCTTTAATTGGAGTTTGATTTCTCCTCTGCTAGGTCTGCTTGGGCAGAGGTGTCTAAAATGTAGATATCGAGAAATACAAATACATATTTATATTATTCAATTAGCATTTATATTTAAAACTTCCATTGATTGATATAATTAGCTCAAGGCTAATTTCAACACATATCTACTTTTCTTATCTAAGCAAGTGTATTTGGAGCAGAGTCTGATGCAATTTACTGGTACTCCTAGAAATTACTGTTACAGAAAATACCTTCATAGCTGAAAGCAAGACATTTGAGCCTAAATCATGCTCTAAATGCATCTCACCACAACACAGAGGTGAACATTTGGAAAAGCTTCTCTATAAGAAAATCAGAACAGGCTTTAGAAAATCAGCTAAATAGACAGAGATACTATGAGAAATAACAATATTCCTACTTCTTTCTGGGTTAAAATTTTCCTTTTCAGATAATAAAATATGTAGGACATAGTTAGTGAACTGATCAGTCAGAAGCCTTGAAACAGAAGTATTTGTAAACAAGGTCTATTTATTTGGTGGAATGTATTGCCACAAAATATTTTAGGGACAAAATAAAAATAGTTTTTAAAACCTATTGGATGAATCACTGAGACAACAATGCCTCTCTTTCTCTTAAGCACTGTGATCAGCAACCATCGGAGTCAGAAAATTACTCTGCCACCAAGGAATTGACTTCCAGATTGCCAGAAGCTCGAAAGACACAACAGAATTGGAAGAAAAATGTCATTCCATGTTCCTCTTGATTCCCCTATTACTCTGTCCTTTTCCATCAAGTCCTGCAGTCTGGCTGCGAGGCCAGCCAGAAATTAATGCCTCGGAAAAGCTTTGGGTCAGCAACAAACGACCCGGATGTGTAGACAAGGCACCATGGAGAGTTCTTCCCTGAGCACTTGGCTGGTCTTGATGTGTCCTGGGCTGTCTTAGACGCTCAGGGCAATGGATTCCTTCCAACCAGGGACACTTTGGGTGGGGTGGGGGTGGCCCCAGGGCACGTGGCAGCATCTCCAAGGACCCTTGGAGACACGGTGCAACACGGTCACTGTGGAATAGAGTGGAACAGGGTGTCCAAGCAACCCTTTGTGACACATGCTGACATAGGTGCTGGCGGCGACACGGCCTCGCCACAGCGCTTGGTGCATGCGACGGGACAGGACGTTCGTTGCTGACCCGGAGCTCTTCCGAGGCATTGCTGCTGCGGCTGGCCTTGCGGCCAGACTGCGTGACTTGGTGACCTGCATCGTTCACGAGGACTCTCCTGTCATTGTGGCAGGAGCCCTCGTGACCAGGGTGCAGGACTTGCTGTCCTGTAGCCTCCCTGAGGTTTCTCTGTCGCAGGCGCCCTCAGGGCAAGACTGCGGCACCCCTTGAGTCGGACCTTTGCCGAGGCATCTGTCTCGAAGGTGCCCTCGAGGTCCGACTGCGGGATGGCGGGCAGAGTGTTCAGCCTGCTCAAGGTGCTTCGGGGCAAGAAAAAGAAAGGCCCTGTGGCTGCCCCAGCACAGCAGCCTGAGCAGCCGGAGCAGTTGCAACCCCTGCACAACGGTGAGTGGCAGAGCTACGCTGCAGGGCTGGTGCCTGCAGCCTGCTTGGTCCCAGCCCATCCCAGGCCCTGGCCCTGGACATGGCCCCGGACAGGACAAAACAGGTGCCGGGGCTGCCCCTTCCAGCAGCCGTGCCCCATCCCCTGGGCATCCGGGGCCTGTCGGATGCGCCTGGGGAGCGCAGGGCAGGGCTGCGTTCTCCGGCCTCTCCCGCGGCCCCTCAGCTCTGGCTGCGCTCGCTTTTTGCCAGATGCAGGGAAGGAGCGGACACAAGAGCAGGACCCCGCCCGTGGCCGCTTCCGTAGAGCAGCGCAGGTACCTGCAACCACCCCCACCTGGGCCGGGTCTGCCCTCCCTGCTCGGCCGAGCACCGTGCTCGGAGCATTGCACACAATGTCCCTCTCTTCCCGCCCTTCGTTCTGCTGCAGGTGCTGCGGAGGTTCCTGTACATTCGGCGCAGAAAGACCAGCGCCACAGCGAGCAAGGGCACAGCCCAGCCCAACTCCAGGCCCAGCAAGCTGCGTCCAAAGCCTGGTGCCGGAACAGCGTCCTCTGAGGGTGCACAGCACAATGAGGTGGGAAGGCAAGCGCTTCCTGGGGGAAGCTGGGGAAGTTGCTCCCTTCGACAGCACTCCAAGTCTTCCGCATGCCTCCTCCAGGTGCCAGCCAGGGTGAGGGACGTGCACCAGAGACTCGTGTCCGGCGTCACTGTGGACGCCCAGCTGCAAAGTGACATTCTGAAGCTGACCAAACGACACGCTGCTCATGTGGTGATGAGCCTCCTGCGCTGTGCCCCATCGTATGACAGGTACGGGGCACAACTGCCTCCAGAGCCCAGGCCTCACCGGCCTGTAGGTCCTGTAGGGCCCTGTAGAGCCTGTCCAGTGAGGTCTGCCAGACAGGCAGAGAGCTTCGGCACTCTCGGGCAGGGCTGTTTCCTGAGCCTGCTGACATGCTCCCTCCCTGCCCCATGGGCTCTGTTCCCCGGCCCCATCTCAGGCAGCTGCACGGGGCATGGTACTGACACGCAGCTCTGCTCCCACAGAGCCACCGCACTGATGTGGCAAGCCATCGGCTCGTTGGACGAAACAGCAGAGATGGCGCTGCGAGCACTGCTCTCTGTGATGGACAGGCCGCTGTACAGCACGTTCGTCTTCGGTGGGGACAACGAGCCCCTCTTTGCCCTGGCTGTGAGTTCCTGGAACTGGCCTTTGCTCGCTCTCCAGGCCGCCTCTCCAGCAGCTCTCCACGTTCTCACTGCCCTGCGGCTCCCTGCCTCAGGCACTGGGCTGAAAGCTGGGCTAGGGGCAGGCTCAGGGGCAGCAGGCCGGCTGCTCCCCCTGCTCTGCGTCTCCCCTCGGGCCCCGCCACAGGGACACCTTGGCACTGAGCGCTGCCTCGGGGCTGCTTTGTCTTTTGCAGGCAACTCTGGTGCTGTGGAAGATTGCCCGCGTGGCACCACGCAATCCTTCATTCCGTCCACCTCTTTGTGGCTCTGCTCGTGCAAATTTTCATCACCACAGAGCAGCTGCCAAAGGACGTTGAGAGCTTCTGGAGAGCGTGCCAGGAGGGACACCGCCTTCCCACCAAGCCCAACAGGTGCCAGGCGCCCTGTCCTTCCCAAGTCCTTGTGGCCAGGGCCAGCGCTCCCAGCGTGACCTAGCCTTTGCTCGGCACACAGGTTTGTAGCGCAAACCATAAAGGCTCTGCTCTGCGTACTGCGCCGGGACAAGCAGCTGGTGGCTCTGGAGCGCAAGCGGGTCTGGGACACCCTGCTCTGTGCCGACACCCAGCACTATGCAGCGGCTCTGCTGGCCAAGTGAGACCCCCTTCTCCCCACCACCGCCGGCATTTGTGTCCTGTGCCCGGAGTGCCCCGCACACTCCCCGTGATTGTGGGCAAGAGGGCCTTGTCACCGAGGGACGGCCGAGCAGACTGGAAAAGGCTGGGAGAGGAGGATGCCCAGGAGCAGCCGCCTCCCAAAGGGCCCACGTTCCCTCGCAGGGTGCTGGGGAAAGATGAGACTTCTGTCAGTCACTCCTGGTAGAAGTTTGTCCGCATCGCTCAGGGCCTTGGTGCCTTTTTCCCCCTGCCAGGGAGATGCGCCGTGCGTCGGCCCCTTTGTGCCCCTTCATCGCCTTGCACCTGCTCACCGTGCTTGTCGGGAGGCAGCCACGCTGGCATCTGCCTGCCCTGGCGTTCTTTGTGGAGGTGAGCTTGACGGCCAGCGCTGGCTGCCTGGCCGAGCTGCTTCCCAGCTCTCTGGCCTCTCATAGATGCAGCCGCCTGGGACGGTGCCCGCACCTGCTGCTGCTGCCTGGGCCCGGCCGTGCGCGGTTCCGGCCTCCTGCCGGCCACGTTTCCCGTCACTCACTGCCCTGTGCTTTTCAGGTCCTGGAGTGTCTGGACTTGAGCAAACACGGTCACAGTGCCCTGCTGGTCATGTCCAGTCACCTGCCGAGTGAGTGCAGGGACAGGCTGCGCTTGGAGCTTAGAGGCCTCATGGTGCTCAGCAAGGAGCCCTCGCTGGTGAGAAGGGGGCAGCGGCCGAAGCCGCGCTGGCAGTGTGGGGCTGGGGAACACAGCCCCTCGGGCTCAGCTGGGATTCGGCAGCTGAGGCAGCTGCTCCCAGCTCTCCTGCCTCCCGCTTCAGCTGCCCCAGCGCCTCAGGACAGGCCTCTGGCTTCTGGGCCCTGCGGCAGCTGGGTGGGGTTGCAGTGCCAGGGACGCTGCTGGCGCTGCAGCAGTCCACGGCTTCACAGCTCAGCCTGGTGTTGCACACAGGGTGGAGGAATACGCGGCCTTTATCGGCATCTGGTGGAGCAGCTGGCCAATCCAGACGCAGAGATGGTCGGCATGACTCTCTCTGCGCTCCAGCATATGCTCCAGGAGAACGACCTCAAGATACCCAGCGTCACCGCCACAAAGATCGCTGAGCCACTCCTGCCACACTTCGATAACGTAAGGCTCTGTGCCCGCAGCCACGGGCACTGGACGCTGCCTGGAAACTTTCTGCCCTGTGCAGTTTTGGGCCTTTGCCCCGATGAATATGGACTAGTTGGCGCTGAGTTCTTCTCCTTTCCTCTAGGACAACCGCCACGTGCAGCTGCTCTCCATCCAGCTTTTCCGCCCGGTGATGGAGATGGCAGCGGAAGACTGGGAGCAGCCGCTGACGAGAATTGTCAGCCAGAGCCTGCTCCCTCTTCTTCCGCTGGCATGATGAGAACCCGCGGGTGGCAAAGGTGAGGTTTTCTCGTCATGTTGCTGCATGCCTGGGAGGGGGTTCGGCTGCCACCTGCCCTGGCGCCTGGCAGGCTCCAGCCTCCCCCTGGCCTTGGCACATGGACGCACGTCCTGTGCCCAGGGCTCTGGGGCCACCTCTAGCTCTCTGCTGCTCTCCAGGCCTCTCAGGAAGCACTGCTTTTTTCAGCACGCTTCCTGAGCAGGAGGGATCTGGAAGAGCTGCTGGCGAAGGAGCGGCGGATGAAGTTCGCCGAGCGCCTGGTAAGGACAGCCTTGGAAGCTCCTGGCGCAGGCCGGAGAAGCCCCCGGCCCCCGGTGCTCAGTGTGTGCGGCTGGCAGCTGTGCCCCTGCCCAGCGCCGCAGCCGGGGCCGCCAGCCTGCGCCCCACACGCTGCTCCCCTCCCTGGGCCGTGCGGGCCGGGGAGGCCGGTGCCGGGCGCAGGGAGCGCCCGGCCGAGGGCCACAGTCCGCGCCAAGCCTTCCCTCCTGGCGCTCTCCGCAGCTGCTGGAGGACGAGAGCCGAGCGGCCGAGCACCTGCGCTGGGCCCTGCCGTGCATGCAGAGCCCATAGAAGCGCCTGCGACAGGTGGCCGTCAGATTCATCGGTGAGCCACGAGCCCAGCGTCCCTCGCTGCCTCCCGGCCCGGCCGCTGCCCCGGCAGCGGGAGCCGCGCCCGGGCACGTGGAGCCCCGCCGGCCCTCGGCGCTGCCGCCACCCTCCCGCAGCCGTGCCCTTGGGCGTCAGGATGCGACAGGGGCCCGAGCTGAGTCCTGCCGGGGAAGGAGGCCGTGTGGCCGCAGGGCTGGCAGCGCCCGTGTGGGGCAGCTCTGCCGCCTGGGGCCGCCAGAGGCGCTCTCTGTTGCCGGGGCTCGCCGGAGTGCTCGTGATGGGGCAGAAGGAGGAGCTCCAGGTCCTCAGTGAGGGTGAGTCAGGGCAGCCGTGGGGCAGCTGCAAATCTCGGTTGCGGAGCTGCAATCCCTGCCCAGGCTGCGGAGGGCTCTGCTCCCTGTGGGAACGAGGGGCGGCGGGGACGAAGCCCAGAGAGCTTTCAGGGACGCGTGCAGCATCCCTGGCCAGCACCTTCCGCCCCGCTGTCTCCCTCCCGCTCCCTCCTGGCCATAGCAAGAGCCGGGTGGGATGGCCCTGGCAGGAGGCTTTCCTTGCATTCCCGCAATCCGTGGCTGTGTTCCTCTTTCTTCCAGCCCTTCAAGCCCTGAGGGATTACGAGAGCTCCTCCTTCATTAACCAACTCATCCAGCTGACGTTCGCCACAAGAGCTGCCGAACTTCGTCAGCTGGATCAGAAGCACCGGCCTCCTTCGGCGACCTCCGGCTCCCACTGAACATGGGACCTCCGGCAGAGCGCAAGGGACCAGCTGCAGCTCCAGGCACAGCTCTTGCTGCTCACAGCTGAGCCTGTGGGAAGCTCCAGCAGCTCCTGCTATCTCCCTCCCAGTTGGCAGCTCCCTCCCTCCATCCCTCACGCCCTACCCATCCCCTTTCCTGCCTCCCAGCTCAACCCTTCCCTTCGCCTTCTGTAAATAAAGTTTGGCTTTTTCACTTTACCCGCGTCTCTGTGGAGCTGAAGCGGGGCAAAACCTGAGCCCTGGGACACGCAGGGCCGTGCTGCCCTTCTATTCCACACGGACAGAGGGGAACGAGGGCAAAGGTTCAGGCTGCAAAGGTCCCTGTCCTGCACCTCCAGTTGCACAGCACCGTGCAGTTAAAGGTCGTGCTGAGCACGCCAAAGGGGACAAGGACCCTGGGTTTTAGAAGAGCCAACTCAAGCATGCTCTGAACCCAGCTGTGAGGGATTCCATGGCAAGCATCCATGGAGGGCAAAGGAGCTTGCAATGCTGGAAGTTTTTACAAAGAGCTTCCTGAAAGCACAGCAATGCTCCATCCCTACACAGAGCCAGGAAGAGGGCAGAACCAGAGACCCTGACCAAAGCCTCGTGTCACAACAGCGTCCTCTGAGGGCTCAGCAAACTCTGACAGGGAGAGGCTGAGGGCAGGGCTGTCTGATTTTAGCCTTTTTTTTGCCGAGAGATGGGGTAACTGAGAGTGATTTTAAAAACCTTTTATTCCATTTTTCAGTCTCATATGAAGGTTGAGACAATACAGATGTTAGAATTCACGCCATCACAATCAGAAGCCAAGTATAGGCTTTTTTGGCCTATCAGTTTTTGCCACACCACGGTGTAGATGCATGAAAGGCCATCAAAATCTACTCCTCATGGGTGCTGTTACAATGCCATCTTTCATAGTTCTATTTCCCCAAAGTATCCTTCAGTAGAACAACAAATGTCTGGGGACTAAAGAACTATCATTCTCTTCCTGTTGTCCCAAGCTCTGCTGCAAATATAGGCTGACAGGTTAATAGAAGCATTTCTAAACAGTCGTAAGAAATCAGCCATCTGATTCAAGAATTCTGTTCCTTGGTTAACTTACTATTCAGCTAATGAAAACCTGATTTTCCTACTTGTGAGATGACAAAGTGGAATGAAAACAGTATTAGTATTTATGTATTCTCCACTTTCAAAGCATGTTCATAAAGCAGAGAATAAAAGCAGCAGTTTATCCAAAACTTTCTGGTCTTTCGCAAATTTAAAATTTATCAGCCTTGCTGCCAGGATTTGTTGGTTAAGAGCAAGTAATCATATTTTATAGAAGTTATTAATAGAGGTGAACTTTTATATCATTTGAATGGTCTCTTTTATGTGGATCAGGTAATTTCAACTACAGTTCATACTGTTATGAATATTTATTCCAAAATTGCCCACAGGTGGGAAAAAATATGTTTACTGGGTCTGATTGAAATGTTTCACAATAGCAATGTTTATATCCTACATAAAGATCATTCAACAGAATGTGTGTGCATGTGAACTCATACTAGAGGTACCAGTAAAAATTGTATCAATATGAAAATATGGTGAACGTTTTTTCTTCATTTTTTCTTTCATAAGAGTCTCACTTCTAATTATTCATGTTGCCTTCTTATTAATAAAATCCAGTATATTATGTAACTTGACGATCATTAGAAGTAGCTGATGGAAAATTAAATGTTTTGTTTGAAACAATTTCTTAAATCCTTATGCATGGAATTGCTTTCCTTGTACCGTGGCCTGCCAATAGTTCCCATTTTGCTGATATATGATCCAAACAAATGTCCAGCTGCTAAGAGTGCATGGCCTGCACTCTAATGATATGTATTTACCCATTGAGAGCACGTAAAAAAGGACAAAATTTTTTCCTCACATTCTCGTAACAGGAACTGTCAGCCCATTATACTTTTATTATTACTGATATTCTTACATTAGTTTCCAATTCAAGAAAGAAAATCCTTTAGGCAAGAAGCATAGGCCCAGTGCAGGAACTGACTCTCCAGGCAGAAAAAGCATAGGATAATAAAATATTTGGACTTTTGAAATGAAGCATAATTAATAATAGCTGCTCAAAAGCAGTGACAGGTACTTCTGTGTAAAGCCTGAGACTATTTTTTTCTTTTTGCATATTGAAAAAAGCCTACCGCAACTGCACAAGGCGGAAAAATCTCAACCCTTTGCTTACACATTCCATGTACAGAATTGGTTACAGTAGAGAAAATTCAGGATGGGAAGTCCTAAAAGTGATAAAATTATATTGGATTTCTTTCAGAAGATTGATCTGGGAGGGAGGAGTGTTGGAGTGTGTGTGCCTCTCACTTTAGGATGGAAAGAGTGAGAGATTTGGGTTTGATTTTTTTTTTATGATGGGTGCCAGTAGAGATGCTTTGATACCTTACTGGAAAAACTACCTGCCCTTTCTTTATCTGGATTACTAAAGTTATTCTTATTTAACTTGTAATGTATATTATTGCCAGGAATGAAGATAAGGGTCATTTGTGTTTATGGACATTAAAAAGAAAGGATCAAGAATCAAGGAACTAGGATTTGCAAAAATGGTCTCTGAAATATTAATTTCTCCAGCAGTTCTTTGGGCTCTCTGGATTTGTGCAATGGACAAGAACAGACTCACTGCCGAAGTGGTGGATATTGTTTTCATAAAGAACTCGTTTTTACTGCTGTGACTTGGCACCATCATGTGGCCACTTTGAGTTTTCTCAACTTAAGTAAAAATTTACATAGATAAACGTTTGCAATTAATTAATTTAACCTTAGAAATATTTCCATTTATTTTAGAAGGAAAAGGTACATACCTTAAATACATCTGTTCACTAAATACTGAATACATTGTCTGTCAACTGTCCTTTTTTTCACCAAATCTGAGCTTGTTTAATTGAGGTTTTACTCGTGTTCTTTAAGCCAGGTTTTCTTAAGTAACAAAAGACATTTTTAAGTGCTTCATCTCGGTCCAACCCTTACCAATAGTAAACAAAAATTAGTATCATATTATAGACAACTGTCCTCTTCCTCACTACAAGAGCTTTGGAAATTATTTGCAGAATTAAACAGGTAAGTACTTTCTGTTTTATGTCAGAAATCCCAAAAGATGTTGGGAACAATTATGTTGTTCACACAGTTTGATCCAAACAGGGAGTGCACATCTCAGAACCTGAGCTAGTCAGCTATTCCTTTAGCACAGTTTCAGGGGCAAAATCAGAAGACAGGTATGTGTGAAGTAATTTGTATTTTGGTATGTTTGCATATGGTCTTTAGGTAGGCACAAGAATGCTTTACCAAGCATTAATATTTAAGAGGCCCAGAGGTGGAAGTCTCACATTCAGGTTGTACAGAAACACAACTTTATGTTTGTCAAAGAACTCCTGTGAAATAATGAGAAACAGCAATGCAAAAGATAGGAATGCATTTTTGCTATTTTTTAAAAATGTATGTACATCTAGAGTACTTTCAATAATGAAACACAGCCACTGTATTTTTGAGTACAACAATGGTAAATTAGATTCTGTCATTTTTATGATAAAATATATTGTTTCAGTTGAAATATTGTATTGATAGTCTTTAAAATATATACAAGTTACATACAAATTACATTACAAATTTTTAAATTTAAGTAAAAAATAAACTACACATTTTGCAATAAATTGTACAACCCTGATTCTAAAAAGACTGCAATAAAATAGAATACAGTCTGTCAGATTCCTCAGGCTGAGGTAATGCCCACTTCTCCTTTACATATTGAATGTCTATCTCTCCAGATTCCTTGGCCAGCACAATGCCTAAGAATCCATTTGCTTTTTCTGGCTCTCCCAGCAGAGTCATAGTTACAACCCTGAAATCAAAACAACAGAGGAGTGTTTTTTAATTGAGGCAATATAAATAGAAATTGGTGCTTTGAAACATGTTTATATCAGGTTACTTACAGTCAACTAAATTATTCTTCTTTTCTGCTCAAGTCCCACCCAGCACGTTCTTTAGCTTTTCACCAGATGCAACCATTTAATGTAAATATAACATACAATTCTTCCCCCTTGCATTTCATCATCAATTTCTAATCATGGTCATAAATTATTTCAAGCTTGTAAAAATGAACAATGTTTGATGGCATTTTCCAGTACAGTGTAATAAATTTTAAAATTGTAGTATTTTCTCCAAAAACTAGCAGTGTGTTGCTACAGTTTACAAGGATACAAGGAAAAATTTTAGTTAAGAGGGATATTCAGCAAGGCTAAACTTCAGCCTAGGGAAGACAGTCAAAATTCAGGTCATTGTAGTTTGTTTCCACACCTTCAGTAGTTCACAAAATAGAGTTAGAAAAGCAAATTCTAATGACCATTTAAAGTCAAGCAAAAAAACCCCACGCAACAATATTAGTATTTTGTTTAAAAGAGAGCACTTACTTCTCTGATGGGATAGTCTGCTTTGCCACAGGCAACAAATCATTTTCCAGAAGATCCCAAATGTAAATATTGGATGATGCATCCAGGGCAAAGAACACAGCAGGTCTTGTCAGAGCCCACTGCAGGGCAATAATTGGCTTGCCCTTTGTGCTGTCATTCCACTGCATGAGGGGATATTCTGATGTCATCTGGTGTAATCTAATACTTCCATCTGAACAGCCAACCTACACCACAGATAAAAAGAAAATACCTTCTGGAACAAAGCAAACTAAGCAAGATATAAAAACTGGTGTTTAGGTACATGGCTTACTGGTGAACTTGGCAGTGATAGGTTAAGGGTTGGACTTGATGATCTTGGGGGTCTTTGCCAACCTAAATTATCCTATTATTCTATGATTTTTTTTGTCACCCTTCATAGCAGATTTGAATTACTGAGGTAAATCAACTTTCACATCTAGTTAAATACATCAAATTAGAAATACTCTCTCAGCAAGTAATTAAAAAATGAAACCTCTATTAAAACATTTTCATACCAAAAATAGTGGCTTTCCAAAAGGGAAGAAATCAATTGCAGTGATGCTTATTGATCTCAGTCTGCTCTCCTGGGGCCTGAATAGCTTTGGAACAACTTTTAAATCGTGTCTTGTACCATGGCCTACCAGACCCTATGAAAATATAAAGAAAATTAATTAAACAAAACAAAAAAGAAATTGCATTATTGGTATTACAGGAAAAAGTTAAATAATTCATGAGCTGATACTTTAAAAGATACTCAATAGCTAACAAATTTTAATAGCTAACAGGTTTTGATAATATAGGCTCAAATTAAAAATTGTATATACAGTCTACTGGTAAAATTCCGATTAAATGAGACAGCTTCCAAACAAAACAGCTAACAATGAGATGAATTCCAGCATGGTACTCACAATGTTTGTTCCAACAATGAAGTGATTGGGATTAGAAGATGGAAATTTAATAGTCAGTGTCTGTGGCATTCTCTGGCTAATATCCTTTGGGAAAAGGCTGAGGAAAATGGCAAAGGCAAAAGATGACATTAACACAGGGAATTGTCTCTAAAGCTGTGCAAGTACATACAGAAACTCTTGATCTAAAATGTCTATGACTAGATCTAGGAAGAAATGTGTATTAAAAAAATACAAACAGAAAATAATGTTAAACATATTTTATGTACACCAAATTAGTAACGTATAGGAAAAATTAGCTTTGTGAGATAACATATGTCAAATTGAAATGTCCCCGTTTTCTTACCTGCTATTCAATTCCATAGTAGAGCTATGTACTAACTTCACTTTCCCTCCAGGAACTAAACCTAGAATTAGAAAAAAATATTATTTGAACTGATTCAAGCACTTTGCATTAAAAAAAGTGCAATCAGGAAATTAAATTGTAAGGTAGTAAGTAAAAGGATATTTCATTATTAGTTTACTGCAGATACAGCCTTTGACATACAAGAATCTTGTATCATTTAGAACTATTTGCTTTAGAATTCAAATCTGGAGAGTTACAGTCTTTGACAGAAATAGAAACATAGTTACGTGTTTCTTTTTCAGCACTCTGTAAGACCCAATTCTAGAAATGGTTAAAATGCACATTTATATTACATGGATCTTTGCCAATGAATTATAGTGATGAGATAGTGCAATAATGCATCCATAAAGTTGGTCTGTGTTACTTGTTAGCAGACAACAACATAAATAAATCCTTCGAAGACAAGAATTTTTTGAAGAGAAAAAAAATTTTACTGTTGGTTGCAGTAAAAATGTGACAACACATGACCACAGCTTTGAAATGTACCTCTCCACAGACATAATACCCAGCTTTAGCAGCTTAATATAGCTTGACATTGCACATGAGCTTATAGAAACTGATCAAAATTTCTAGTCTGCTGGCATTACTTCATTGTTTATTTATGTATTTTCAAATGTAAAAGGATTTTAGTCACAGCCTTTTCCAGTTAGCTAAGCATGTAAGTGTAAATTTAAAGAACAAAGAATGTAATTTTCTCCATTTACATAACTCAAAAAGGGCTGAATGGACTTGGTTCTTCAGTGTTTTCACAGAAAATTTTTCTCACACTAAATTAAGTATCTTACCTAAAGAAGAGCTTTCAGGACAATTCTCAAAACGGAGACCCAGGCAACAACAAAAGCACTATAACAGGTTTGGTTAAAACCAAAGTACAAAGAGGAGGACCAAAGCCATAAATCACACTTTCTTTGAAAAAAAAAAAAAGCTGTTGCCAACACAGGAAACTACTCTGACTTTGGAAGAAATGTGGCTGTCTAGTGGCAATTACTAATACAGAAATAGCAGATGAGATTTAGATAGCAGTGAAAATGATTCTCATACCTAACCAATACCCCAAACATCAGCTATGAACTATTCAGAATTAACCTTTTCCTCAGTAATTTTGCCTTCTTCTAAACTACTTCCTGGCATCTTCCTGACTCTTCTTCTCTGTCAGGGGTTGGTTTTTGTCCTTTTCTTCTTTTCCTTTTTTCTTTCCTGTTCTCTCCTCACCATTTGTGTGGAATTTTCTTCCCACTGTGCTGCTTATGGCATTGATGGTTTGAGCACCGCACCTGCAGTCCCAGTTGCCGGGGGTGGGGGCGGAGGTACCAGAAGGTCTGGGGGCAGGGGGGCAGTTCCGAGGACACTCGTTCTCTTTCACGACACGACAGAGGACACAGGCAGCTGAGAGAGTTTTTCGCTGTCACTGCAAGACTCCGTCCCTGCTGTTTCTTCCTCCTGCCACCGCCCTGACCCAGCGGGGAACTCTTTCTTCTGCTGCTGGACCTCGCACTCCCCTGCCCTGCCAGGGCACCCCGCAGGCTCCAGCTGCTTGCTCTGGAGGTTTTGGACATTCTCATTCACTGCCCTGGGATTTCCTGCTCATTTCCTGCCATTTCCAGCCTGCTGCTTCCGAAACGTTCTGCTAGGGGCCCCGGGATCGCTGCCCCAAGGGTTCGGGAAGCAAAACCTCTCTTCCATCCCTTCCCGTCTGGGACGGAGCCGCCATCGCCCCGCGCCGCCCGAGCCCGGCGGGGATCACCGCACCTGCCCTGAGCGCCAGGAGCTGCAGCGCCCCTGCCGGCCGTGCCCGGAACTGCACCGCAGGGAAGTGCCGCAGCCGAGCGGCGTCGCTGGGTTCGGGCTCTGTTTGGTGTCAGTGCCGTGGTTGTTGTTCGTTTGCTTTATTCTACGTAGTAGTAAAGAACTGTTATTCCTATTCCCATATATTTTCCTGAGAGCCACTTAATTTCAAAATTCTAATAATTCGGAGGGAGGGGGTTTCTATTCTCCATTCCAAGGGAGGCTTTTCTGCCTTCCCTAGCAGACACCTGTCTTGCAAAACCAAGACACTCTCTCTTTTAACTTCATAGTCTCAAAACTGGAGCATTTTATTATACCTCTAACAGTAGTAGAGTACTCACCTAAGTCAGTTTGTGAGCCAGCTAAATCCGCTTTTTGCAATTCAACAACTACCTGGAAAGTCAGTATTTAACATTAATAAACAATCAGTATTTATCAGACTTGAAAGTTTTTTAACAAGTTGCAATAATAAGTAATAACTCTAAAGGACTGTTTGGAGAGCCAGGTCTAATATTACAATGATTTCAGGTACATTCTCTATCCCCTGTCAATGTCTGCAATTCTAAAAATAGCTTCACGTGCCTGCTGGATGTTCCCTGATGGAAAGCAGAATATGAAACATTCTACACTTAATTGCTAGTTGGCATCTTGTTGGTTTGGTCAGTCACAAAAAAATCCACACTAAACAAGGAATTGTAACACATTTCCTGCGCTTTCCTATACACAAATAAAATAAACTATACATGAAATAGAAAGGGTAGATCATTTGGCCTGAATCTGTTGCTACTCAAGTTACTTAAGTAACTAAAGTTAAGGCTTTAAGGAACTTGATTACTGACACAGAGCTGAAATACTTTTATCCCTTATTATTCACAGGTTCAGCAGCTAGGCCAAAGCTGCATCAGGTAAAAAAACACTGAAAACTCGTGGTAGAAGAGTTGTCAGGACAGTAATTAACAGCAGCAGACCTGGTGCTTTCCCGACCACCATATTTTAGACAAGGAACTCTTATCCATTGATTTTCACTTTTTATCTCTTTAACATTTGTTTTATACAAATTAGGTATTTAATTTCTCCCCTACATTTAATTTCATCTGTGACACCACTGTGATTTTAAAATTAAAGTAGGTGGGTGAAAGATGACTGAGGACTAATCACTAATGAAAATATGTGAACATATTTTTATGAAGTAAAACAATTGATTGCCTTTTTTTATGAATTCATGTACCTGTTAACACTTTTACCTAAAGATAACTTTAGGGAGTCAGATCAAAACTTTTAAGGAGAATTCCAACAGAACGGTTTGTCCTGCTGTACTTTTCAGGGAGGCGTTTCTTACCAGAAATTCTGATTTTGGGTTGTTGTATTTGAATATTTTATTACACATTATACTCTCTCTTTTCATACATACTCACCCACATATTGAGGATTCCATTTTCATCCATTGAAGCTATCTGAAATGGAGAGCCTGACATTTCTGTGGAAGGAATGGCAACAATTTATATTCATACACTGACCTTCCTCCCAAACAATAGCAAAGGATTTGAAACATTTCCTGCATTAATACATCCTCTGAAACTTCTACAGTCTTCTCAGCTGCATAAAAAGGGAAAGTGCTCTAATTCTACCAAAGGAAAAAAAAAAAGGCATGAAACTTCCTTTAGTGATGAGGTGGTCAAATATTGGAACAGGTTTCTTAGAGAGATGGTCGATGTCCCAGGCCTCTCAGTGCTGGGGAGGCATTTGCACAATGCCCTTAACACCTTTTAACTTGGTCAGCCCCAAACTAATCAGGCAGTTGGACTGGATGATCCTTGTAGGTCCCTTCCAACTCAAACAGTCTGTTCTATATCTCTGTCTATTCCAGTATGTGCAGCTTGTCCTACCAGAAAGGCAGATGATCTCAGTCTGCATCTTTTTTAAAAAGTCTGGATTCTGCGTGGACTTTGGAAGGGAACATAAAGTGAAACAGATGGAATAATGTAAAACCTGCAGTACACAGCACATTTCTTCAAACCACTATGGATTTCAAAGTACAAATCTGCAATGGAAGTGATAATATCTTCCCTAGCACACTGTCTGAGAATTCAAGGATGTGAGGATTAGAGTTTCTTTGCAAAGGTTGGTCATAAAAAGAGCAGGCAAAAGGCACAGGAAAAACCACCAATTACAGCCACACATTTTAAGTGCTTTCAGATATAAGCAAGTTGCTCCACTGACTCACAGGGACTTTTTTTTGGACATTAGAGAAGCACTAAGAGTCTTCCAAATGCAGTTTTTGTGTGATAACTTGTTTTATCATGGAAATATGGTCTAGAAAGCAGACTTTATAACAAGCACAACCAATCTGATGTGAAGCTGCACTGAATGAACATTACATAAAAATGAGAGCAGAAAACAAACCTGAGTGTTGCATGCAATTGATACTACAAACAACTAAAGAGGCAGACTGGGATTATAAACTGGACTTTGGCTATGATATATTTGTTTCACTAGATACCTAAAGAAAGACTCAGATGTATTGATGCTTAGAAGAGCAGTTTACATACCCTCCTGATGAGAGAGGCTTGAGAGGCCATAACTGTGGTCATTGTTGAGAGAAGTTGAGACAGGTTCCACTGCCAGTATAGGAGAGGCGTGGTTCACTGAGCCCCGAAGGCCATCTGTAAATGAGGATAATGAAAGTTAAACACAGTATTTTCCACAAAAAACAACAACAAAATCTTAATCACTTTTCAGCTTATGGGAGAATGATGATCACAAAGAAAGAATGCAAATAATGAACCTTGCACAAGTCTCAAATACAATACTGCAAGCTGTTTACTAAATTAACAAAATACTACTATATAAGTCAGTGTTTCAGTATTTCTATTCACTTCTCATTTTCCAAATGACTGATGCACCATTTATGCCACTGTACCAGACATTTCATTAAAATCTGCCTTTTCAGGGTTAGCATGGAAAGAATTATTTCAAGCTCCATAAACAACAGGGGTAGAAATAAATCACTGTTTACTATAGAAAAAGACAAAATTGAAGAAAAATTATTCTTAGTAGAAAGTATCCTGAAAAATCCTGAAACAAAGTATTCACCACAAGAAAATATGTATTTACCCTTTAATAACATTTTAAGACTAATGTGTAGAGTAATTTCTGTGTGAGGTCTTTTCAGATACTCATGATTTCTGGACTTGCCCTGTGCACTGAACTTAATCTCATTTAAGACTGAAAGCATTAAAGCTTCCTAAGTATCCAGCATTAAACCTGCCTGCTTATATAAGCAACTACATGAAACTGTACACATCCATTTGACTACCAGTTTGCAACACAAGCCCAAGCATCTCTGACCTACTAAAAAAATTAAAAGTCTATCTACAACCAACTACTGTTTACTTTTACATGGCTGCTGCAATTAGAAACACTTGTGAAGAAAAGAGGATTTTTGTAAAAGTGTGTAGTGGGGTGTTTTAGAAAAATAATAGTACCACAGCCAAAGTTAAATCAGAAAATCATAGCATGGTTTGGACTAGAAGGGATATTAAAGATCATCTTGTTCCAACCCCCAGACGTGGGCAGGGACACTTTCTGCTGGACCAGGTTGCTCAGAGCCCCATCCAGCCTGGCCTAGAACACTTCCAGGGATGGGGCATCTACAACTTCTGTGGGCAACCTGTGCCAGTGCCTCACCACTCCCACAGGAAAAAATGTCTTCCTAATAACTGACCTAAACCTACACTCCTAATAAAATTATTTACCAAACTATTGCTTTATGTTATTCCTCACTCTATGATATCTTGCATGAACATAACAGAAATATCAAGACTTAGATGACAATTTCACTGTGCACAAAGTGACTGACCAGGATGCACAGATGCTCACCTGTGGAAAATGTGGGAACTCTAAATGTCCACTCAGTTTCAGAGATCATCATACAAGGGTGCATTCTTGAGTCTTCTCGAAGATCCCACACCAACAGTGAACCATCTACTGTTCCAGCAAAAACTAATGTTGCTTTACTGGGACTAAAGCAGCAACATAGCACCTGTAAAACAGTAAAAACATGCAAGGTTGATATTATGATAAAGATCAATGGTTTGATGAGCCTGAAATAGGTTTGTGAGCATGGAAACCAAGAAAATACAGATTACATGTGTTTATGGCAGAAGGGAAATCTATTTTAAAAGGGAAGTAGGATACAAGACCTTCAGTAGGCCTTTCCTTTTCAAAACAGTCATTGTGTAATCTGCATCTACTGTCACAAAGCTGAAAGAGGTGACTCAGCTGTAAGGGAATGATGAGTACAGAGAAGTCCTAACAACATCTGAACCAGATGTTTTACTTCCATTAATTCTGCAGCCATGAAATACAGTCAAAATTAAACAATCAGAAAAACCAACAAAACACCACGACCATCACTACAATCTGGTTCTGGAGCACAAAATAGAATGAGAACAGTCTTTGTTCACTAGGCTCAAACATGTTTCTCAGAAGACAGAAGATGGCATATTTTGTGGCAAGACAAAAAAAGATCCCAAGTAAATCTTTAAATAAAATCTTGTAATTGATGGACAAATATAGAATGTTATTAAAACATACCTCTGAATCACATATTAAAACTTTCTGAGGACTGGAGGGCTGCCATATGTTCCAAACACATATAAGGCTCTTTTTGCTCAGCAAACCCACACCTGCCTTTTCAGGTAATCCATGAACAGAAAGTAGTGTCTGCCTCTGAATTTGAGAGACATACAAGCAGGGTATTTTTCGGTCTAAACCATTAAAAAAAAAGCCAAGAAAGAAAAGCAGTAAGTGAAAAAGCATATTCACTGCAGATGAAAAAGCATATTCAGCTGCTATAGCAACAAACTGAGATGGAATTATGAAGAATATTTCTGTTAACAGTGTGTTGCTTTTGAAGCTATACAATAAAAAGGAGGGACTAGAGAAGGAATTCAAAATACTAGAAGTAGAAAGCAAAAAGGAAGAGAGTCAGGAAATTAATAGAGTAATTATTCTGGGCATAAGCAAGCCAATCTGATCTGATGTCAATATATACACTGAAAATTAAACTGAGTCTCAAACAGGAAACAGCACAGGCCAGGCTTTTTTGGTTTCATCTCCACCTAACATGTTCATGTTAGATGATGTAGGGTTCTGTGTTATAATAGGCCTTCCTAACAGAATTACTGATGCTCTATTTTTCATTTTTCATCTGAACAGCTACTGTTTATATAGAGAAGATATAATTGCTTTTCAAATCAGGCTACAGTGTCCCTGTTAAATAACCTGTCTTTATTTGTAACTTTGGCCCTACTGTCAGCATAAAGAGCCCAAACAAAATTACACCACTTGGGATGGCCCTTCAACAACAGGAACATATTAATTGCTGGCTTTATTTCTGGTAGATGGAATAGATGGAATAGGTGGAATATATTTCTTGTAAGATGCTCTGATGTTCCCTATATGAAACCAATCTGCACAGAGTTCCAGCAAGATTAGTGCAATTAAAAGTGGGGTTTACATCATCTGTATATCCTGATATGTGCTGTTTGCACAGTAATGACAAAGAACATGGCGCTCTGCATAAGAAAGAAGAGATCACTCTGTACACTAAAAGGTGTAGAATAAAGTTCCCTTACCATGGAGGAATGGCTGGTTAGTATTTAACTGGAAACAGCTATCACTAATAGACAGACTGGTTTGTCGAGATCTTAGTTTCCTGGGTTGTGTTGCAACTTGATCTTCCTCTAGCAAAACAGCAATCACCTTTCAAACATAATTACATTTATAGAAATAAAAGGGTCATCTTATCTTCCAGCTTTGCTATTTGTAGCTTTCTAAAGTTATGTTGATTAATTTCATAACACTTTATCAACTGTCTTGTTAATTTTGTAACTTTGCAAATACAGCTTTACAGACATAAAGTTGCACAGCTCTGATTCCATTCCTTTGCAGAGAGAGTATTCTCTTTGATAACAAGTATTATTTAAGTAATTTATTTAAATTAGTCAGAACAAGAACTGTAAGTGATCTATTACACTGTACACTTATGCACACAGCTAATGGGATATTAAGGATATAAGTGTACCTGGCAAGCAGAGCGGAGAAAATTTGCTAATCTTTGTGAATCAATTTTAGGTGTTGGAGCTCCATTCACTGATGTATCCTGGCTGTTTATGGGACCTATGAAAAACAGAAAAACAAAAAACCAAACCTGAGGCTTCAAAAGAGAATCAGTTAAGAAAAGTGTAAGGACAATTTAATTTTTAAGCAAGAGGAGAGTGGCAGGAATCAACTTATCTTCAGTAGAAATAATAGCATTGAAGGACAAGATCTGTTGGAGACTCAATTTTGCTGCCAACAGAAACATTAAGCCAGAAGGAAAAATTATTTCTGGCACTTATTTTTCATACCTTCCACATGAGGATTCAGAGTACCTATGTCAGCTTGCTATCAATGCAGCCTGCCACTCTATAGATTCTCACAAGTAATGGATACCAAAGAAGGTTTACATGACATGCACTCATCCATGAGTGAGTAAGATTAAAATGTTCTTCACCTCCAGATACAAGAGCACTTTCTCCTGGATGCTGTGTCCATTTCTCCAGTGTCTCAATTTCCTCAGTCTGAATGTCTCTATCAAGATTGTCCTCGTTACACTGAACGTATGCCTAAAGCAGAAAGATAAAATTA
The DNA here is from genome assembly GCA_013396995.1 of Dicaeum eximium. NCBI lineage: Eukaryota > Metazoa > Chordata > Aves > Passeriformes > Dicaeidae > Dicaeum > Dicaeum eximium. The sequence continues at coordinate 1,931,103 of VWZP01004262.1, read as the reverse complement.
TCAATATATGGGGTAACACAGCTAAGACTGACAGCACATAACTGAATAGAATTTAGAAATTTTAAAACTGAAATTTAAAGCTCAGCCTCTTCTGTTTGTGAATTCAGACCTGAGCATACTGACACACTGTCACTATTTCATACATGCACATTTTATACATTTCACACCAGAGTGCTAAATAAATAATATTGCAAAAATACAGAATGTCTTCTGCGCTGTGTAAACACCAAACCCAGCATATCTGGGGACACTGAGCCACAGACAGGCAAAAAGCCCTTCAGTAAATGGGGAAGGAAAATGAGAGAGTCCTCTTCTAATACAGAAAGGAAATGGCCTGTCTGGCCAAAAGTTTCGAGATCAATGCTTTATAGTAATTGAGGCTTAGAGATGAATATGATTCATTTATTACTTTATGTCCTAGTAGCTTTAGCCACTATTTTTTAAGGCAAATTCTTTTCCAGAAGGAAAATCAGCCCTTTGAGGATTTAAATATTGCTATGTATTTGTTACACACCTGCTTAGTGTTCATTTTACCAAAATTCCTGATATACATGTCGTACTCATTGACAGGGGGCAAATCCAGTAATGAAAAACTAACTGAGAAATCCAGGTCAATTAGTGGGAGAAGTTCCGAACTCCGTTTTCTTCAGATGAATTACAAGAGAGAAACACAAAAATGGTTAAGACCAAACATTTGGTATTCATAAAGAAAGACAACCTGATTTTGTATCTAAGAATCCTTTAATCGATAGGAATTGAAGTTGTACCGAAATTAATTAGCAGATAAAAATGCATCAATAGAAATACATAGGCTATTGTTAGGAGTTTTCAATTAATGTTACATTGGATAATGATCAAATTTGAAAATACAATACTAATTGCAAATGGCAAACCTAACGTCTTTTATTCCTAAAGCCAAACTATCAGAAACTCAGCAGATCATCTTGCCTAAGTATTCCAAAGCTGTTCTGTGAGGTAACAGATGAATGTCTCTTTCTTCTATAGTTAAGACAGTGGTAAATTCTCCTAAACTCATTTTATTAACTCACATTACTCTTATGTGTACATGCTTTATAAAGATCTTCTATGATGCCCTAACTTTGTTACACATATGCAGGAAAAGACTGACAGTCTTTGTCACAATTCACACAACTATCTATCTATTTTAATGCCATAAAGCTGTTAAGATATTTCATTTCTAGAGTGAACTGCTTGAATCACACACAGATGTCTGCTTACAAGTCAATTCCAGGCTCTTGCTGTAGTACAGCCTTTGATAATTAGACATTTTTGCAGTCTTCCTTTCTCTCTCTTGCAATTGCAGGTTTTTTTAACGTACTTAGAAGTGATACATAAATGCAATTACGGATCTATAGCAATTCCATACCTAAACACTCCTGCAGGTGCATATTCTAGTTACAGCTTCTTGCTGAGGCAAGATGGTATTTGAAAAGGGAAAAGACTAGAATAACAAGAGCTAGAATTTCATCAGTATCTTAAAGTGATTTTTTCTTTATGCATAAGGACAATTTTCTCATCTCCTTTTTGCTATTGATGACATCTATTGCATATTCTTGCCCACATTTTACTTTAACTTGTGCTTCCTAATATATCATCTCTTCACAAACATGGGCATAGATTGCTGAGATACAACTCAAACATATGAAACTTACTTACTAGCTACAAATCTTAATGATACATGCAGACAAATCCTTAAAATAAACTAATAAGCTTGTATTTGTAATTTACAACTCCCAAGTGCCACAACTTATTTACGGGATGCCTTCAGTGTATTTACTGGTAGTAATGTATTACCACAACATTAAATTCCACAGCCCCTTCCTCTTCCCATGAAAATGCTCATTATCTTCACAGGCTGTGTATCCTGTTAGCATGCACACAGAGTTATAAACATAGCCATAATCAGTCATGGCACATAATCAGCAGAGGCTGACAAACATTCCAGAAGGCAGTTCTCCAGAGATGCCTTTGTGAATTACTTAATCTTACTTAAGCCTAGACAATGAATTTGTGTAAAATTTGAGCATATAATTTTAGGCAATGTGAATTAAATAACTTAGACAATAAAATCTCCCTTATGTGAAAATTAGCGACTGATATGCAGCCATGAAACAGTGGAATCTGGTATGAAAAATAACATTTAATAATCTTGCTTTATGCATCCAAACATTGTAACAGAAAACTGGAGATATATACAGTGCTTCAGACAAATCTGGAGCTCCTGGCAAGTTTTACAAAAAGCAGGCATCAATTTGTTTCTTTAAAATACAGAGATGTCTTAGGTATTTCAACTCTAGATCAACTTTAGAACAGTAATAACTTGTTTTTATGGCAATCAATGTTATCCCTGAAAGGGAATGTGTTATACATTCCCATATATGTACCATATATTCTTGATTATTTCAGTAAGTTACAGTTCTGCACAGACCTGATGGTAGCTAAAAGGCTTGCTCTTTACTACGTTAAGTCAATATCTAATTAAATGACTGAAGCATTACACAAAGAAATTACAATCCTGGCAACACGTTCTGTAATAAAATGATGCACATGAACTGATATATAGATACATTTCTCTTATAAAATGACATGTTGCAATACCCATAAATGATATATACTTAAGAATTCATTACTGCCAGTTAATAAAACATTTGATTCCATAAGACTGAAGTTTATAAAGTTCAAATATTTCGAATATAATGGAAAAAAACTGCATCACATTTTTTGTGGATTATTCAAAATACACTTACTTCTGTTTACTGGCCATACTTCGGCTGCTTTGTCTTTGGCTTGCCATTTGGAAATCCATAAATATTCCACAAAAAGAGCTTCTGACAGAAGAATCTTGCCTTTCTGTGATATTATAAAACACAGTGTTACAGTTCACACTTAAAAGTGCATGAAAATGTTAAGCAGTAAGTCTAAAAAGCAGCAGATTTGTTACAACACAGCTACTACAAGTTCCTGGTTCGCATGTTACACAAAGTGCTCTATCACCATTTTCAGTACAATGAGTTTAACATCACTAATGGGCCAGCATATGGCACTTATAATGGTTCTTTATAAATCAATTCAAAATGATTGACCATTGTAATTTTTACTTTAGAAGACCGATGCAGAAAGTATTTCTTTCTTTCTCTTGCCACCAGCAGGTGCCTTGTTCCCCAGTGTACAGTAAAACACTCTGTGATCAATTCTAAAAATTTATCACAGTCACACAGACTTCACCATGTGCACACTACACCTCTGAGTAAGAACTCAGGTAGAGGAGAACCTCATCAACACAGGCTTAACTAATGTCCTTAGATGAATAAGGAAAACACTGGAAATTGTTCCTTAAAAAGCCACAGTTAAATAACCAACTACAACAACTGATGTCACATATTTCTTACTCCCTTTCCTGGCCAGGTTGTAGCTAATTGACTTCAAGATCCAACTCCCAGTCAGGACTAATGGTGCTTCACGTCCTCAAAGCATGACTGCCTTTTTAGGCAATACTTGTAAAATGCTTTTTAACTTATAAAAATAATTGCCAGACTGATCAACCACCATTTTAAGCAAACGAGATCAAAAGTTCATAAAAAAATAATGTGTTGTATAATTAGGAATAAACCACCAAGTACTACAATTATGCAATTTAAAAATCTTTATTGATTCTCTGTTGTTCATTAGAAAAATAATAATTGCATAAATCTTCTGCAGGAAGAAATTCACATTAGAGTATGCTGGTTCTGGCTGCAATGATCATTAACTGAAAATCTATTGACAGAATCAGAGACTCTTCTAGGCCGGAAAAGACCTGTAAGAGATACTGTAAAGACTTACAGAAACTCCATATTATTCTTCCATGACTGTGCTCTGAACCAGACTAAAAAGCTATTTAATATTCTTTTGTACCATGATTCTACATGGTTGCTCACTTCAGTGCAGACTGCAAAGCAGAACCACAACTGTACTTAAATAAGCAGCTCTGGCGCTCACAGGTGTCAGATCAACTGAATGCCAGACATTTCAGAAAGAGCTTGCATTTATAAGTCATAAAGTGCTATATATTTGAGTAGTGTTGATATTTTTCTTGCCTTTCCTCCAGAACAGTTGCTTCAACTTTGCTTAAAAGAAAAAGGTGAATTTAATGCCAGCGGAAGCCCCAGACTGTTCCAGCACTCCTCAAGCTTTCAAAATCCAGACTCTCATATGCTCCTCTTACCCAAATATATATGTATTAAATGTCAGTCTGTACTTTTTATATTTCACAATTTAAATGATTAGTAATGCCTATGAATCATTTAGTAATGTGGACATTACAGTGCTCACCACAAATCTACATGATTCATCCAGAGGACCAGATTTTGGTCTTTAGGCAGACTTGTAGAAAAAGTGGCCAGCTGGACTTGTAAGTTGTATGTGTTACTCATACATTTAATAAAAAAAGGATGCTATCTAGTCACATACCCATGACTGGTTCATTTTTTTCATTTTCCAGTTTCTTTGGCAATGAAGTAAAAATTCTATCATTTTCTGCAGTTATTGCTCTTTGAATTTCTTCAATTTCTGATGTTCTGGAAAATGGAACCTCTCTTAAGTTTTCTTCTGCATTTCCTACTTCACCACTTTTGTCTTCATCATCTTCAAAATAATCTTCAAAATCATCTTCATAGACCTTTGAAAGTAACAGAACTTCCAATACTTGGTAAAGACAGACTATAGATGCATTTTTCAAGATCTTTTACAGAAATTATTAAATGTCAAAATAAAAACCTCATACAGATAGCTATAAATCCTCTGATTGAAAGGCATTCTAAAATAACTGATGGAAAGAAAATGGCATCTCTTGATTTGCAGTAATTTTAATCAAGAGAAGAAAATCTCAGTGTTGTTCTACAATGCCCAGAATAGTCTTTTTATTTAATATCCTAAAGTAGATACTATATGTTTAGGTGAATTATGTGTTGTTTAAAGAAATAAAATAACAGCATTCAGTGGCATAAATGCTTCAGGGATGTATTAGGTTGTGTATTTGACAGTTTTAATTCAAGCTGTCCTTTAATGGCAGGCTTACATTTACTAAACTGCCACACTCCCTGTCTCTGTCTAAGGATCATCCTTTAACAAATTCTCCAAACTAAGACAATTCATGTCATGCTAAAATAATCACCTAACACAAATGATATGAACAAGTCTTAAATGTGCTTATTTCTCACCAAATGGTAAAGGGCTACTGCAGTGAGCAGCTCCACAGTGGAAATCACCACTCCTGATACGAGTGGAGACGAATCCCACCCTCACTGAACAAAGATGATTCTAGTTCAGCTCACAATGAAAGCACATCCCACACACTCTTGTATCTTAATAACTTTAAAGTAGACAAAAAAGAGCTAAAAACAGGGAATTCAATTAAACAATTTAGTGAAGTGAATTCTGCATGTCAATACCTTTTTCCTATGGTATTTTTTCAATGCTAAACAAACAAGCTTTTTTTATTTTTTATCTGAAATTATTAGTTCTGATTATTTAAACAATTCAGCGTTCTTCACAGAAAATCATTTAAATAATGGAAATCCACAAAGGCAGAGAAAACATTTTGTGAACACTTCAACTAAAAAAAACAAAAGTTGGCTCCCAACCTCTGATAAAAACTAACTAAATACATAGCAGAGAGTTTCTACATAACATTTTAATTACTCACTATCTACTGTTAGCCAAATTAAGGTCACTGTCATAAAAAATAACTAAAAGCCATGTAACATCCTGCTTATTTCTGTGAACAAAGTTATTCTTTATTTTGATACTTAAGAATTACTTCAGACAGACAACTGTATACTTTTACTTACTTCAAAGTCATCTTCATAATTCAGTGAAAACTCCTCCAGTCCTGTGTCTGGATTAGAGATGTGTGTATCTTTCATTTCCTAAATGAGAAAAATAAATGAAACTGTTAAAAAAGCTCCCCCCCAAAAAATCTCTTATCTGCCAAATCTTAGCACACAATAGATCAATAGCTGCTGTTCTCAGATACTTCTACATTTTCAACCAAACACATAGCATATAGCTTATACAGATAAATAAAATTATATTATCAAGTGATAATTACTGAATTAAACAAATGGTACAGGAAGAAAAGCAGAACTCAACCTTATCTTGGGAAGACCAACTGTTTTTCTACCAGTATTTTTATTGGAAAAGACATAAAAACTGCTGTACTGCCTACAATTTCACTGATGGTGCTAACAACAAAATACGATTGCCCTACCCTTTAGAGGACTAGACAAAATTATCCCTACACCTAAGTTATTTTGGGAGACTCAATCTTTAATAAAATAGTCCAAATGTTGAGACCAGGAAAGCAGAGACGTGGATATAACAGGAAAATAAGATAATTTTAAAATGTAAATAATTTTGCTAACATTGAATCCTCTACTTTATTTACATGGAATAAGAGTTATGGTATCTCTGCAATAACTTCAACTACATTTCCTTTCTCTGGATTATTAACTTGATTAAAATAATGCCATTTATTTATGGCAAATTTCCTGATTTTGACATTTGCGGTGTTTTATTAACAGACTGAATCCCCCAGTATAACTTAGGTTTTGAGAAATTTCTCTGATTTCTTCTGCCTGCAAGGTTGCAGGTACTCAGCAGTAACTAATTCATAGAGTGTAATTAATATAATTAAAAAAAAAAACCTTATTCCATTTAGTCAGACACCTTTGGTAACACACTCAACAAAGGTGAGTCTTTATTAGCTATTAGGCTATTTTGCAGTTTTTATTACCTATGATCATCTCAGAAAATGCCTACAGAGCTGTCAGCTTGATTAATAATACAGATGCATCTGGTACACATATGGTTTTTATACACTAAAAACCTCCACCTGTCAGTAGTTGTATGGATTCCTACTTTAAAGAATTTATAGAGAAAATCTATATATTGTCAATACAAAGCAAGATTAGGAAGTCATTCTGGAGTATCTTGAAGGCTGTGGCATTTGGAGCAACAAATATACAAAAAAAAATCAACAGCATAGAATGGAAACCCCTGGAATTTAAGTCTCCCTGTTGAGTCAGGTCTTAAGTAGGAATTTCGCCCTCCTGGGTTGCCTCCTATTGCCAATGAAGACAGAGAAGATAATGGAAAAGGAGACCAAATATAAGAGGACTGAATTGCCTATTTCTCTCCACAAACTACAAATGAAATTTAGGTCCTCATCACAGAAATTCACACTTAAAGATGAGTTGAATCAATCCGTTGAAAATATCACAAAACCTTTTAAATTTTTTATGGTAGAGTTAGGCTGTATCTGCACAGACTGTTCCAAATAAACCCAATTCTATACAGCTTCAGACTTGCTGAAAATTTGGTTCTGTCTGCACCTCTCCATTTAAAAATATTGAAATAAATTATTTCAAAATATAAAAATAATTTCCTCTTCCTTAGTTTTACCTCTTGTCTTGTGTCCATGTCCTCTGTTTCAACGAGTTTTTCTTTATCTTTTACAGTCCTATTCAAAAAGAGAACAACAATTTTATTGGTTAACTCATAAGAAAGCAGTTCTGTTTCAGTTTTTTTTTCTGGGGATTTTGTTTGTTTTAGTAAAAAAAAAAAAAAAAAAGGTTTTTTTCCTGAAAAGGAAAAAAAACAGTTGGAAAAATCCAATTAACTGAAATATTTCTATAAGATATTTTTAGAGATCTCTATGATACAAAAGGATAATGAAACAACCAAGTGATTAACCAGCAAAGAATTGAGAAACTTTGTCCAAATTTAACACCTGTGATTGCATCAAAAGGCAAGAAAAAGTAGTGAGAAAAAACAATTCATAACCCCACACATTTATTATTTGTATTAATATCTGCAGCAAACCAGAGATCAAGATCAGGTTGGTGCAATATACTCAAAAGCTATAAATCAAAGACTGATTTCAAACCTGTTTCTTCATTCAGGGGTCTTATTTATGAGGACAACACAATCAGGGTCAGAGAGCAGGAGCAAATCAACACAAGCTTTGCTCCTCAATAATCTATTTGATTATTTTATATGTAGAGAGTAAGTAGAGAGTATCAGACTTCAAGAAGATAGGACTTTTACTCCTGATGTATTTGTATATACTGCTGTTGGGATTGACAAACAACAACCAATTTAAGTTAAATTTGTTGTTGTTTGTCAACAACAACAAAAAATTAAAATTTGGCTGGATCTTGTCATAACAAATTGGAATGATTCATCATTAACAGTGCTTGAAGCTGAAGCAGGGTTTCAGGACATCTCACTAAACCATATTGCCTTCCCTGCCATTCAGGAATGGCTAAACTCTTCTTTCCCAGCTATGCACAAACAATGACTCAGCCACAGCCCCAGCAGTAACAGCTTCAAAACACTGCCTTAATACTCAGCACTGCTGACACTGCTGAGTGATGCTGCCAGGTAGCATCCCAACATGTGTACTCTGAAATATTTCATTTCTCAGTTTTGCACAGGATCACACTTCCACAAATTCACTTCAGCCAAAGTGGTCTGTCCCATGCTTAACATTAGCAATACTCAGCCAACACTGGCAGTGACTTCACTGAAGCAAACTGTCCCCAGAACAACCCAGATTGTATTGAGCCTGGAAGCTAAACTAGGGTTTAAGAGTGAGAATTGCAACCAACAATGTACCCGGAGAATTAGACTTCAGAAAGGTGTGCAAGAATTTCACAACGCTCAAGAATTAAAGAATTCAGAGTACTAGAATATACAGGAAACTTCTCTAAGATTTATATTTGCTAGTAATAAAACTTAAAAATATAATCCCGAAATTTAACTGATTCTACTGAAGGTATCTGGAACCTTTCCTTTCATATTCTACTGCAAACTTGCTGTATATATAAATATAACGTTTTAGATACCATCTAGGATAGGAACTGAGTATTGATACTCAAAATAAACTAAACAACAAAATAGAGTCCTATGTAGTTCATAATGAAACTTACATGTGTCCACATGACTACATAGTGAATTTCCAGGTAGTAAAATACAGCATTCCTGTTTCTGAAACTAGTGCCCAGATTAATATATAGGCAGTTTAGAAGGACTGAAAAGTATCTCTTGCTACCCTAATTAAGAAAAATAATGAAAGGAATACAAATACATACCTTTTTATCTGAATCATCTTAGAGGCAACACAGATTTTTTTGTAATTGCTGTACTATCTATGAAAAAATATTATATTATCCCCAGATATGTGAGATTAAGAATTTATATTTATTGGTTTGGTGGCGACTGAATCTTAGTAGACACCATCTAGTATATAATTATTTTAAATCTCTGAATTTACCTTACAAGCTGATGGCTCATTTCTTCTTGAATCCTCTCCTCCTCTTTGTATTCACTGTTCTGTGAAAGAAGGCACAATATTCACAAGTCAGAAATACTGGGAGGGAATGTGTATATAAACCTGTATTAGTAATACTCTCATCAAACAGTAAAAAAGGTTGCTAATGAATTGTTTCAGTTACAGACTATTTTTTATTTCAGTCATTGCTTGTAAGATGCTCTGAAAAACTGGCAGACCCTAAGGGCTAAGCTTAGAAGGCCGTGGCCAGCCTGTTCCAAAAAAATGAGACTTCAACAGTATGTGCAACACAAACTGGATGGAGGGACAGAGAACAGACTCAGGCACTTTTAATCCCCAGTAGAGGGACTTGAATCTTAAAATCTGTAGTATGAAGGTTTGCTTAAGTTTGGAAATGTATTCAATAGGTTGTTTAAGATAAAGGTCTTTGTCTCTATCCAGAAACAGAAAACAAAATATAACTCTGGGACAGAAGGATCAGTGTGTGTGCTCTCTAACAGCTACCTGAGTAAATTTTCAAGAAGTCAAACATTGGGCAAGCCCCTCATAAACTTTTGTTTTCTGCTGCAGTCAGTCAGTTACAGGAATCACTCATGGAGGACCCCTACACTGAAAATTACTCATATTGTCACTAGAAAATATATTTCTGAAGTTTTATTTCAGAAGCTTGTACATCATCACTCTTTAGGTAGCAGAGGATATTGCCCTACCTACCATCTCAGCTGTTGCATGTCTCATAAAATTTATTTGATTTTAAAAGTTACAAATTACTAGAGATTCCTTCTCTCAGTCTTGTTAAATAAATACTTCAAAAATCAGTAAAAATTAAAAAATATTGATTAAGTCTCTAGGATATAACATCATACTCCACATTAGAAACATAAAAGATGTTCTATGGCTTCAGAAGTAGAGGCAAACCCAACAAATATAAAGGGTCTATATTCACATGCCTACTTATGACTTGGATAGCTGTGCTCCCTTCATAGACAACATAAAAGTAACTTCTACTAAAATCTTTTTTGCTATAAAGGCAGCCAATAAACTTTAATGGACCTCAAGCCTTATGACATCTCCACTTTGAAGTGTTTGCAAAAATTTCAAAAGTCATAGCAAGAAAGAGTTTTATTAATAAAAGTTGTTTCTAACATATAGACATTTTTTTGTTTAAATTTTATGTAAGGAATCAATTCTGAATTAGCATACTTAAATGCAGATGTAGTGTTTTCATCTACCACTTTAGCCTGAATTTCAGAAAATGTTGACCTAAAATCCTAGCACTTTTATCATTCCCCTATTGACAATATACTAATAATCAAAGTAGGTGATAAGATGTTTTAACAAAACCTACCCTTAGATCATATTTCTTTTTTTCATTTTCTCTACTTTTTACTCTCTCATTAGTTTCTGCTGCTGGCACTTCTCTGTCTCCATGGGAAGATTTTTCTTTAGATCTCTTTGATTTATGTTTTTCTTCCTCTTCCTTTCCATAACGTTTATGACTTTTCTCTTTAGAAAGCCTCTCTTTTTCTGTCCCAACAGAATGTTCTTTTTTTTCTCTGTGTTTTCTTTCTCTCTCTTTATCCAACTCTTGATGTTTATCTAACTTGTGTACACGTTCCTCTTCTTCAACTTTGTAGGCTAAAACTTTTTCAATTTTCTTTCTTAAGTCATTATTCTGCAAAGAGAAAAATAATATTAAATGGTTAAAAAGTACTCCAAGACTGTTCTATCTTTACAAATCTATCCATATTTGACCATTAAAATTATTGAATTTTAAGTGCTTAATTTTTCTGTCACATGAATCTTCAAGATTTTTTTTGTTTCCTTTGACAAGTTTCAAATTATGACTGCATTTAAGATTCTGGTGTTTCTTCTAGAACACTGCACACTTTACTACAGAAAATTCTTTTAATTATATGTTCTTCACACAAAAAATTAATTCTTGTCTACTAGGTGGTCTAAAGTAGGATGTACACTCATCAATTACCCTTTTAATAAATTCATAAATAGCAGATGGAAACTTTTGATGTAGCTGTACAAAAATGAAGCATTTTTTGCTATGAAAATTTTCTTTCATGTTTACTTAAAAAAAGAGAACAAAATATGTCCTTAAAATCAGATAGCTGAGATATATTTTGTTTGTGTTTTGTACACATGTCTTCACCTTACTATCTATGCATCCCCTGGATTTCTTGGGAAATACAGTCTGATCCAGTTTCTTCATTATTCTACATTTTTATCTTATTCTGTTATGGAAACACTTCACAAACTTCCTTTACCTTGTGTGCTTTATGTCTTCTTTCTCGCTCTTCTGTTCTTGCTTTCTCTTCCTCTAGAAAATAGATGTATAAATTCAGGAACAGATTTTATAATATTCAAACTCTGTACATAATTAACACTAGCATGTAGAAAACAGTATTTTAGCAATGTGTTTTCTCTAACATAAGAGCTTTCTAAAAAGCAATTCTATTGAAATTCTCTCTCCTTCTTCTGTCCTAATGAATCCCTCCACTCCTGTGTAATGGTAAGAGTAATGACACATGCTACTGATTTCAGCAATCACCCTGCAGGTCAATGGATCACTCAGGAGAGTGTCTAGGCACTGACCAACAAAACCAGTGACATCCATCCTCTCTTTAGAGGAAGGGAAACAAGCATCAAAATAAAACTAGGTTAAAAAAACATTCCATAAAATACACATGCCAGTAGGTACTCACATCTGCCTGTTTTATCCTCTCTGCACAGATGGGTATGGTTTCAGAGCATTCCCATCTAAATATCAAATATTTCCAAGTACAACAGCAACCCAAACTTACTTACCCAAACGATGCCTGATTTCTCTTCTTCTGTGATGTTCTGTATCTCTTCCTTCAAATGATTTCAGATAATTTTGTGGATCTATTTGCTTTATCTCATATGTCTTGTGTTTTTTGTCTTGCTCTCTATCAGTGTCCCTGTCTTTCTGTTTCAGTACACTGTATCTCTCCTCCAAACGTGACTCTTGAACCTTATCTTTGTGTCTCTCTCGGTCTTCTCCTTGGTGTTCTTTTTCCCTTTCCCTCTCTCTCCTTTTATCCCTGTCCCTTTCACTGGATTTAAACCTCTCTCTCTCTCTTGTTCTTTCCTTGCTCTTCTCTCTGTCTCTGCGTTCGTGTCTGTTAGGGTCTACATCATGAACAGTCCTCTCTCTCCGCAGTTTCTTCTCTCTGTGTTTTTGGTCTTCATTTTGACTATCTGGTAGTGATGCCTGAAATAAAATTTTAAAATCTATCACTATAATTCAGCAATTTATTTTGATAAGAGTAAATTCATGTGGAAAAAAAAAGATTTACTGGATTACTAAATATGTATTTAATTTCCCAAATCATATTAAAATGCCAATATAGTTCTAGGCTTTGTAAATACTAACATTATGTCTATGCTTATTGAAAAAAACCTAATAAATTGAATAATAATAGCACATATTGGAAAACAGCTTTTAAAAAATACAATACAAACCTAATATAAATATCAGTGATGTAACTGACTGCAGCCTGAATGCCTATTTGACCAGGGGATAATGTAATTAACCAGTGTAAAAAAACACAGGACAAACATGATAGGTGATGATAAAAAATACAATAGATAATATACATTTTAGGAAAGTGAATAATATGTATAAAGCAGAGCTGTCACTTGGATTTGGGTGACCAGCAAATCAGATCCCATTGACTGCTGTCAATGTGATTACTGTAGCAATGCATTATTTCCATTTACCTAATTCAGAAATTTGTAGGGTAATCTTACATGAGTTATGTAGCTAGAAAGAACTGAGTGGGGCCAGCCCCTCAGTAACCTTGGAGAGACTCCAGAACAGTCAGCTGTGACAAGGAACTCAGCAGCTGCACATTAAAGCCCTGTATCATTTATATTTTTATATTCAATGACACAGATTTAAAGTGTCTGGTGCACCAGGAAGTTTTAAAGAGCTACTGCAGATCCCACAAGGCAGAGTGGCTTGTAGAACAAAGAGTCAACTCTTTATGTTTAGACCACCAATAAATTCTAGCGCTGTAAGGCAGCTTAACATCAAGACTAGCAGAAATAAAATAAATCCACCTTTAGATGTTTCCTAAGTTCTTCTGCTTTCCAAGTATCTTCTTTGGTTCTTTTCTAGAACAGAAAATGCAGAAAAGACTGAGTAACCAATCTGCAGAGAGAAGTAAATAATTTAACAATGAATCATATTTCTAAGGAAAGGGTCATGGTACACACATGGCAAGTCTCACTGAAAGGATCATGCAAACAGTAATTTGATTTCTCTCTAACACCTATTTACAGAAAATCTCACCTGACTAGAACAAGACTGAAGCTCAGACTACATGTGAAAGTTGACTGCACATGAAATATTTGTATGTAGCACTGAAGGTAAAAAGCAAAAAATAATGAAACCAATCAAAGTACACATGATTGTTTCACTAGAGTGCTCCCTAATAAACTGGGTTATATTTCTTCTATCCATTTACAGAGCTCTTCCCCCTGGCTGCTTGACCGCTGTTCCAAAGACTAAACAAAAATTCGTATGGTTTAAGATTGCCAAGGGAAATGAGGAATTTTAATCTATTGAATATTTTAAACTAGTTTATTGGAGGATAATGACCATATCCAAAGTGACATGATCAAGCTATCCTTATTCTCAAATTTAGACTTGGCAAAAGCTACTGAAGATTAACAAAATAATCACTGATAAATATTGTAATGATGACCTGCACTGGTGAAAGAAAAGAAACATAAGGTGCCCAATTTTCTTTTGTTAATTCATTATACGGAGGCAGTATTTTAACAATATATATATTTTTAAAATTATTCTACATGAGAAATATCTTGTCTTTTCAAATTTGGATTTCACAGAAAATTGTAGTGGACTGGTAAACTTCTAAAATCAATGAGAAGTCCCAGGAAGGCAGTATTTGTAACAAACAGAATGTGCCCTTTCACTTTTATTTTCTTCTGATACTTAAAAAAGGAACAAAAACCAAAGAACACAAATATTTACTACTGCAGAAAGTCAGATGAGAAAGTAAAAACAAAGCTGATAATTTTTTTAAGTCAAGCTTTAACAAAGCCTAAGAAACTCAACAGAAACTTTATGTATGTAACCTGGAAGGAAGGATATGGATGGGAAGAGAGCAGAATGCTGTATTATAGTCCCAAACAGTAACCTATTTAAAATTGTGTTTTGGTTTTAGACAATATTTAGGTATATACCAGCAAACAAAAAAATGATGTTAATAAAATAAAATCAGCATAACCAACAGACAACATCAGATAAGGCAGCATCAGATTTAGTTCAAACCTGAGGCAAAAAGCACAGAGCAAACACCCACAGGTGTTTCTCTGGCACCCAATAATGTGCTATGTCCATTTTCTGCAGTCTGCAGTTTTCATCTCCCCACCACAACCAGAAACTGTTGCTTTTGTGTATGATGATTTTCCACTTATATCTGTTTTTGCAGAAGTATAATAAACAAAGAGGGAAAATGAGGTGTTTTATAAAGGGTTGAGACCTCTCTCCCTCTGTAAGTAAATGTCCACACAATAATGTTTCAAACTTTCAAAGGATTTATTGAACCTTCTCACTTGCCTGCTAATTTAGAAGTATTTATATACTCATTTAAATCCAGATTAAGATTAGTTATTTAAATGACCCTGGGGTTTAGCTTAATTCATCCACCTGACAGCATTCAGCTCACTGAACTCAAAAAGTACTATGAACGATTTTACCAGTTAAGAATATGTACTTTAATCTAAAGACAAAGCAATCAGTGGAAAAGGAAACCTTGTTGCTTTAGATAAACTTTGAAAGAGATCAACACGGGTTTCCTCATTCACAATTAGAAAGATAAGAGGTTTTCAGGTCATAGTATTTAACTAATTTAAGAACTCAGTTAAATGTGATTCTAAAGAACAAGAGACAGGAAAACAGTAAGACAAAATTCTGTCTTTAATTTTTAAGAGAAAAGTACTTTATTTTTTGCATGTAAACATTTATCTTTCTTATTTCCAATACGAGTTGTCAATTTGAGAGCCCTCAAATAGGTAAGAGCACGATTGGCAGAAGCAGCAAAGGAGGGTCCCTCACTCAGTGCGGCTGTTCCTGCCACCGCCTCTGGCTCTTTGGCACTCTCACAGCGACACCTGAGATATTTCAGATCAAAGTTTAACTTTTCCATCACAACTCACTAGCTCACTGCTTTGGCTCGTCTGCTTTTCCAGGAGAAGACGTCACACAGTAATTGACGTTAGCACGCGCACGTGGTTTTGTTTCTTTTATTCCGGAGCTGTACAAACGTTCAATAATTTAACACCTTAATGCAAAAGTTACGTGCGTTCCCGAAGAACTGAAGCCGGGCAATTAGTGGTTACAGGAGCATCAATTATTAAAGGCACTTTTATCTAGAATGTGAAACAAGGGGTGTTTCCGTACCCAGCCATCCCTTCTGCAGGGGGAAGCGCGCTCGGTACAACCTCACCCTCTGCCAGCGGGGCAAGCATTTCCCCCCACGGCTCTCCGGGGGGATTCACCGCCGTGCCGACAAAACAAAGCGACCCGACCGGCCCCAGCAGAGCCGCGGGGGTTCTCGGGGGCAGCAGAGGAGACTCCGGCACTGTCCCCCGTCCCTGCCCGCGCCCCTCACCTCGTCCCCCTCCATGGGGCCGGGAGGCCGCGCCCGCCGCCGGCCGGGACCGAGCGCTGCGTGGGGCCCGCCCCAGCAACCAGGCCCGGCAGCCGCTCGCCGAGCGATGGATGCGCCGGCGCCGCCTGCGGGCGGCAGCGCCGAGGGAGCGTGTCCCGCTCCGGGATAGCCGGGAACGAGGGAGGCCTGCGGTGCAGCAAGGCAGGGAGGGGATCCTGGTCCTCTCGTCAGCCCTGCTGAGGGACAGCTGGGGTCTCTGTGCAGTTCTGGGCTCCTCAGACCGAGAGAAACAAGGAGCGGGTCCAGCGGAGGGCAAGGAAGGAGATGAAGGAGCAATGTGTGCTTTGAGAAAAGGCTGAGGGAGCTGGCTCTGCTCGGCCTCAAGAAGAGACAAGTGACAGGGAACCTCGTTAGTGTGTATAGATATCTATGGTGGGTGCCCAGAGAATGGACCGGGCTCTGCTGGGTGGTGGCAGCCACCAGGAGATGAGGCAATGGGCAGAAACTGATGCACAGCAGCTCCACCTGAACACGAGGAGCCTCAGAACCAGAACTTCTTTACTGTGCAGGTGACGGTGCACTGGAACAGATTGCCCGGAGAAGCTGTGGAGTGTCCCTCACTGGAGAAATTCCAGAACCATCTGAACACGATCCTGTGCCCTGTGCTCTGGGATGGCCCTGCTTGAGCAGGGAGGTCGGACCAGATGACCCACTGGTCATATCCTCATTTCAGTAACTGTAGTACATCAATCACTTCTTTGCTGAAAAGAGGTGAGTTAATGAATTGTGATGGAAAGACCAGGTGACCACTGTGCTCCCTTCCAGCCTGGCCCATTCTGTGATTCTGAGGTGGTGCCCAGCTGGGTCTCTGCAGGTGAGGGCTCAGCCCCTGTGAGCTGGGGATGGGGGACACATCCCACAGCCCTCAAGCACTGCTGTTCTCCTCTCAGCACTGACCTATTCTACGTGAAGTGTATCATCAAACCATCCCTCATCGTGGCTGACTCACTTTTAACAAAGTTATGCACAATTACTACAGGGCAAAAAAACTGTAAAAAGGTGCTATGCTTAATCTGCCACATATCCAGGTGCTGCGTAGAGGTAGGTATGAAGAACAGTTGTATAAATAAATTAAAATGCTAATAATATTCCCCCAGTGACAACTGCTAGAGCTGATTTCTGCAACAAAGCACAAGTGGCAGCTCACCAAACACACCTGGAATGAGCTCGATGGTTGCCTGCAGGAAAGGTGTGTCCTGTTTCACAGCAAATATTTACAACCCATTAACACGTGCAATTTAAAAGACCATGTGAAAATTCCTCCGGGTTCTTTTAACTTTGTTCCCTATTTTCAGAGCGTAAACAAAAAAAAGGTAATATGTAACTGCTAGTGCTAATATTGATGATTGTAGAAAACTGACTACTGGAGGGGGGAAGCAAGGGAAGAGGCATTTTTGCATTTGAGAAACATTCTTGCCATAGTTCATTGGGAGTTTGTGGCTGACTTCAGAGAGATAAAATTTAACCCCTTATACTTGGCCTTAAATAGCCAGCTGACAAGTATGTACAAACCTGTGACACCTTGCCTTGTATTCCTATTTCCAGATTAAATTAAAAATGCTGTAAAAGTTTCCACTTGTCCAAACTGTGAAATATTTTCCTTTATCATGTAGCAGAAAAGTAAAACAAGCATGCAATTATGAACAAAAAAAACACATCTTGAGATTTTATTGGAAAAAAAAACCAAACAAAACACACACAAAAACCCAACAACAACAACAAAAAAGCCTGAACACACCATTAAATGTAAGTGTGACTTTTAAGGGCTAAATTACATCCACTAAATATAAACATCTATGGATACTAAAATATTTATAAGCCTTCTTATAGATTATTTATCTGGTTTTTGCAGAACAATAATAACCTGTAAGCACCTGGTTTGGGGAAACCCCCAGTATGAACATGGGCTGTGGGATGAGCAGATTGAGAGCAGCCCTGCCCAGAAGGATTTGGGGTGGTGGTGGGTGAGAGGCTGGACATGAGCCAGCCATGGGCACTCCCAGCCCAAAACCGCCGTGTCCTGGGCTGCAGCCACAGCACCGTGGGCAGCAGGGCAGGGAGGGGATTCTGTCTCTCAGCTCTGCTCTAGTGGGACCCCAACTGGAATATTGCATCCAACTCTGGGGTGCCCAGAAGAAAGACATGGACCTCTTCTAGTGAGTCCAAAGGAGGCCACCAAGATGCTAAGAGGGATGGAGCACCTCTCCTACAAAGAAAGGCTGAGAGAATTGGAATTATTAATCCTGGAGAAGAGAAGGCTTTGGGGTAATTTAATTGTGGCCTTCCAGTACCTGAGGGGAGCCTGCAAGAAAGCTGGAGAGGGACTTTTAACAAGGTAATCTGGTGACAGGACAAGGGGGAGTGCATGCAAACTAAAAGAAAGTAAATTTAGATTAGATTAGAAATTGGGAAAAAATTCCTTACTGTGAGGTTAGTGAGTCACCGGAACAGGCTGCCCAGAGAAGTTGTGGATGCCTCATCTCTGGCAGTGTTCAAGGCCAGGTTGGATGGAGCTCTGAGCAACCTGGACTAGTGGAAGATGTCCCTGCCCATAGCAAGAGAGTTGGAACTAGATGATCTTAAATGTCCCTTCCAAACCAAACTTTCCTATAAGTCTATGAGTTTATATTTTCTTCCCTGAACAAATCAGAATGTGCATAAAAGCCATCTTGTATTAACTCAAAGAGCTTTTTAGCCACTGTGGTGACAGTGTATAAATACATGGAACTAAGCATCTGCTTAGGAAGGGATCTCTACAGAAATGCTGTCCTATGTAGAGAGACTGAACGATAAAACAACCTTTTAACTGAATTTCATTTTTAACAACAATATAGCAAACATATAATTAAATAAGCAATTGTGACAGTGATATCAAAAACTGGATAGAAGAAGCAGCCTTTTTGCAAATTCTGTTTCTCTTGTCTGTAGACTGTTTAGAACATGCATATGTATTTACTGCAAAAAAAAAAACAGTTTTGGCTGCTAATAGCTTTTATTTCTTAGCCCTATGATACTATACTAGTCAGGCATCTCTAAGACAAGAGAAAAAATACAGATGTGGGAAAGTGCCACTAGAGGGTTTGGAAAGAACTTTTCAAACCTTAAACCTAGGGATCAAACTGAAGTTTAACTGGTGCATGAGAATACAAGGCAGAATAACACCTTTGGAATAACAATACTAAAATTTGTGCAAAGGTATCCACCACCTATTAAAATAAACTACAATGTGTCACCAATGTAGTGGAGAAAAAATATACCAGTGGTTTGACTGCTTTCATAAAATGTGTGTTAGACTCAAGTGAATACAGGCAATAAAATGACACATACCTATTGTGTAAAGCCAGCATAAAAGGATGCCCTAGATTTTCTTTCCAAGAAAACTGTTGTAAACAAGGGGTTTGGTTGGTAGCCCTGAGAATTTTATTACAATTTTACCATCTACAGGTTTTTCTTGTCTGGCTTGGTACTTATATCTCCTTCTCCACCTGCACTGTTATCTGAAAAACAGGAAGATGAAATAGCACAGCTTTTTGTATTTACTGCTAATAAACTTTGTTTGTTTGTTTGGTTGGTTTTATCTTCCAATGTTCCTCTAAGCCTGTTCCTCTAAGCCTGTGAAGCATTATTGCATTTTTCTTCACCTCTGTAGAATGACACATCACAGTATTATACCAAAAAGGTACTGGAAATATTACCAGGCTTAAAAACCAAGACTCNCACGCACATAGAATAGATTTTGTCTATTCTGGAAAAGCTACTGTTTTCCATTTTGACCACTGCAGACAGGACAAGGAAAATATAAAATATTAGGATTCCTTTTTTTTTTCTTTTTTCCCCCTTTCCCCCCCCCCCTTTTTTTTTTTTTTTTAAAACCCCTTTTTCCAGAGGCCTTTTGAAGATAAGAAGAAAATTTAAATATATCTATCAGCAGACATGCATTAATGACCTCCTGCAAAGTGTCAAAATGCTTTTGTTAGTCCTCCAGGTTCATAAATAAAAACAGCAAAAATGTGGATCTCTGCACTAAAGTTTGTGTCTTTGGTTTTGTACTTGTAAGAATCCAATGAAGGGGACAAAAGTAGACTATAATTATTATGAAAACTTGCTAAGAAACACATTTTAGTGGAAACTATTTCTGTCTTCAGGAACAATAAATATTTGAGGATCTTGTCATGAGAGTACAATTTATGCATTCAGTGAAACTGAAGCCAGCCTGGGTGATAGCAGGGATCAGACATACATAGTTTTTCTCCAAACAACAGAAGCTCAGGTATGTTAGAGTCTTTTGACTCTTCTTTGTGCTATATATTAGATAATTTGAAGCAAGCAAAAAATATTTGTGGTCTACACTAGATAATCTGGAGCAGGTTGTAACAGCTGCATAAAATCAAACACAGAAGTGGAAAGTATTCCATGATGAGAATCTATTAGGATAAAATTTCATGTAAATTATATTTTCATTAATAATTCAATTTTTTAAAGGATAAAGTTCCTCAACAAAAATTCTCAGATTTCTATTCAATAAAGATTTCTCTTCAATAGCAAAAAAGTCTAGAGAGGATTATTAATTAGACTGAAATAATGCTGTTGGGTAAAATTAGGTGTAATACCACATATTGTCCTTCAGGGAAATTAACTGTTTCTGAAAATGGTAATGAAGTAACAATTAAAATTGCATCCAAAATATGGACACAATTTTTTGTGTGAAATCCAGAGAAGTGGGAAAACTTAGGTTTTCCTTTTTACCACATAAACTGAATTTTCCCAGTTTTTCTCATTGTCAAAAATGATATACAAACAAGATCTTTCAGGAAGTTATCCTGGAGAGTAGTGCTGTTACCTACTGGAACAAAAATCATCTCATGGCAGTCTGATGGTGATGCAATGTAAAGGTAAACATAGGATGATATTACTTTGCAATGAAAGCTATTTGAAAGAGCAAAAAGGAGAAGCAAACACATATGGCTAAAAATGGGTATAAAGGAATGTTGCAAACAAAAAGTATGAATTAAAATTCTAATAATTCAACAGGCCTAAAAAGGGCAGGATGTGGAAAGAATAAATGTTATCTAAATGAAATAAATATAATCAACTGTGTAGCTGATACAAATGATTAGAGGATACTTAAGGAGAAGCCAGAGCAATCTCTGGCCCAAAAGTGATTATCTTCAGGAGTTCCTGATGCACAAAAGACTGCCTTTTAAATCTTAAAATATAGGATCAGGAAATATGTGAATTAACATTTCCAAGATTCTTGAACAAATTATTAAACTCTCTATCTGCACCAAAATATTAGAATAAACAAATAACTAGTGTTTATCTAGAACATTTTACTTAAAATTTTATAATGGAGTAACTAACCCTAATTTATCCCCTAGCAGCAGACTTTATATCTATATGTTTTAACAAGACTCTTTTGTCTCTATTACAACAATGGCTATGCTAATTTCATACCACCCAGTTCCTTCATCAAAATATTGTGTGGGCCCAAGTCAGTTATCTACAAAATTCTTGGAAGTCAGCAGTAACCTCTTTATCAGAACTTCCTCTTGATGTTACAGATAAACACTATCAAATTCATGCTACAAGATCTTACTTCTGTTTTCCTATTTGATTGGCACATAATCAGCCACTTTTAGTTCTGATTAACCAAACTTCCACTTCAATTAATGAATTACTCTGTGCAGGATCAGTGCAAGGCTGCCTGGTCTACAATTATGTTACGTTTGTCATCCTAAATGCTACAACAAGATTAATTTTTATTTCCTGTTGTGTTTCTCCATTGTATTAAATTTGACTGTATGGGGAACTCCTTTAAATTCTATATCCAGCTCATTTTCAAAATACATACTGGAAATACATGAAAGCAGAATAATATGTAGCTTATGATAATTGCCAAATATCACATGAATTCAAAAATATTTTTTTTCTCTCATTTTGAATTTTCATTTTAACTTGTAGTACATCTGTATTCTGACTCAGACACTGTGAGGCCGGATAGGGAAATAAAATGGACAATGGACTCCAAGGCTGGGAACAAAAGACCTGAAAAAATGAGAGTATTAATAGTGTTGGTTGTAATGGAGGGAGCCAACATACAATGTGGCCATTTGTACTAGGTGTTTCTGAAACTCAGGAGTGGGTGACATTAAAGTCACATTAAAAGCAGAGTAAGTAAGAAGAAGAATTCAATAAATGCAAAAAATCACTCAGATTTACTGTAATTAATTTCCTTGGTGTCCATAGGGTTCACAGCATCATACTTGATACCCCCAGTTTAAGGTCACAAGCTTTCCTAGGGTCTTGTGGTGCTCTTCAGTTCCTTCATGGTTACAGCCTGTAAGTGTTTTGAGTTCTCTAAAAAACCCAAAGTAAATTATAATTTCAAAGCTTGGATTACCACCTAGTTGTAAATCACTGATTTTGTTACATCTTTTTGTATCATTTGGTTGTTCTGAATATTCATCCTGAGTAATCTAAATACAGAGGGGGAACATACGGTGTCAGTGGTAAAGAGGAAGTAAAGAAGAGCAGGAGTCTATGGCCAGAAATTGTTTTAGCTTAGAGTGGTCCATTGAGTCTGATGACAGGCATGGAGGCATTTTGGAAAGATGAGAAAACAGAACACCACATTCAGTTACCAAACATGGATTCTTTTTCCAATTCTGCTATGCTGCTCTAAGCAAACAATTTTTCCTTTGATGCCATTGCCTTTTGACTTTCCCTTTCTCTGGGTAATTGAGGTGAGGTTACTTTCACTTCCTAGGAAAATGAAGCTTTCCTATTTGTCCATTTGTGTGTGTTTTCATAACTTTTCAGCCTATTGGCTAAAGTAATTCTCCCCTCTTCACTGCCTGCAAATACGAAGTCTCAAAGTCCTATACATTTTGTGAAAATTGGCATCTGAAGAGAGGAGAAAGGACCCTTACTCTCATTAAGTGAAGGGTTAACTATTTAAAGCCAAAAAGCAAAACAACAAAACCAAACCAAAAAAACAAAACAAAATAAAACAAAACAAACCAAACAACAACAACGAAAAAAAATTTAGAAAGCCAAACTCCTGGTAAATGTTGAGTTCAATCTGTGAGTGCGTACCAGCAAACTGATTAGGACCTAACAGCTAAGGACAAGCAACAGCTGACTATTACGAAACTCGTGGCTACATTAAAGTTGTTCGAAAAGGTAAAGATATAATAGGAGGGATGGTGTGAGAACCAGGTGTTAAAGGGATGCAGGACACAATCCTGTTATAAAATCGGCATTTTCCTTTTAACAAATCCCAAGACACTGGGTGCCACCCTCGGTGCTCGTGTGTGTTAACAAGATGACAGAGGAGGCAGCTTTATGCGAGGATGTGTGAGCAAAACTTCAGGAAACACCTGTTGTAACTCAGGCGCGGAGTGACCAGCGTCTGGTTCCTCTGAGGCATTGATCATCTCTCCTTTAATAATACCCATCAACAGTGACAAAGCGAGACACGAAAGTTGTTACCGAAGCGCCTAACAGGTAGAAACCACCCAGCCCCGAGACTGAAGAGACCGGCAGAAGTGTGGGTTGCCCATGAGGAAGCGCACACCGCCTCGGCACGCTGTTCTGCTCCTGCCGCCCACCAAGAGCCCCTTTCCTGGCGGTGATCCCAAAGCCGCGCTCCTTTCCCGCAGTCCCGGAGGCCGCGCAGCGATGGCCGTGGCTCCGAGCGGCCGCGGGTCCCGGCGGCAGAGCGAACCCGCGCTTCCCGGGCAGGCCTGCGAGGGAGGGATGAGCGAGCGGCGGAGGGGAGGGGAAGAGGCTGCCCGGGGCGGGGGAGGCGGCGAGCAGAGGCGTTCGTGCGGCGGCCGGGCGCCAATAGCGGCGGCCGGGGCCGAGCCGCCGCCCCCCGGCGGCAGCGGCGCTCGGAGCTGGGCCGGCCGAGCCCGGAAGCGGCGGCGGGTGGTGCCGGAGCGCGGTGAGCGGGGCCGGGCGCGGGATGCGAGGAGGCGCCGCCGCCGCCCTGCCCCCTGCCCGCTCGCAGCCAGCGCCCCAGGAGGAGGAGGAGCGGCCGGAGGAGCGGCAGCAGCAGTAGGAGCCGCCGCTGCGGTAGCATGAGCGGGGCAGCCGCTAAGCAGCCCCCCGGCGCGGGGTCCGCCGCGGATCCCCCCGCGGAGAACGCGGCGGCTGCGGACCCTGTGCCCGAGTCGCCTCCGCCGCTGCTGAGCGTGGACGTGACGGGATTGGTGTCGCAGTTTGCGAGGAGCTTCGTGCTGATCTTCCCCGTGTATGTGCTGGGCTACCTGGGGCTGAGCTTCAGCTGGGTGCTCATCGCCCTGTGCGGGCTCTTCTGGATCCGCAGGCACCGCGGCGGCAAGAGCTCCCGCCTGGGCCGGGCGCTCGCCTTCCTGGAGGACGAGGAGGAGGCGGTGCGGCTCAGCGTCTCCTCCGCGGATCTGCCTGCGTGGGTGAGTGGCCAACACCCTCCGGCGCTGCCGCGAGCACCCGCGCCCGGCGGGCCGGGGCCTGTTACATCCCCGGGACCTGCGTGACACCCAGCCCCGCCGCGGTCCCCCCGCCCCGGCACGCGGGGCTGCGCCACAGGCCGGAGCCCCAGAGCCGGCCTGGCGGGAGCGGTGAGGGCACTGCATCTCCCGCGCCCCGTGGCTGCTTGTCCCGGCTCGCCAGCCCCTCCCGAGACGGTGCAGCGGCGGGAGCGGGCGGGCAGCGTGTCCCTTCCCTCCCGTTCTCCTTCCGCCGGGGTGGCCTGTCCGTGTCCCCGCCGCCCGCTGCGCTGCGCTGACAGCCTGAGCCTGCCGTGGCCGGGGCTCCCCTCGCAGAAATAAACTTTACTGCAGGGTTTGGGTTTCTTTCCTCTCAGGTGCCAGTGACGCGCAGGGCTTGGTTCTAGCGCGGTCTCTCTGCAGAACGCGGATGTCGCGGCTTGGCCGTTCCGTACAAAGTTGAGATGAGAGGGAAATAGAATCGGGCTCTTATTGCTGTTAGGTCTTTCAGTAGACTGCTGCCAAACGGCGGACGAACCACAAGTGAGGAGGTGTTTCTGAGTGGTTTCAGGGCTGTGACACGAGGACTGAGGTACAGGGGCCGTGGTGGCTTTATTTGTGCATTGATGTGGTGGGTTTTTAAAAGGCTTTCTCCAAATTTTCCTTGGAAAGTTTTAGGCTTTCTCCTAGGTCTTCAGAACTAATGTTACTTGCTTTTTTATTTTAGCTTAAATCCGGCTTCAAAGTTGAATACCTTTTGCTTGTCATTTGTGCTTTGGAGGATTGATGATGTTTTGGATGCGGTGCCAGCTGCGGTGTGCAGCCAAGCCTCCCTCCGTGTCCTGGCTCTGCCCCGGGATGCGCTCTGCAGGGCACGGCTCGCTCAGTGCCCAAACCCCAAGTCTTGAGAGTTTCTGCTGATTCTTTCCGTGCGATTCCTTTATTGACTGCTCTCTGCTCCTGACCTATACTTACCCACGTCTCTCCTAGGGACTCTTTTTGCACTGACTGTGCATCCAGCCGTATTAAGATGATAAGAGTCCAGGTAGCTGTTTTCATGTGATCAGATTGCAATACCTGATGTGACCTGTTCTAGCTCTGCTGAGGAAGTTACAGGAGAGACTAGAGTGGGCAGGTGTGAGACTGGAGTCTTTTATTCCTCCTTCATCATATCTTTTGCCAAAGTTCTGGTGGAAGATCATGATAAAAATGAGTGCAGTGTACAGGAGAGATTAAATGTTTTTTTACCTCTTGAAGCAGAGATGTGAGTCTCAAATAATGTAGTTAATAGCTCTTACATTACCTGTGTGTTGTGTTTTGTTTTTCCTGTAATCGCACAGCAATATAATGGAAATGTTCTGATGCTGGATGTAAAATGAATTAATTGAAGCTAGATTTGTAGTAGAGGCTTGTATATAGTAACAATCAGCTGGTAACTATGCCATAGATATTCAAGCTTAGTGCTGTTAAGTTTTATTTTAAGTCACAATTTGTTACCTCTGATAAGATGGCAATTAATTTCTGTGTGGAGTTGTCCAAATAGATTTAGAAAGGGGCCTCCTGATTGAAGTCAGAGGCAAAAAAAAAAAAAAGTGCTGGCTGCAAGCACCTGCATATATCCTGGGGCATTGTGAGAAAGCAACTCATCAATATGCAGGGTGTCCCAAAAGTGTGACCCCCTGACACACCAGTTGGCAAATAGATGTAGATATTTTTTCTGGCTGTAGATTTTTTTTTTGTTATTTTTTTCTCCCTCTTTATCCATGTTCTTAAATTTTAAAGGTCTTGGTTCTTTTTTTTTTTCTGCTGATGTATTTGTTCGTTCTGGAAGCATCCCTCTTTCAAATAAAAGTAGCTTCCAGAATAAATGTAATCTGGAAAACAAAAGACTTCTGAAAACTGAAGACCTGCTTAAATCAAAGCTGGTCTTCAGTGTCTGCTGTCATAGTCCTTCAGGTGTATATGAATCTTATGCTGCTTCCATAATGCATCTTGAAAAACTGCTGTTGTTCTTCCTTCTGCATTATGTGTATTTTCCTGGAGATTTATGAATGTCAGTCATATTTGAAATAACAGTTACTGGATGGAACTCGACATCTCTAATAAGGATGAGCTTTATCCATCTCAGTGTGAACTCCAAACTGAAGTATTTTCCATTGGCTTCTGATTATGGAAATAAATTTTAAATTGCTTGAATAGGACAGTGCTGTGTTCTAAATATAGGAAACTTTGTACTCTTCTGGGACTGATACTGAGGTGTAATAAACCATTTCTCAAATAAAATTATGTGGTATCTCAAAGATTTATTTGGCATGTGGTGTCCTCCTGTGCCCTTGATTGGAGAAGAGCTTTAGTTTTATGTTAGGTATGATTCCCTTTCCCCACACACCTTGGTATTGTTTGTTGCTTTAGTGGTTCATATTAAGTACTCAATAATACTACATTGAGTTACTTATTTTTAAGAAGGTGATTATTTCAGGAGAATGTTTTTCTGCTGGCAATATGCTCAGTTGCAGTTTGAAAACAATACTGTTGTGCCACCACACTAGATAGTTTGTAATGATAATGATTAGTTTCCAAAATTAGATTTACTTCTTCCATGAGCAGGTGGTTATATATCAGGAATATTCTGTACTGTGCATGTAAAATGAATTAATTCAATATGAATACCAGTTATGTTACTTAAAATGTCAACACAGAATTAACTACAAATAAGTATGTGCTGAAAAATACTGTGTTTGCTGTCTTAAAAAAATAAGATCTGTACTCACAGACTTGCTAACATGTAGTTATAGCTCTGCTGTGTGTTTGAAAGGTGTCATGGATTATATGGGGTAGGAGGGAGCAGAGGTGGGTGCTTTTCCAAATAATTTAGAGCAAGGCACCAGAACTTAAAATGAGAAAGATCTGGAGATAAAAATTGTCTTTAAATAGAAACATTTTAAGACATGAAAAGGTCTTTAGAGAAAGACATTTCCCCTTTATTTGCAGCATTTTTATGCACCAGATGTGTTTTATACTGGAATGAATGTAATGTATACACAAACATGCATATAAGGAAAGTGGCAATTTAAGTATCACTACATAGAGGAGCATAGGTAGGAAACCAGGACTCTTAGGTTTTAAAGGCCAGGTATCATGTTGCCTTCTATTTTAAAAATGGAAATGGAATTTAATAATCTAAGGACTATAACAAATTTACTTTTTTCTTTCTCAGATCAGCCGAAAAAGTTAATCTAATTTTTCTATTTTAGCAGTGGTTCTTGCTGCTTAGTGCCGCTTTCATAACATGCCAACATACCATGTTCAAAATGTTTTTGGATTGGTGAAACTTTGGCTCCTCTTTTGTTCAATATGCAGATAAAAAGCCATGCTGAATTTGTTTTCCCCAGATTAAATATAAATTTGGCTTGGTACCAGGAGCTGTATCTGTGTGCAGTCTGTCAACAGTCAGCAGGTGACCAAAAAAGGGACCAATCTTAGCACTTTTAAAGAATTTATTCTGGAAACAGATTTAGACAATTTTTTGTAATCCTAAGTATGCATTATACAGAAACTGAAATACTGCATGTGATTGTAGTAAAAGCAGTGATGTGCTAGAACATTAATTACAAGTCTGCTGTGCCATTTTGGGTCCTACACACTTGCTTAAGTTTCTGCTCTAGTTTGGAGTGATTTTTATGTTGTTGGTTTTTTTAATCTTGTTTTATTTTCTTGTCTACTTGAGAAAAAGGAAAAAGCCTGCCTAAATATAAATAGGTGTCATCACCTTTTAAATTCAGCTTATTTGGGATACTGTTGTAAAGAAGTCTGGGAGGTCTTTCTCCATGGAAAGCTGTATGAAGTTTTTGCAGATTGTGAGTATTGTGGGTCAGCACTGAGCTGCTATACCACTGCTACACCTAGAGAAAGGAGATAATGTCCAGGTATATGGTTAGAGCAACAAAGATTTTGGTTTTTACTGGTGTTGGAAAGGCAGAGCCAGCGTTTGTGGAAGAAAAGTGGTTCAGTAGCTCTAAGTGCAGGATCACACCTGTACTGAGCGACATTTGCAGAGAAGATTAAGGTGGTTCTGCTCTTGTGTGTGTTTGATATGAAGATTTCTTGATGATTCAGACTTGCTAACTAGATCTTAGATAGATGGTTCAGGACAGGAATCTCCAAAGAATCCCTGCTGATGGGTGTTATGTACTCAGTAAACCTGATAAACAGGTGGACTTCTGCCATACGATGTGTGTTATTTGCTATAGAAGAAAAAGATGTTCCTCTTCTCATTATACCTTTGCTTACTGCTGTTATTGCTGCAGCTGCAGGAACTGTAGGAGGGTTTTTCCACAGCATATGAAGTTTGAAGATACTGAGACATTGTGACACATTCTGATCTGTTCTCCAACTTTGTTGAGTATATTAGATGGAATTTACCAAGGGATGATTTATAAGAAATAATATTCCCATGTACAGTAACTTAGTGTTAAGCAGGATCTAATCAGTTTGGGTGGTGAGTACTTGGGCTGCCATCCTGCATCTGGAAAGGGTGAAGAGGTGTGGGTAGGAATAGAGTAGTAACTTGTGAGTACTTAACAACTGAACTCTGTGTCTTTCTTCTGCCTGGTTATTTTTCATTTTAAACTGTGTTCTGTTCTAGCTGATTCATAGTATATGAATATGTACATGTGCAATGTGGGTTGTGTGTGTTTTTGTGGTTGGGCTTTCTTCTTAAAGGAAGAAGTTTAATTTGGTTCAGTATAACTTTTTGAAATTTAGGTAGCCTGAGTGACATTGTAAGACTACCCCATAGTTAGGAGAAATGTAAATGATGAGTTCGGGAATGGAGAACCAAAGGAGGGAAAAAAAGATATTGGACAATTGATCCTATCTCTCTGTTTCTCAGAGTTTTCAGGCTGAGTGTGTTAAAGCTATGCTGAGACAATGTCTGCCCAAAACACCTTCTCTCATGTAGTAGTGTGGTGAGCCTCACTGTGTGATTCATATATAAAGATCCCTTTCTAAAATATGTATGGTAGAAACCCACATGTTGAGTTGATGTTTATGAACATGATATCAAACTACTAAAGAAAAACATCAGCCTGAAAGTATTAATACACCTCTTGAACTCCTTGTAGGTGACACAGGCTTTCTAAATATGTATGTATAATACATTCTTTTTTCATCTAACAAATCATTATTGCATAAAAATCACTACTGAATTTGGGACTACTGTAAACGTTCTTTAAATATGCAGTTTGAATAACTAAGGAAGATGTGTACAGGTCTCTTTAGTCTTTTTGTTTGTTTGCTTGTTTGGTACTTGTTAATTTTGCATTTTAGTCTGCTGGTGTTGTTTCCATGCCAAAGTGCCTTTGCATATAAGAACTGGCCAATCTTTAACCATATTTGAAAATGCAGGAGTCAGAAAGATCTTGTCTGTAGAGACTGAGGTTTTGTGGAAGAAAAAGAAATCTAGGATAACAGTCAACCTTTTCTACCTTTCTGCAAGATTCTTCTCGCTTTAAACTACAACTGCTTTTTGAGATTGTTGGCATAATCATAGTGTGGTGAGGTATGCAATCTAAGATTTTTTTATTTATTATTTTTTAACATGAGAGCTTTCTGGGAAATAAAGTTGAATCAGGATTGTTGTCAAAACATTTTCGTTGCAGTTTATAGTAATGAAAGCCTGTTTTATACATTTGAAGTGTTTGAAACAATTCTTTGGTGTCCTGTTCTTTTTCTTCAAAATGAAAGAAGAGGTGGCATGTTGTTTCTGGTAAGATAAATTTCTTTGACTTTAATATAAACTGAATTATTTATCTCCCATTTATCAATTCATCACTAGTTTTCTGGTTGCTGAAATTGCCTTTGGCATAGCTTCTTTTGAGCTTTGCTGGCCATATAACCATACTGAATCTGTTTATTTGAAAAAAAAAACTTCCTTTCAAATAATAGCAAGTTTTAAAAAACCACTAATTTCTAAATATTCTCTGTAGTGTCTGAAATGAGTTTGTCAGAGTCTTATAACTGTGGGTAAGGTTCTGAAAGCAAAAGTTAATGATGAATTAATCGATACCACTGATTTGGTATGTTCTGATATGTAGAGAAAAGGTAATCAGTAACAAAATATGATTCCTCTGGACGTACTACAGAAACAATAGACTTATATGAAGGTTGGGTTGCTAGTTTAGATACAGAGTTGTTTGAGCTGTGGTATTTTGTCTTCACTTTTCTCTACTCTTGAGCAGTATAAATTAAATCTGATGCTACCCTTTCCTAAGGAAGTGGAGAATGGACACCCCACCTCCAGCAGCTTTGGAGCTTTCCTGTGGCCTAGCAGGGGCCAGCTTCTAAGGGTTATGTACCAAGCTTGAAAGGACAGCAGAATTTCAAATGTAGGATGTGTAGGCTGCTTTTGCACATTCAGGGTAAATACTGTGCCACTTCAAAAAAGAAAACTAAATCCTTATCTTTCACTGCTGTTTGTGAACATTTAATGAAAATAAAAGATATACAGAGTTGGTGTGTTCAACGTAGAATGAAATGTGAGTAACACTGGGGAAACAGTGTTTTGATAAGAAAAGGGGGAGAGTGTTTTTATTTGAAACAACTGTTTGAATTCAGTAAATTCTGAAACTGAACTGTTCAAAGAAGTCTGACACTTTATCATTTGTATAGCTTTTAGATCATATGGCACTTTGACTCAGGGTAAGACTTATTTCAGTTGAATGAGGAGAAAGTTCTGTGAAGTTGAGAAAGAAAAATGTTTGATAAGAAACAAGAAGAAGGAATTAAACCAATCATTTGCTAAAAGTGTGTGGAATGGTGAAACCCAGTTACCAGATTTATGTGCTTTGTAAAAAAAAAATATCTACACTTTCATTTCTTAGACAGTCTTAACTTTTTTTGATGTGGCCTTGACCTCTGATAAAGTTCTGTTGGGGCAGGTAGGAAAAGATGATAGTGTAATTAAAGATGTTTGTTTATTTTTTGTAAATAACTAACTTTAATTTCTTGGGTTTTTTTTTGGCATATGCCACGTTCTCTCTGTTTCTTAGCTGGCAATAATGGATCATCAGGAGTGCAAAAAGGGATTGTACAAACTTGCCTCATCAGCTAGGGACATATCTGATAGTAGGCTTCTACTCCATTGACTGGAATTAATTCAGATTTAACTTGCTTTGTAAGGACCTCATTACTACAGCGAGGTTCAAGAATTAGGAATAATTTCCTGGCTTTTTAGGAGACTGTGTTAAACCAGCACACTAGCCTTGGGAAGTCTGTTCCATTTACCTCAGCTTTGCAAGATACTTTTTGATCCCTTGTTCTTTTATAAAAGCCTTATAATTTCTATCCTAATGTCAGGGTTCAGGTCAGAACCTCTGTCCCATCTCTTCTTGAATCCCATTAATAGGGTGCCTGGGAGAGGGAGAGGGAGGAAAAGCGGTGTTCCTAAGCCTTCTTGCATATAATTTGATCCCCATCCCCAACCTACTTCTAGTGTTTTATTCCCAGCAGCTTTACCAAGCTTTATGTACCAGTCTTTTAGTCTTTGTTACATTGGTGGAGTTTTCATTTCCTTTCATTTTAAATGGCATGGGGTTTTTTTTGGTTGGTAGGTTTGGTTTGGTTTTGTTCTCTCTGTGTGCTTCCTGTGAGACAGTTCAAAGTTAGAGCAGTGGTGAGAATTTTACAGCTTTTTTCTACTTGGTCCTTATTTAGGATAATTTAAATTTGATTTGTAGGCTCTGCTCTGCACTCCTGCATTCATGCTTGTGGCAGAGAGGATCGGGGGGTTAGTAAAGGGACTGATTCTGCAGTTTCAAAATGAAGTAAATGTGCACTCCTGACAGAAAGAGTGTTCTGCATCCAACTGCACTTTCCCAGTGCCACCTGGTGCCAACATTAGAATTTACTTGGCCAACTAATTGTGAGTTTTCTGCCAAGTTGGGTGTTCAGCTGGATGAGTTTCATGAGTTTCCTGTGAGACCACACATGTGCCAGTGGCTACAAAAGGGAGGTGGTGGAAGCCCGTGCTCAGGTTTAAAGTGAGATGGAGCAATGGCCTGCACAAAGAGGCTGTTCTTAGAAAAAGGGTGGCAAATAATGCTGCTGAGGTATCTTTGTGGGTGAGCAAAGTTTGAATGGCAGCTATTTATAATGTCAATTTGCATATCTAACCTCTTTCATAACATTTTAACAGATGTGTTAACATGTCTAATTATCAGGCATATAAACTCTCAGTATTTTGATTCACCTTAAAAGTTGACCCTGTTTTTAGTGCGTGGTTGGATTGGATGAACTCCAGAAGTCTCTTCTTACCTGAATTATTCTATCATTTTCCTTTTTGTTTCAAGCTGTCATTTAAATTAACTTTCCGTCTCCAGTTATGGCTTACAAATGGTAAGAAATCTTTTCTGCATAAAATGCAAGTATTTGCTTAAACATTAGGTGTACTAGCAAGAAAAAAAATTTAAAAGAGGCTATCCTTAGAGAGGTATTTTGTTGGAGGAAGTGACACCTTTTGAATCATTCAGATGCCTGTCATCTAAATAGATAGCATTAAAAGTTCTGTACAGCAAACGTTAAAACACATTATTTTTCAAATGGAACTCCTGTTATATAAATAACCTTTGTAAGACCAACGTTCCCTTGTAATGAGTCATTGCACAAAGTTTTGTCTGCTACACCCTGATGTGACTACAGAATTTTCCTTAAAACCTGAAAATCTGAAACAGGATTAACGGTTTTCAGCTGAAGCAGTCTGGATTTAGGGACCACGAAGTTGTTACTGTACCAGAAATGCAAAACTAGTTTTACTTGGCTGAGAATAACTGTCATATGACAGACAGGAATTGCATTGTCATTTGGCTGTCCTTATCGTATAGCAGCATGGTAGAGTTTACATTAGTTCACTTGCAGCCCTTTTACCTGAGAGATTTATATTTGCAATGTAGATTGCATAACTTTTGGCATCTACTTATGTGAAAACTTGAGTTGAGTCTAGTACAGACTACACTATTGTTTTCATAACCTTTGTTTGCATTCCTTTAGTTAGATACTGGCTCAGTGAATTATCCAAGCAGACTGAAATAGTTTCCTCTGAGAAAATTTTGAAAGATGCAACAGAGAATGTAAAATTAAATGTATTGGCAGTCCGTTGTCTTGTGTTCTGTCATTGTCAGTCCTTAGCGGGAAAGTGGCAAGAAGGTGAATTTCTAAGAATGCAGTGCCTAAAAGCAAACACAGGATATGCTGAAGCATGAGCCATGATTGCTCAGATTTAAATTAATTATGCAGTGTTACAATCCAGAATTCTGCCCTTAAAGTTTGTAGGTGATCTTTTTAAAAACAGCTTACTAAAAACAGATTAATTGTGTGGAGGAAAACTTTGCGGGAGAACTGAAATGGAACTGCACAGTTCAAAGAACTCACAGTTTGCTTTATATTTAATCATTATTACTGCTTCTTTGTACCGCGTGGTTCTTCATGCCTTATTTCAGATCTGCATTTTTTGATAGAAAAAACCCCAGTGTCTGTGCTTTCTCAGGTGCCCTTCTTCACATAGCATACTCTGTAGACTAGTGAATAAGTTGACAGCTTCATATCCAAAAGCTCGACAAGAACTCCTGTGGTTTGGTTTTTTTTCTGCAGGGAAGAGTATTAGAAGACATGCTCTGAGCTGTGAGTTTTTGTGCAGACTTAGAGGGCAAACTCTCAGGACTTTTTGGTATTTAGCATGTTTGAGCTCTCTGCATGTTTCAAGCTGTTAATGTAATGAATGTAATGATACTTCAAATGAGGAAATGTCTTCTCTTCATTTGTTAGTATTTCCTAATGCAGTAATCTTGCTGGTCTAGAATTTTGAAAAATTGTAGTTTGTTTTGAGGCAAGTCTTCCCTCGTCCCCCAGGCTGTTGATTCATCTTGCTAATTGTTGAACTAGAATGCTAAATTCTCTCTTGTGTGTGGCTAGGAAATTGCCTTAGTCTAGTACTAAATTTTATGATGCAGACTAAATTTGTGTCTTAAAATGTGGCGTTCCTAACTCAATGACTTTCTCCTAAAATACTTGAACTAGAAAAGGAACACTTTTCCACCCACCCACCCTCTGCCAGTTAAATATCAAATGGCAGCCAGGAAATGATAAGAGAGTGTTTCATGGGGGGAACAGAAAACCAGTGTTCAGTCATCTGACTTGTATGTGTTAAAAGAATATTCAATAAAGATTGATATATTAGATTAAATTGGAGTAATTTCTTGTGCTCTATTTGTTCATGCTAATCTTTATATTGGTTTATATTTTAGGGAAGATATTTGGGCTTTTGAAAGTATTTGGGTTTCTCTTTTCTCTTAAGGGTGTGCTAGGTATGAGTACAGTGTTAATGTGAATGTGCCTAAACTGTCTGTATTCATTTGATAAAATCACTTATTTCTGTCATTTTCATGTAGGTGCTTATAATGGGAATTAATTTTCTGCTACATTTGGCTATGTATAAAACTTTTTTAAAAGTTGCATATAAAATATGCTTGTGTTGTTTTCGGATCTTAACGTAGATGTCTAATAACAGAAAACATATTTGCCAACAATTGTTTTTCAAGTCCTTTGTGTTTTAAAAGTTTTGCAATTGTGGTTGGCATTTCTTTCCTTTGTGTCCTATCTTTCGTGTATTCAAGTGAATAACCAAAATGTTACCAATCTGTTCATTTTGTTACTTTTGATTTACTAAAAGAAAAGCCCTAATGAAGGTTTTTCTTGTTAGCTCTTTAAAGTAATCCATTGCACACAGAACCACAGTGACAGCCTGACGGTAGATTGATTTGGAAGTTGCTTAGTTTACAAATTAAGTTTTCATATAAAATTGTATACTTTAATTTTGCTATTTGAGATATGAGGAATTACAAAAGTGTTCTTTTAAACAATATTTCAGTGTTCAGTGATTTACTTCCAGTGCACACAAGTTGTTACTGGTCTGCCTGCTGCCTTTATGCTGAACTCTTTGGTTTTTTGTCACAGCCAGTGGCAAAGTCTGTTGTGCCAACACCATGACAGTAAATCTGACAAAGTGCTTGAACCTCTGTTGGGTCTGGGGACAGGGTCTGCACAGTGGTGTTCTGGATATGATGCAGGAGTGGCAGACAATTGTAGGTGGCAGTTCATGTTTGGGAATAAGTGTAGACAGGACCATCGAGGACTAATGGACAATTTTAGATGATGTTAAAACATTTACCAAGGGAAATGAGCAATAGGAAAAGTTGAAGGGGTACTGGAAGCCAGTCTGTATTGGCATTGGTGGGAGACACCTAAACTTTCATGTTCATTCTCTTCAACTGAGTTTGATATTTGGGATGTAGAATATCTAGCAGGTATTTTGTAAAACTTTTTTAGTGTAAGAAGTGGAGGTATTTGTGCTTGAAGAGGTGGAAGTGATTGCAGCTTTAAAGCATTTATCCTTTTTACTGAAATAAAACTGAAATAAAATTGATTCACATCTCTGTCCTCAGGGGCCAAGCTGATAAACTGTAGGTTCAATTTATTGGAGAGTAGCAGAATGTATCCATGAGCCAGAGAGAGAAGATTAGTTCATCACTGTTCCTAAAATTAATGGGTTTTAAGCTCTGACAAATCACTCTGGAATTTCCTTTGCTGTTAAGTTCTGATTCTTGATTCCCATGTAACACATAAGATTCTAGTATAGTTTTAACATGTAAGAACTTACAAGGTCATTTGCTTTCTTGCTGGTGACTTGCAGTGCTTGGGGAAATGGTTTTTCTTTTTGTCAGCCCCAATTGTCTTGAGGGTTTTCATTTCTTCTAGTTCTCTTTTCCAGCAAAGTTACGATCTCCAGCTCTGCTTTCTGCTACTGTGGTTGTTTGCATCGTCAGCCACATGGAAATAACATTCCTGTAGGTCATGTTCCAGTGGAGAAGGCAGTGTATGAGTAAAGCTCTTACATTGTGATCTCCCACTGAGTAAATAAAATAGAAAAAACTCTTGACTTGAAGCAGTCCAGGTTAGTCAATGACAGGGGATTTGAGATGTCACTATTTTAAAAGAAAGTAACTGTATGAGGTTGTGACAACTGAAATAAATACATTTCCTAACATAGTTTACAAGTTAATTTCAATTGTTATGGTTTGACCCCGGCTGGATGCCAGATAGCCACCAAAGTCGTTCTATCATGCCCCTCTTCAGCTGGATGGGGAGAAAA
The DNA here is from genome assembly GCA_013396995.1 of Dicaeum eximium. Lineage (NCBI taxonomy): Eukaryota > Metazoa > Chordata > Aves > Passeriformes > Dicaeidae > Dicaeum > Dicaeum eximium. The sequence goes on along the minus strand of VWZP01004262.1, from coordinate 1,894,341 downwards.
ATGCAATGGAAAAGTTTGTGGGTTGAGATAAGGACAGGGAGAGACATCATTCACCAGTTACCAGCATAGGCAAAACAGACTAGAACTGGAGAAATCAACTGAGATTTTTAGCAATCAAATCAGAGTAAGATAATGAAAAGTAAAACAAATATTAGAAACACCTTCCCCCTACCCCTCCCTCCTTCCTGAGCTTCATTTTCTTCCTGCTTCACTACCTCCTCCTCCATGGACTGCAGGGGAGTCTCAGCTCTGGCATCTGGAGCATCTCTTCCCCTCCTTCTTCACTGACCTTGCAGAGTTGTTTCTCTCATGTTCTCACTTTTCCCTGATTACTTCTGTGCAGTAATTTTGTTTTCCTTCTGATGTAAGTTATCCCAGAGGTGCTGCCACTCTTGCTGCTGGGCTCAGCCTTGTCCAGCAGCAGGTCCATCTTGGAGCTGGCTGGCATTGGCTCTGTTGGGAGGGAAATAGGGGAATAACTCTGTAGGGAAAGCTCCTGGCAGCTTCCCACAGAAGCCACCCCTGTGGCCCTAAACCTCCACCCACTCCCCAAACCATGCCACACACCCCCAATACAATCTTAAACTGTTCAGTTAAAAGAGACGTTTTTAATGTATTTTTAAAAAAATGAAAAGTTTGGCAGCTTAGCATTCATGTCCTAATGATTTCTCAAATAGGTTGAACACTCAGGACTGTATCGGATAAGGCAAATCATGTATGGCAACAAGGACGATGGACTTGACTTCAGCATTCCTTGATGCTGAAAAGAAATAAAATACTTTTTTTTTTTTCGACACCTGTTTTTCCTTGGAAAAGACTNGTTGTACATGGAAAAGACTTTATAAAATTCTTGAAAATACTTTTTTGAGCTGGGAAGATATAGTTGCAAATTAGCTGCTATTTATGCAGATCTCTGAAAATAACTGTGGCATTTTACTCAAGGGGGTTGATTTAATTTTAACTGTCATCACTGCATTCTTCTAACTCAAGTGATGTCTTTTGCAAGAAAGTTATTACATGTGATTAGAAGCTGAGTACAGATCTAAGACTGCTGAAAATATCTGGTAGCTGCACAGGGCTGGGATTCAGGCCTGGAACAGCACAATAAACAGTAAAACCTGTAAGAGAATCTGTTGCCAGTCAGTACACACAGTCACATTTCTTGGAGCAAANACAAGGTCATTTGCTTTCTTGCTGGTGACTTGCAGTGCTTGGGGAAATGGTTTTTCTTTTTGTCAGCCCCAATTGTCTTGAGGGTTTTCATTTCTTCTAGTTCTCTTTTCCAGCAAAGTTACGAACTCCAGCTCTGCTTTCTGCTACTGTGGTTGTTTGCATCGTCAGCCACATGGAAATAACATTCCTGTAGGTCATGTTCCAGTGGAGAAGGCAGTGTATGAGTAAAGCTCTTACATTGTGATCTCCCACTGAGTAAATAAAATAGAAAAAACTCTTGACTTGAAGCAGTCCAGGTTAGTCAATGACAGGGGATTTGAGATGTCACTATTTTAAAAGAAAGTAACTGTATGAGCTTGTGACAACTGAAATAAATACATTTCCTAACATAGTTTACAAGTTAATTTCAATTGTTATGGTTTGACCCCGGCTGGATGCCAGATAGCCACCAAAGTCGTTCTATCATGCCCCTCTTCAGCTGGATGGGGAGAAAAATGCAATGGAAAAGTTTGTGGGTTGAGATAAGGACAGGGAGAGACATCATTCACCAGTTACCAGCATAGGCAAAACAGACTAGAACTGGAGAAATCAACTGAGATTTTTAGCAATCAAATCAGAGTAAGATAATGAAAAGTAAAACAAATATTAGAAACACCTTCCCCCTACCCCTCCCTCCTTCCTGAGCTTCATTTTCTTCCTGCTTCACTACCTCCTCCTCCATGGACTGCAGGGGAGTCTCAGCTCTGGCATCTGGAGCATCTCTTCCCCTCCTTCTTCACTGACCTTGCAGAGTTGTTTCTCTCATGTTCTCACTTTTCCCTGATTACTTCTGTGCAGTAATTTTGTTTTCCTTCTGATGTAAGTTATCCCAGAGGTGCTGCCACTCTTGCTGCTGGGCTCAGCCTTGTCCAGCAGCAGGTCCATCTTGGAGCTGGCTGGCATTGGCTCTGTTGGGAGGGAAATAGGGGAATAACTCTGTAGGGCAAGCTCCTGGCAGCTTCCCACAGAAGCCACCCCTGTGGCCCTAAACCTCCACCCACTCCCCAAACCATGCCACACACCCCCAATACAATCTTAAACTGTTCAGTTAAAAGAGACATTTTTAATGTATTTTTAAAAAAATGAAAAGTTTGGCAGCTTAGCATTCATGTCCTAATGATTTCTCAAATAGGTTGAACACTCAGGACTGTATCGGATAAGGCAAATCATGTATGGCAACAAGGACGATGGACTTGACTTCAGCATTCCTTGATGCTGAAAAGAAATAAAATACTTTTTTTTTTTTCTCAGAGCCTAGTTGTACATGGAAAAGACTTTATAAAATTCTTGAAAATACTTTTTTGAGCTGGGAAGATATAGTTGCAAATTAGCTGCTATTTATGCAGATCTCTGAAAATAACTGTGGCATTTTACTCAAGGGGGTTGATTTAATTTTAACTGTCATCACTGCATTCTTCTAACTCAAGTGATGTCTTTTGCAAGAAAGTTATTACATGTGATTAGAAGCTGAGTACAGATCTAAGACTGCTGANTTTTTTTTTTTCTCAGAGCCTAGTTGTACATGGAAAAGACTTTATAAAATTCTTGAAAATACTTTTTTGAGCTGGGAAGATATAGTTGCAAATTAGCTGCTATTTATGCAGATCTCTGAAAATAACTGTGGCATTTTACTCAAGGGGGTTGATTTAATTTTAACTGTCATCACTGCATTCTTCTAACTCAAGTGATGTCTTTTGCAAGAAAGTTATTACATGTGATTAGAAGCTGAGTACAGATCTAAGACTGCTGAAAATATCTGGTAGCTGCACAGGGCTGGGATTCAGGCCTGGAACAGCACAATAAACAGTAAAACCTGTAAGAGAATCTGTTGCCAGTCAGTACACACAGTCACATTTCTTGGAGCAAACTGAAATTTAGATACCGTACTTGGGCACCTCATTCCAGAGATGGTCTCTCCCTGGCACCTGCCTTTAATGAATGGGAAGGGGTGAACAGAACTCTTTGCAGGAGGTCCCTTTTTTTGTATAATAAGAACCTACAGTAACGAGGTCATAACTACGCTGCTACTTTTTACATGCTTAAATTTATCAAGGAATAAATTGGGCCACAACTGTTAGATTTTAATTAATACATGTAGTAAATATTCTGTGGTGGAACTTCTAAAAAAATTACTAGCATCTGTTATAAAATCTGCTGAGAGTCTCAGAGCTGACAGTGACTTGGCTGCATATGTTATTCCCTGCATGGGCACAAAGATTAACCTCTCCAGGAGAAATTCAGCTTAAGGCAGGCTCTGCTCTGGAGCAGTCAAATAAATTTGCATTGTTATGGGTAAGATTTCTTGGAGCTAGATTTTAGACAACTAAAAGGTGGTTGTTAGCAATTCAGGCAGTTGTCTTAGAATCTACAGAAATTTAATTTACAGAATTATTACTAAGCTGGATTTTAGGCACTAGGTGTTTGGTTTCCCCTTAGAGCTGGAATCTGCTGAACTTAAACATCTAGGTGCAAATTAGTTGGAGTTTATCTTTATGGTCAGTATGCACATCTCCAGAGGACTGTATTTGATTATAAGGAAGTCTTCAAGATGGCAGATAGATCTCTCCAGAGGCCTTTATTTCTCTTTTGAGATGATGAAGCAGGTGTAGAGTGACTTGTTTATTCTTGGACATATAAAAGACAGAATTTTGAGAATTAGCAAAAAGTAATTAATCAGTTGCAATTGCCTACTGATTAAAATTATTTGAATCTTAAAAACTCAAAGCATTTGAAATTGCTGTGAAACCATATGTAGGTAAAAGAGTTGCTGAGACATAAAAAGTTTTTTTCATCTTTCCTTTGTCATAAACTACAACCAAGATCTAACGGGTATGATCTGATTATCACAGTTCCAGCTATGGACTGTACAAATACACAAAGTGGGACAGTAGATGCAGATTGAAATACAGAAATGGTGAGGTTAAGAATCAGTTATAACTGATATAAAGACTCTTAGATGTGTAATGTTATGATTAATTGTAGGCAGTATCTCTAGAACGTGACATGGCCTACTGCTGTCATTAATTGAAATGGTATTGATTTATGATGGCTATTTTTGCTGCTAAATGGTAAAGTGAAAGAACATGGTGTGTTTGTAATAGTTGAGCTAGGAGTAAAGAATATTCAAGAGATCTCCAAATGCTTGGCTTATCTTCAGCATTGGTGATAATCAGTAATGGTGACAGTTCTGTGTTGCATTTTTAAGAGGGATAATGTATCCAACTCCTCTTCTTTCACTCTGTGCTACCTCTTCATCCTGTCTGTCAAACACCCAACAATTCTAATGCTGGAACATTCCTCCTCCTAGGCCAAGAAGATACTGAATCTAAATCACTCAGCTGCTTGCTACCCACTGTTTGTTTGAAGGGCAGAAGCTGCCTTTACATAAAGGCTGGTTTCAGGTGTGGGTAAAACATCTTCATGCAAGTGGTGCTGAACATAAGCAATGGCTGTGTATAGAAGCCAGGTTATGTCATTCAGGTCAGCACTGCATACTTGATTGGCCATTCTAGAGGTGAACTGATGGTATTATTGAAAGTCTTAGATACAGGCTCAATACAGTAGTTAGTCCACAGTCTGTGCTTCCACTGAAGGGCTGGTTTTGTAGCTGCTTCTGTGAAGACTAGAGTATATTCTCTCAAAAAAACACAGGAACTCATATCCAAACATGCAAATAAAATAAGTGAATTTACATTAGAAGCAGAGAAATTGAAATGGAGTATCATTTATGGCCAAATGTTAAACTTCCCAAAACATGAAACAAAGCAGATTCTTTAGTTTCCAGTATTGTTTTTTAAAGAGCTTAATTTAGAAAGAGGATTTACATTTTTTAGAATTTATGATCACTTACTTTGCTTGCTTTTTTAAAATGGAAAAAACTTTTTAACAGAGTCTGGAGAATGTTTTGATGCAGAGCATTGCAAGACAGCTATGTCAAAAGACTGTAGTAGTGATGGTTTGCAATCATGACATCAGAGAAAGTGTCTGTCAGCAGGAAGCTGGAATCCTAGGAGATGTGTCCTGGAAGCAGGGTCTGGAGGAATTTTGGTAGGGTGAAGGGGAGCATTGCAAACTGACTGTACTTTTAATTTCTGTTTAGTGTTTTGTATTTTTGTATTTACTACTGATGTCTTAAAAGACATGAACACCTTGAAACTTCATCACTGTTTTTCCTTTTTTTTCTCCCAAAAGATGAAATGTTGGTTTTAAACTCCAGGGTTCCTACATATTAGCAGTATTTCTTTTCCCTTCGCTTTGAGTTGTAAAAACTTGTGTGGTATGGCAAGTGACTGAACAAATGTTGCTGTGTACACAAGTCAGAGGATCAACAGGACTGTCAAATATCCAGGTGTGTTTTAACTATAATATTAGAACACATGATACTGTGTTGTTGAAAAAAAGGTACAGGCCAATCTTGAGTGCTCATTTACTCATTTGCTGCAGTTCCACTTGAGGGAACTTTATCTTCCTTTTTGCTCTATATGGACTTGAATATGTTGCAGACTGTGATGTTGTCTGCCAGCCAGTGCCCATCTGTTTGTGGATGAACATAAATCTCCTAGTGCTGTGGATGGTGTACTTTACTATTAAATTCACTTTCTGATGAAAATTATCGTACAGTTCTAGAGAGACATTTCAAGCCCAGGAGATTTGCAACTTGCTGGATGTTCCCCTGTGCTGATGCTGTATGTGCCAACCCAGTAACATAAGCACATGAATTTTCCTCAGAGGATGCAGTTTCAGTAGCAGCCTGTTCTTCTGCAGGTTTGAGTACACTTACTCTGCTTTTTCTAAAATAGCTTCTTGGCTAAGAGGTGCTAAGCTCAGTCATGGGATAGATACTCCAGCTGGAAGATAGGCTATCTAAACGTGATTTGTGTGAGTACAAGAGTTAAAAGCTGTGGGTGCAAATTTAAAAACCTTCCTATGTGTTTGTAAAATCTTCTCAATAAATAATGAAAATACATTTCTGTCTCAAAACAAAGTGATATTACTGGGTGAGGATTTTTGTTTATGTTGAACATTACCTTCTGTTGTTTTTGAGGACTTTTTTTCCTTCTAAAGTACCTTTTGTTAACATATAAAGTCAAAATAGTAAGACTGATATTTAAGGATAACAGTTAATTTAGCTGGGGAGGTAGTCTGGGTTTTGATTCCACCTTGTAGCTCAAACATGTGATGTAGCATTCCTAAGTTCAGAAACTTGATTTAGCAGGGAGTGCTTTCAGTGTCTTTCCTTAGCAACCCAGCCTAGCAAAACACACCAGAGCTGCCCTTCCTGCTCTGTACTGAGGAACAGTAGCAAACTGCATGGTTTTAAGGTGGAGTTTATAAACAAAAATAGGATAATGAGTCCTGCAATTGTAGGGGGTTGGAATTGAGTGGTCAGAGTATTTTCCAATTACGTATTTCGTTGGTCTTGCATTTTCAGTGTGATCCTGTATGAGGTTAAGAGCTGCACTAAAACTCTAGACCATCATTTTTGTTTTAAGTAAACTTACCCGAAGAGTAGTTATGAAATGGAATTGCTGGTGGGGTTTTTTTGGTTATTTTCTTTGGTAGGGGCTAAGCATGCCTCAAGATAGAAGGGGTGCTGGAGGATGCCAGCAGCTGCTAAGGGTTACAGCCATCGTTTGCAGAAGCTGAGAGGCACTCAGGGAAGGATAACTCCATAGTACTGTTTTAGTTTTGATTTTTCCTTACTCACTTCTGATTGCTGTGTTAGCTGGATCTTTGCTCTTGCTTAGTGCAGAAGTTGCTATGTTATGACATACTTTGCATATCTTTTTCTAAAAAATAACACTGTTCTGTATTCGGTGCTGATACACAGCTCATTGAGGGGGACAGAATTCTTCTAGAGCGAAGAGAGAACAAATCTTATAAACCTTAAAAATTTTAGTGTCTACCAAATTACTAGAAATACTGAGCTTTGTATGAACCTGGTATAAGAATTTGGTTAAATGCTTGAATAAAAGAACCAGGAGTTACACATGTAATCTTCTCATGTGATACCTGATGCTGTCAGGTTAACTGGGCCTTTCCTCCCAACTGTTTGTCACTGCATTAACTGAGACCCTGAGATTTAAACACTGTGGCTCTTTTTGCTTTCACTTTATGGGAATGCTCTGCTTTCTGTTACTTTGTCAGCAGAGTTTTATAGTTTCAGAGAGGCCTAATCACAGATTATTTACAGGTTCCACGAAACTCCCAGACTGTTGGTCTGCATTCTTTATACTCTCTGGATTTTACATAGTGAGTTTCTAGTGTTTCGACTAGAAATGAAACAGGGATTTTAAAATGCCTGTTACATCTTACATGATTTCTGATTATATTTCAAAAATGTTTTAATATTAAGAATAAGCTCTGGCTGGATAGTACTGGATGCAGTGCAGTATGTAGATGTTAAACACCTTTTGCTGGTTTTGGGTCAGAGTCAGTCAAAACAAGCATTAAGTTTTAGCTACTGATTGTATTCTACAGACTTGTTTGACTTCTTAGGATGCAGGTCAACCTAGCTTGAATTTTTATGTTGTGATGCTGCATTTTTTTTGGATACCAACAAAAAAACAAAAATCCAAGTTCTCCATTTTGCTCATTTGTATATTCAAATACAAATTTGCAGTTTCCTCATTCCCAACCAATACAACGTGAATGACACTTGTCATAGTTCACATAGATTTGTTTCAAATGTATTGTGAATTATAGATTACATTAAAACTAATAGAAAGTTGGGCGTCAGTACCTGGAGATGTTTCAGGCTAAAGAAAGGAAAGATTTAATCTGCCTGAGAAGGAAGAGTCTTGCAGGAGGTGATCATTGCTCCTTAACACTCCCTTTTCTGAAAGCTGATGCACATTTTGGGCCTCACAGAACACCTGCAGGGCTCCCTTAGTGAGATGAGCTGTGTAATCAAGTGAGAGCTGAAGGAATGAGCTGTCCCTGCCGCAGGAACCTCAGTCTCAGTGGATCAGAGCTGACTGCAGGGTTAGGGAAGCGGGCAGTGGGTCAGTGGAGTAAAAGGCGAAGAAACTTTCGATGTTTTATTGTAGATACCAGCAGCAAGGGTGGCTGACAGTTTGGTGCAGAGCCCAGCACTTCTTTTCACAGCTCTAGACAGTTCAAAGAATAATAAGTTGTGCTGTGACACTGGTTGTATAAGCTGTTTTGAAAGCTAATGTTTAGCAGTCCAGAGAGGAAAATTTTTCTTCTGTTGACTGTCAAGAGAATAAGAAACTCTGGCATGCAGTGGGGTGGGAACATGCCTGGATTCTCAAGGGAACTGAAAAGGAATTTGTTAGAGAGACTTGAAAGTACAAAAGAGGTGATGTTTTTGAAATGTGACAAATTGAAAATATCGTGCTAATGCTTTTATGATTGTATTTTAAAAACCAAAAGCTGGAATTTCAAGGTATTAAGACTTTATTTGTAGAAGAAGAAATTAAATTACTCCTGGGAATAAAAGGGTAAAGTCAATAATTTCAAAAAAGAGTACTGTGCAAGATTTTTTAAGTGGTAAAATTTGGTGAGTCCTGAGAGCTGTGGTTCATCCTATGCCTTTTTGCAGTTTAAACATTTAAAATCTGAGTCTTTGCTTTCAGTAATTGCAGTGCTCATGGGAATTTGGAGATGTGCTAATGCAGGCTTATGAAACATTAAATGTTTCATTTTGTAAACCTTGGTTGCACTACTTCTCTGTAACATGGTATGAGAGCAAGACTTTGGTCATTATAAATCCAGTTTTTGATATTTTGCTTGTATACAGTCTTACGCCACTAATTTTTTTTTTTTTTAACTGTGCTTGTCCTGGTCCTTTATTGGCCATCAGCATTTATAAAATAAAATTGCTGTAAATGCCTATGGAGGTGATATTGGAAAAGGGCATCCTGTTGGCCTAAGAGTTCATGTTGGGTTCTGATCTTCTGAACGAGGAAGGGGCATAGACAAAAACACTATTGTAAATGTGGATAGTAATCAGTCAAAATGTTAAACCTAAATTCTTATGTTTCCTCACTTTAAGATGTGCTCAACTGGTGTGCTACATGTGAAAAATATCTCTTCCTGTGTCAGGTTATCAGTCTTCTGTCAGAGGTTCTGAATGTCAGTCCCTCAGAAGTGGAAACAATTAAAAGGTTCCTGCAACCTATGTCCCCATATGGCTTCCACTTCCTTATTGTTATTTTTACTGTCCTGTCTCACTCCAAACTAAGCACTGAAAACTTGCCTTTGTCCTTTTTGAGATGGAAAATGAAAAAGAAATGTGAACATGGCAATCCAGGAAAAATTACAAGAAATTAAACTGCAGTGAAAATAATGCAGTTTGGCTATAGAGTTGATGTCATCTCGATATTGAAGCCTGAGTCATGATATATATTACTAATATATGAGTAATTGAAGATAGTTCTGAAATAAGGCTGTGCTAGAAGATCAATCTGTGGTAGTGGACTAAAAGCTTCAAGCTTTCTGTTCAGAAAGAGGTAACAGCTGAGCAGGGCAAACCCATGTGGTTCCCTCTGGCAGACATCCTGTGCTGTGTTAGGGTTGGTGCTGCACCCAGATACCTGAGAAAACCATGCCATTATACTTCCATGTATTTGGAAGGAAACTCTAACCTTTACTGCGGAGAAAAGGATTTCTGTTTCATGTTCTTTGTCAGATGATTAAACCTGGATGCTTCTGGAAGTTAATGATGATTGGTTTTTAATTTCTAGGCTGAACCTCAGGCTAGAAGCAGGATTTCCCAGTTCCCTTACTTGCAGACTACTGTTCTGTCATTCTTCCAGAGCAGCTGCTCTTAATGCCTGTCCCGGAGGATTTTGTTATAGCAAGCTGCTGCTAAGTAGGAGGTCTCTGGGTAACTTTCTATTGTGGCATGCTTGCTCAATCTCTGCAAAAATAGCAGCACTTAGGCAAATTTAATCTAGTTTTGGTGTTGGTGAGTTAAATTGCTGCAAAGTAATGCAGCTTTTGACAAGTCACACTGCCACTGTGATGAAGCATATTTAATAGATGTTGAAGTGAAAGATGTGCATGAAAAAATGAAACTGCTATGCTTTGAAATGGCTCAGCATCCTTCACTTTTGAACTGCAGGACTTAGTTCTGGGCTGCTTTTTTAGTCATATCAGAGCTCTGGAGCCTCTTTTTAGGCAGGGTTTATTTTTTTCAATACAGCATTATTTTGCATTGCCAGAGATACTGTTTACCATAGAAATTGGGGTGAATATCCAGGTGAGAGTATTCTGGTGGTGTTGCATAAAGATGGATGGATTCTGAATCCTCAGCTGCCAAAACTGTAAGCTGATTAGGCTTTTGCTGGGCTGCTAGCAAAAATTGGAGGATTGTTAATTTTCTAAATGCTGTTCCAATGAATTCTGCAGTGAGAAGGAAAAGAGAGGGACAGCTCTCTCAATTACAGTCCTGTGTATGTATTTAATATATAATATATTTTAAAAAATAATCTTAGCAAAGTAACATTTTGTAACAAGTTTGTATTATTTAAATGAGAAATACAGATACATTTATGGTTATTTGCAAAATGTAAAAAAGGTATTTTATAGTTTGAATGAACGGCATGCTTTAATTTTAGCACAGCAGAAAAGTTGGATATGGGATCCCTCCACAGAGTTTGGGCTCTAGTGAAGTTCAAAGAGTGTGTGTATGGGCAGTGGTGGCTCTTGGCAGTGTTTTAGGAAGGTCTGGTTTATGCTAGTTTAGCCTGACTTAACAAGGCACAGCCTATGTGCTGCTGGTTGTTTTCCTTGTCTCCCAGATATGGTACTTATGAATATATATTAGGAAATAATGTCCTTCAGGCCATACCAGGATGCTGAGATGTCCTGTGTTTATGAAGTGCTGTTTATTCCAGGTTTGAACTACTCAGTATGTTAGGCTTTTCCTTAGACCTTTAAGAAAGGGAAGAGGAACTGAGGTAACAGAAGGTTGCAAGGAAATCAAAATTTCTATACCTTATTAAGAATGTCAGTTTTGTTACTTGAGGTGTATGAATTCTATTGTAGTAGCTTTCCTGTGTTACATTGAACCCTGGAGGTGTTGAAAAGCTGTTTGTTTGAATTTCTCCAAGCACCAGCTTGTTTTTTCTTTAATTGCTGTGTTGTTGAAGAAATTACTTTTCACCCTAATGCTCACAGTGACTGAGCAGCTAGCTCAGGCTAGTGGGGAATACAGAGATCACCCTGGAAAACTCGTGCTGAACAGCTGTCTGTAATTTGTTGTGGCACCTCACAGGACTTGAACTGATAGAGGCAGGTCACGTGGGATGACAGTGTTGTGCTGGTAGAGTGTTTTGGGAACATTTGGTGGGGCACCAAGTATGTGTTTCTAAAGCCACTCTTGTCTTATAGGTGCAAATCTGACTCAAAGGACATGTAATTGCTTCTTTCATAAAGGTTTGTTTTGTTTTCCAATGTGTTGTCCAAGCACTTAAATGCATATGTTCCAGTTTATAAATAAATACAGGCCTTAACCTTGCTTGGTATCACAGCTGTTTCTTTCATGTAAGTATGTTTTCACTTTTTCTAGTATTTCCATTTTACTTTGAGGTTTTATCATTATTATAGAGCCATGGCAAAAATTTTAGGGCCCTTCCCCACCTCCTTTCTCTCTGTATGTTACTCTGTGTATGTGTACTGTCTGTTTGGAGGGGGGTAGTTTTATTTTTCACCTACCATTAATTTTCTGATGTTTGATTTTTTTTTTAAACTTTTTGTTTGTTTGTTTATGGGCAGTTATTGTCAAAACCTGTACTACTTATTTTGTAACACTTTTGGGTTAGTTGATACTGATTTATATGGCCTTTCTAACTGTTATTTTGCAAAGTACCCTATGGACATAAGTACTGTGTTTGACAAAATTGATTTTCTATATTCAGTCTGGTTGTGGACCTTCCAGATGTTTCTGTTGAAAGATGTGGCACATGCAGCTCATCTGTAATGATTCTCAGGGAAACTGTTTTAAGAGTCCTGGCTTATTAATTCTCATATTGGAAACACACTGCATTTGTAGTACTGAGCATGAATTTTGCTGTGCAAAGGCTAATCATTTTAATATATTTAAAACTTCAGACACAAAATCTATCCCAAGGCATGCTAGACAGAAACTGAATCAGATTCCCAGAAGTAATGGAGATAGCTGTTGTTTGTTAGTTTAGTAACAAGGGCCTGCAGGATTTTTAAAGAACCCTCACTATTAGCATTTAACCTTTTCTTTCAGAAAAACTGAATCCTGCAGTTCTGCAACAGTAAATATTTTGTGGGATTTTCTTGTTATTCAGAAGAGGAGAGAGCCGGGGTATTTCTGGTATTGATAGAAGTTAGGAAAATGGCTTGGTTAACCCCGGCGGGGAATTACTGAAGTGACAGAGCCTGGCTGCTCTGCTTTCCCTCTCAGCCCCCCTTCTTTAGCTCCTGTCAGAAAGGAGTGGCTGTCCCTTCAGTCTGCTTTTGAGGAGAAGCCTCTTCAGCTTGTGTCAAGCAGCAGAAGACTCTGGGTCAGTTCCTCTGTGGAAAGGAACAAATCACCTATTGCTGCTCCTTGTTGCTTCAGAGAGTGAGAGGGGATTGCTGGCTGGAATACATGGGATTAAGCTATCAGCCCTGCTCAGCTCTGTTTTACCTGGAATGTCCTTAGGCCAGCCTGCTTTACCAACTGGAAAACACTGGAGTGAATAGCTGTTAAATTGAGCTTGAATATCACTGTATGACATGATTTATTCTATCCATGCTGGGCTTCTTCTTTTAGTAGCTTTCTCTGGCCTTTTTGAGTTACAAGTGCAGTGAGTTTAGACAAACTGCCAGCTATAATTCAAAGGATAGTTTAATTTTAGTGTGTTTTGGTTTTTTGCCACACCACTGGCTTTAGGCTTAATGGTTAAATAACTGCTTATGCTGTACATCCAGAAGGTTTTAGAGCTCCTAATTTGGTCTTCTGTCCTGAATTTTCTTCTCTGGTATGGTCTCCCTATCCACTGATTATGCATGAAGAGACTATGAAAACTTACTGTGATACCCTTATACATTTTTACATTTAAACTAGACAAATGTACTTTTGATAGAGAGGAGGATTGTTATATGTAATTTTAGCTTTCCAAAATAAGCAGAAGGGATTGGTGTGTAATAGAAGAGATATTTGTGAAATAGCTGGAAAACTGCTCAAGAATATTTTGCTGCATTGTAACTATATCAAGAAACATGATTATATTGCATGACCTTAAAGTGGCTGGTATAATTTCTTTAAGATTTACATCTGGAGCAACAAATAATCAATGCAAATGGAAGGAACCAAGCTTAAGTAATGCTGACTCAGATGAATATCTGTTAAACATAGCTATGATAATACCTTATTTTTAATGTAGAATATTCTGAGTTGGAAGTGACTCATCAGGATTGTTGAGTCCAACTCCCGGCACTATGCAGGACACCCCAAGAATGACACCATGTGCCTGAGAGCATTGGAATTCTTACCTTTAATCTTTGAATGTAAAATGGAAGAAACCCCAAATTTTGGGGGGTTTTGTTTGGTTTGTCTGTTGTTTTTTGTTTTGTTTGGGGTTTTTTTGCTTTATATCTAATCTCTTTTTTTTGCTTCCATTTCTTCCATTGCTGTAATACAGAATTCATGAGAAAGTGGTTGGTTTGTAGCAAATTAAGTTTTCAGTTTTTGGAATACTCTGGTCAATACCTGTAGTTTGTACTTTCAGTATAGGTGCTTGGTTTTTTGTTTGAGTTATGTAGATAATACTTAGGGCCTATGTGTTAATCATAATCATCAAATAAATGTTGAATTTAACAAGGGTTGTTTGATAAATACCTTTAAGGATGGAGAAAGCTTTCAAAGATAATTTTTAAAAGAAAAATTTCTGATCCTGCACTTTCAAAAACTCAATTCAGAACACAGTTTTTTTGCAATGACCAATAAAATGCCAGAAAGAGCCCAAGGGATGCAGTTCCTTCTTGTCCTGGAAGACAATAAAAGAAAAAAGGCACAAAAGAAAACCACTTACAATAACAGTAACAACAGTAGAAACATTCCTTACCCACAATTATTTCATCTTTCTCTCTACATACACTCTCCATACTGGCTAAATTGACTCAGCTTTCTGGACAGACTATCACTGCATCTTTCCAAGGAAACAAGGCTAGACAATAATAACTACTACACTCAAATGCCGTGGACTAAGGATTGGTGGGAAATTTTGAAGTCAAAGAGCGGTCAGCAAATAACATAAAATGAGGTTCAAAGTGCAAATAATAACATTAATGCCTTGAATATAATTCTTCATTCAGATAAAGGAAGTTTTCCTTACCTACATAAATGTCACTAAAAGCAAGCATGGACAAGAAATTCAGAAGGGAAGACATGACAACACCCTTCTCTAAGTAATGTTCAGTTGCTCTAAACACAAGTCACAGGTACTAATAATCTACTTTAAAATATAAATTGCATAGTAGCTCTTGTTATTCACTGATCCCCTTCTGAATTTCTTCTCTCACTTTCCATCATGCTTGTCAATAGATTTTTATACAAGAATTAACAGATTTTGCACATCAATTAGTCTTGCTAACTTGATTCTTGCTTCTGGACATAAAAATGTTTCAGTCCTGACTGATCCAGCATACCAACTTCCATCTCTTAGGCTTTCTCCTGTTGTCTATACATAAGATTGTATTTGGAGTCAAAAACTCTTTAAGCAAAACATAATTCTGCCACTACTATATAGCAGGCTGAAAATATATGGGATTAGTAGATGGATAAATATTTTATTCTTTGTTTTCAGACAACCTTGGTTTGGAGCATCTAAAGATTAAACAAAGCCCAGCTTTTGATTCAAGGCTGAAAATTTCAGAGTCTAGAAAATGTAAGGTTCTCTGCTCTCTGTTTTGAGTATCAGAATAGACACGAAACTGAACTGTGTTAAAACTGGAGAGAGCAAGCAGAAAAGCAAGACTGGAAAAGGGATGAGAAACAGGATTGGAAGATACTGTATAATTTGTTGCCTACTTTCACATGCAACTGCAGGAGTAAACTAGGCTTACATAATTAAGGAGCTGGCTTAGTGCCAACTCATGTAACTGTAGGAGCATGATAGGTGTGGCACACTAAAGGACAAGTAATTATAAAATCTGGAAAAAGTAAGAGTCATGTCCTGCTAAGCAAGGTCTTAATAAAGACTGTACAGTAGATGAAATAAAAAATCAATAAATTTGCATATATGGGTAGATTTGAGTATCTGTGGCCTCTTGTTTGTTTCCCAACCTATCTCAAGTGTTTCTGCATAATTTGGGACTGAATGTAAAGAGGGCTTGATAGGTGCAAGAGAGATGCTTCCTCTTTTCCTCATTCCACACAGGTGTATGGATGTCAGCTGTGTGCATGGTGCAGGGAATGTGGCCTGTGCCTTCAGATGTTTGTACTCTGAATCTGGGAAGTTGGGTCACCCTTTGGAGGAAGGTGAATTTCATCTGGGCTGAGGTTATATTTAGAGTGGGAAGCCTCTCTGAAGTCTAGTGTGTCTCTTCTGTTGAATGTCAACTGGATACTTGTACAGAAGCCTAAAAATGAATTGTGAACATGACAACTGTTATATCTTGCATTACTCACAGCAGACAGGTTTGCTTTTGGTATTTCTGTGAATTTTCTTTTCCTTTACTCATCTGTGTGTTTAATTTCTTGTTTCTGTTTATTTTATTTTGTTGCTGTTCATTGCAATGGCTGCACAATCAGGATTTAGGAAAAGACCTCTAAGATTATCAGTTCCAACTATTAATCTGACACTGCCAGATCCACCACTAAACTATGTCCCTAAATGCCACAGCTGCAAGGTTTTTTAATACATCCAGCACTGGTGACTCTACCACTTCCTTGGACAGCCTGTTCCAATGCTTAACAACTCTTTCCATGAAAAAAATTTTCTTATATCCATTCTAAACCTCCCTGGTGCAACTTGAGGTTATTTCCACTTATCCTCTCTCTTTTTCACATGGGAGAAGAGAGTAACTCTCATCTGGCTACAACCTCCTTTCAGGTAATTGTAGGGAGCAATAAGGTCTCCTCTGAGTTTCCTTTTCTCCAGGCTAAACAACCCCAGCTCCATCAAGTGCTCCAGCTAAGACTTGTGCTCCTGACCCTTTTCCAGCTCCACTGCCCTGCTCTGGACATGCCCCAGCCCCTCAATGTCCTTTTATTGAGGTGCCCAAAACTGGCCTCAGGATTCCTGGTGCAGCCTCACCAGTGCCCAGTACAGGGGGACAATCACTGCCCTGGTCCTACTGGCCACACCATTTCTGATACAGGCCAGGATGCCTTTGGCTTTCTTGGCCACCTGGGCACACCTGGCTCATGTTCAGCTGCTGTCAACCAGCCCCCCCAGGTCCTTTCCTGCAGGGCCACTTTCCAGCCACTCTGTCCCCAGCCTGCAGCACTGCCTGGGATTGTTGTGACCCAAATGCAGGACCCAGCACTTGGCCTTGTTGAACCTCCCACCACTGGCCTTGGCCCATCAGTCCAGCCTGTCCAGATCCCTCTGCAGACCCTTCCTGCCCTCCAGTACATCAACACTCCCACCCAACTTGGTGTCACCTGCAAATGGACTGCGGGTGCCGTCGATCCCTTCATACAGATCATTGATAGTGACAGTGAACAGGAGTGTCCCCAGGACTGAGCCCTTTGGAACACACTTGTGACTGGCCAGAGTTACAGCCATGGATGTAACTCCATTCCCCACCACTCTCTGGGCCTGGCCATCCAGCTAGCTTTTTACCCAGCTAATTATACACGGATCCAAACCATGAGTGGCCAGTTTCTGCAGGAACATGCTGTGGAAGACATGTCAAAGGCTTCACTAAAGTCTGGGTCAACACATCGACAGCCTTTCCCTCGTCCACTAAGTAGGTCATGCTGTCACAACAGGGGATCAGCTCCATGAGCTTAGCTGGCACCAAGGTCAGAGTGACAGGCCTGTGGTTCCCCAGGCCCTTGTGGATGGGGTTGCATTTGCTGACCTCCAGTCACCTGGGACCTGCCCGGTTGGCCAGGACTGCTGGTAAATGATGGGGAAGTGGCTCTGTGAGCACTTCTGCCGGCTGCCCCAGTACCACTGGGTGGATCCTTTCCAGTCACAGAGACCTGTGCTTGTCTAAGTGGTGTAGCAGGTCGCTGACCATTTCCTCTTGGATTACTTTGGTGTCCCCTATGTGGAACAGCTCTGCAGCTCTCACCCTGTGAAACTGAGCATCGCTGATTGCTCTCCTGTGCAAATCAGAGTGAAACATGTTGATCCAACATCATGCCCAAGTCATTACTGAGAATTGGCACTTCTTCTGTTTGCAGATTCAGAAGGCAAATATTTCAAAGGAAAGATCAAAATATTATTTATTAGTGTTGGGATTAACAGTGTTCATTCTTTCTGTTCCTTTAACTTTTTGACCATTAGGAGCAACTTGAGAACCCTGCAAGACAAAAACTGAGTGTAAACTCTGTTCAGCTCTAAGTTCATGTACATACTTGTAACTGCTTGAGTTGCAAAAGTAAAAAACAAATTAAGTATTTTTTGTTTTCAAAAAGCAGACACTACCCACAACCCTCTTAAGTACAGAGTTCTGACATTCTACCCACCATAATTTTCTAGGAAATTAAATAAATAAAATAATATGGCTCCCAAATTGTTCCGTCTGTTATTAATAATTCTATTCTTTTAACTTACTTAGTAAAATAAATTATCTTGAATGTTTTTTCTCACAGTCAAACAGATCAGTGGACATTTTACACCACTTGTAATGCTTTTGAGAGATCTGTGATATACTTGAAAAAGATGCTGAGAGCCTTTCTTAACAGTAGAAGACAGCAGCATTTGTAATTCTTCAGGAATCTGTAGAAGCATGTGGCTTAACTTTCTTATTGACCTGGGATTCTTGAAAAAGAAACAGACTGGAGAGATGATATTGTTGATTATGCTGCTGGGGGCAGCATAGCAAAAGTTTGGGGGTTTAGATGAAATTAAGGACTGTTCTGAGGGTAGATTGAGTATATGAAGAATATGTTAGTACTGATTGTTAATGCAAGAAGTGAATAAAATCTGAAAAAAGTAATTAATGGGGCTTACTTTCAAATTCATCTCGTACAAAGAGTAGGTCTTTCACTGACTGTTCACATCTGGGATATGCATAATAAAATTCACTGCTGCTGAAGCCGGTGGTACAATCTGTTATGCTGTGAAGAGATTAAGACTTTGCAGTTGGGTTAAGTAGAGACACTGCTTCACAAAAGTCACTATATGTAGGTCATGGTTTTTTAATGTGTTCAAAGGCTCTTTGTGTTTGGAAAGTATGATCTGCATCTTGTTCTACAGCCTGTGGGTTTCTAAAGAAATTCTCGTTAGCTCTGTTTCTTCAGGGATTTATTTTTGTTTAGTGGTGATTTTTGGTTGGGTTTTTTTTAGTGTGTGTGTGTGTGTGTTTGTAAAAGGTAAAGCTATTAACTGTGCTCTCCTGTGTCTGGGAAACTGTGTCTGTTCTTCCAGCATTTAATTGAGGTTTTCCTGTTGCCACAGGTACTTTCTGCTCCATGTATAAACTGTCACGCTTTCTCTGACTGGTTTCTGCAGTTGTTTAAGAAAAGAAATCACTAGAAATGTCTTTCAAAGGGCTTTTGGCCGAACTTAAATCCATATTCCTGAGCTTCACCTTCACTGATTAAATATTTTTAGCTGTGATTTATTGACATTGAAAAAGATATGGCAGGAATGAAAGGAAGAAGTGCAGTCGGGACTCTGGCAGTCCCGTGTGTCGTGTTAATATTGGTTGACATGAGCTGTGTTGGCTGTGCTTGTTTTTTAATTTGTCCATGGTGTTACAGCAATACTTTATTCCAGGTGCTACTATTAGAAACATGTCCAAGCATATATTTATGTAGTTCAGAAATGAGTTTGTATTTTAATTTGCTTGTATTTTAGTTCTCTTGTCAAGAGTGTTAACTGCTCAATATGTTATCCACTGTCTAGGGAGATCCCTAAGCTTTCTGGCATTATAAATGACTGGGCACAATTAACTAAAAAGTGTATTAATTTTATGTTTTGTGTTTTGGTTTTTTTAGGTGCATTTTCCAGACACAGAGAGAGCAGAATGGCTTAACAAGGTAAGGAAAAACATTGCTCCCAAATGGGAAGGGGCAGGAGGGAAGGCTGAGATTAAAATAAAAGGTTAGGTAAGAATCTGAGAACAAAGTAGTTTTAACTTTATGCTTTATACTTGAAATCTCTGGTTGTTGATCCAGTTAGTCACAAGAAAGATTAAATTTAGTTTCATGGTCCTGAAATTGTGAGTTTTATGAATGATTTAAAGTGGCATTACAGTAATGACAGCTATAATTGTGTAGAAGTCACAGCAGCTGTAAACACAATCTTTAGTTTTCTACTTGTCTGGGATACTTTCCAGTTACTGTAGGTTCCTGACCTACAATCTAAAAATAAATGAAATTTGCAGTTTTGATTTGTGTGTGTGATAATTTAAGATATAAATCTATGTAGCTTACTTTTTAAAAAATACCTTTCATTCAAAGAGCATAGAAGAACATTAGTTAATTGGAAAATAGTAAGGAAAAAAACCAATATAGAATTTTCAGATAGAAAATTCAGATGCAGTGAAGTTCTCATTTTTTTACATTTATAACTTATTCATTATTTAAGAACTGTACTTCCATGTAGTTTTTTTTTTTCTCCTTAGACTGTAAAACAGATGTGGCCTTTTATTTGTCAATTCATTGAGAAACTCTTCCGGGAAACCATAGAACCAGCAGTAAGAGGAGCAAACAACCACCTCAGTACCTTCAGTTTTACAAAGATTGATATTGGTCATCAGGTCAGTGTCCAGTGAAGTTTTTTTAAAAGACCCTGTTTTACATAACACTTTCATGTAGCCTGTTCCAATCTACACAGAAGTATTTGTCTGTGACACTTGGTCATAAGCCTGATTCTGATTTCTGTTGTAACATTTAAATAAAAATGTGTGGGTTTTTTAGCAGAGGCTTTATTGCATTTCCTGGGGTCTGTGCTTCAGAAACTTGACTGAGAGTTTGGAGACAACTCAGTGTAGTAATGCCTGTCACATGAAGAGCTCACAGCAATATGATTTTAATATTATTCATGCAATGTTTTACCTTAAGTGAGCAGGGACTGTTACTCTTTTGCCAGATGGTCCAAGTGCAGTTTTCTTGTAACAGATGCACTTCTAATCATGTTATGTGTGGAGTCAATGACGAGGCTGCTGGCTTGGCTTTTCAAGGACTGCACAGTAATAACACAGTATGAAGGGGCATGCAGATGTTTGTCTTCTGCTCCATCCCATGAAAGAAGGGCTCTCCTGCCTGCAGGAGAGCCTGTTTGACCACTGCAAGCTGAGAATGATTCCCTCTGCTTGCAGCAAGTTCAGCACTACTCAATCTTCCCTGCATTCACCAGAACTTAACTGATGTGAGATGCAGTTTAACAGCTTTTGTTTGAAGTTGTCTTTTGTGTTTCTATTGCTTGTCATAAATTGAATTTCAAGTAGGGATTTAAAAATCAACACCCCCACACACCCTCAAATATTAGGAAACCTGAAATTAATTTTCAGGTGTGATAGAGGGGAATTGTTTCTCCTCTCTTTGTGACTCTACTTCATGTAGGTTACAGTTCATTATGCTTTACTGCACCTTTTGTGTGCTGGGTTTATTATTTTTTTTAATTGTAAATCCTTTTACACAGAGCCTCTCTCCTGCCCTAGATATATTTGTATTACAGACTGTAGCATTCCTTTTAAGCTATACTAATTTTAAGTAGGTTTTAGACCTCTGTATGGTTCTGCAGCTGAATTGAGTAACGTTGGACATGACAAACAGCTATTCTTACTTTATACTGCAGCCTTGATTGAGTTGATTTAGCTGCACAGCCCCAACACAACAGTGAGATTTTGATTTTACATAAATTATCAAAAAGGTGTAAATAGAAATATGAAAATTTTTCAAGCAAGGATAAACTCAAAAGGGAGTCATCCTCTCCTGCCTAGTGTTTGATGAATGTTTGAGGCTTGAGTGTGTGATTTCTGTTAATTCTGTATCAGGAAGGGAGAGAGGGGAGAGTGTGAACACAATGATTTAGAGAGACAGCACAGAATGGTTGAAACAACTTTTTATGGGAATTACGGATTCTTTTCCATCTATTCTCACTAAATTCCACTTCAGGCAACTGTCTTTTTGTGAACTAAATTTAGCTTGTTGTTGTAGTTACACAGAAAAGAGTGCTTTTGGGAGTTAGACATACACCTCTACAGAGAAATCAGATGTTTATGCAAGAGAGAGGGAAAAGCTTTATTATTAAATATTTTGTAAATCTTGACGTTTAGTGGTCTATACCTAGGGTAATTGCTGGAAGGATTGTGGTTAGTTGGATCCCAGCAAAGTAATTTTTACCCTTGAAATAAGAATTTGAACTAAATTGATAGCTTTACTTCACACCTTTTAATGTTTATAGTAGGTTTTTAACTTCAGGCACGAGTATGCCTATATTCACCTTTATTTCAAAGTTAAGAGTTTAATATAGTTCTGTAGAAGAATTCAGCTTTTACTTGCTTCATTGTTCCAGCCTCTGAGGATAAATGGTGTAAAAGTGTACACTGAAAATGTGGACAAAAGGCAGATCATTTTGGATCTTCAAATCAGGTAAACCTTTTTACTGTATTACAGTGGGGTCCATGCTTTATAATCACATTGTTTGATTTGGCAGTGATGTTTGCCCGAAAGGAGAATTGCTTCATTATGCAAATGTAGTTAGTTCTAATTGTGTATGAATGGAGGAAGAAACTGCATGCTTTAAGTAGCATTTATCTGAGGGAAATGGAATATCACCTCTGTGTGGTTTCATCATTAAAGTCATGTTTGTTAAAAAAAATGCTTTCCAAAGATAAAGCACTATCTTTGACTTTTTTCCTTAATATATTAATACCTTTATACTGTATTAAATGTAGTCTGAAATCTAAGATGCAAGATTTTTTGGGTCTTTTACTTTCCTCAGTTACTTAGATTTTTTTATAAACATTGTATTAGAAAAAAATAACGGTAGCTACAGAAGAATTTGTATTTTCTTTACCAGAGTAAATCTGTGCATTATAAAATGCCAGAATGACTGTGCTCCATCGCTTCAGGTTTCTTTGCTATTTCATCATGACCCCTTTTATATAGGTTTCTCAGTAGGTCTACCCTACATTTACCCAAGTAATTCTCAACACAATCTGCAGTTGCAGAGTTTTTTGAAAGTTCAGTCAGTGAACCCAGCAATGTTTTTATAATTGA
This sequence comes from Dicaeum eximium, assembly GCA_013396995.1. Taxonomy (NCBI): domain Eukaryota; kingdom Metazoa; phylum Chordata; class Aves; order Passeriformes; family Dicaeidae; genus Dicaeum; species Dicaeum eximium. The sequence goes on along the minus strand of VWZP01004262.1, from coordinate 1,871,795 downwards.
CCATCATAAATCTGTGTTACTGTGGCTCCTTTTGCCTGTTTGTGGATTATGGAAAGGCCAAATTTGTCAGTCATTGACAGTCCAGCAAGGAGCAGCTTTCTGTGTTCCTCACTGCTTGCCTGGCAGTAGCCAGGAGGGTCATCAGGTATCTCAGCTTCAGAGGCACTTCCAAAATTTGAACGTAGTTATTCTTGAATTTGAATTATTTGTCTAAAGCTCCACTACGTTGAAGCCTTTGCTGCTTTGGCAGAGCTGGGCAGGCCCCAGAGCAATAAGAGAAAAGGCTTCTGTCTCCTTCCTTGGGTTCCAGAGCAGGTGGGAGCTACGTCTGTGAGCAGAGCTCAGTCTCAATTGAATTGAGTCACTTTATTTCTGTAGGAAAAAGACAGCTGTCCAAATCAGGGATTGGTGTTGCTGGACAAAATACAGCAGGATTGGCTCTTGAGAGCTTATTTCACTGTGTGAATGTGTTAGCATCCTAATGGAGCAACTTCCTTCAGTTTTCTCTCTGTTCCCAGTTTTGACAGCAGCTGGAAGAGCAGCCTCACCTCTTCAGAGCCCTTGGGAAAACAGTCTTGTCTGACCAAACAGTCCATAGAAATTGTTTTTGAGAAGCTGTTTCTCTTCCAAGACCACTTCTTCCCTTTAAGGCAGAACCACACACAGGAAGACAGAGTAAATCTAGTAATTTTTTTTTTGTTAATTTCTGCTTATCCTTGTGAAGTAGATGAAAGTAAAAAGGCCAGTAGGTTTGTACAAAAATTTCAAGAGTAATGTCCTGTTACATAGACTCTAAGGAAATCTTTACCCCTATGTCTCAGTGTATTACCTTGCAACCTACTTCGAGAAGTGGTAGACAGCTGCAATAGAATCCAGTCTAAAAGGCTGAAATAACTTCCTTGAAGTGGTTTAGATAACAATAATAGTGCTGGGTCAGCTGGGTGCCTGTTGAGCCCAGCAGCCTGTCCCTACTGCCAGTGGCAGAGGCTTCCAGGAAGAAAATGGAAACAAGAGCTCTGCAGTGACCATCATAGCTTCTAGGAATTAAGGCTTAGACAAAACCATCATCAAAGGAAGTCCTGTTTCATATTTAAGACTTGTCCTTGGCACCTCATTCAGAAAGATCTCTTTTTCAAAGGCTTTTAGAATGCATGTTTAAGACAGAGAGCCCTTCTAGCCCCCTGTACCAGTTGTTACTGTTGGATATTGTTTGCTTTTTAATACTTTGACTTATATATCCTCTGAGAGTCTTATCACTGGGATTGTCTCAGTCGTAACAGGAAGAATAAGCCCCTCTTGGTACCTTTAGATACAGAGTTAAATACAGATACCAACCCTAAATTATGTCTTATATTGCAATTTTGCAAGATTATAAAGAGCAGTCTCACTGCTGGAGAAAAGTCCATCCATTGGAGTATTTATCCCTGTAGATTTTAATCTCCAGCTAAATTAGTTTATTATAATTTTAAATTATTTCTATGTTTAAAGTTAGGAGCTTTCTATAAACCCTTCATTCTCTTAAGTACAGTAGAGAAGGACCTCTCAAATAACCTCTCTGAACATTCATAAGAATAGTTGTAGGAAGCCAAGCCCTGCGGGGTGTGTGGTCAGGGAAGGAAGGAAAGATTTTATTTATATTTTTTTCAGTTTAAAGTACATTAATTCTTTTAAGAATCCCCTTTTATCTTGCAGTTTCACTATTTGGCTTCTTTTAGCCCTTTCTACTGTCAGTTGTTTGTGGTGGGGTGTGTGCATTTGCTTTGGACCTTCCATAGTGCATTTAAATAGTTTCAATGTGTCTCCAAAACTCTAGAGTATTTTTTTGCATCATCCTTGCAGTTTTTGGTTTTTTTTGGTCTGCTTTTAATTTTAATTGCAAAAGGAGTGTGTTTTGGTTTAGTTTCTATTGTGTCTGTTGTTTCTGCAAGGATATTGAGTGCATTATGATCAAAATACTTCAGAGTATTTTTCAGAACTCCTCAGAAGAGTTTTTTGCATCACTGAGAGTCCAATTAAGAACTTCACTCTAAGTAGCTTGAATAGCTATCCACAAAGAACTCACTGGAGAATGTGTTTAAAGGTTCAGTTTGAGGACTATATTTGTGAAGGGAATGCTTTACCTTTCTCTTACTGTGGAGTTTATGTTAAAAAAAAATTTCAAAACTCATCACAGTTTAAAAATCTAGTTCTCAATGACAAATATTGGCAGGGGCAGGGGAAGAATTTCAATCACTTGAGCATATGAAGATAAAATTTAAAGAAATTGTTAATAAAAAAAAATCTTACATTTGCTAAAGTGCGTGAATGTAGTTAATACTTGGGTAAAGGTTATGGCTCAACAGAAAACAAGATAAACTCAGTCAATTTAAATGTGAACTGTAGCAAAGAAAGCAAAGAAGATCGAGAGATTGAAGAAGTAGTTGTTAATAGACTAGTTTTTTCAGCTTCTCATGACACAAAAAAATTAATGCACTGAAAGAGTTTTAGGCTGCAGATTGAAACACATGGCAGATTTTTTCGAACGTGAAATACTTCAATGGGGAGACTCACTACATTATACTGGCAGAAAACCGATATAAAAATAGGGCTGAAGACTTTCTAAAAACAATTAAGATAGTCCAGTGTACAGAACCACATATCACTGTAATATAGGCAATATTTTTGCCATAACCTTTTATTTTTTTCTTCTTCTGGGTATCTTCCGTGGGCTACAGTGACCAAATCCAGTACCTCTTGCTCCTCTTCTGGTTCAGTACAGCTGCTGTTAATATTCTTATAAGAGTGTCCTCATGAAACTGTAATCTATCTCAGTGTTCTGTACCTTAAAGGGTTCATAAATATTTCTTGGATATTATGATCTGAAGGTGTAGAATTTGCTTACTAAATGAGCTTTCAAGTTGTATGGTATATTACAGTGGAATTGTGTAGGCATTGACTGTTAATGGACCTTGCCAAATGTCTTAGGGGATAAAACCATATTTAGCTTTATTATAAAGTTAAATGTTGTTGACTTGGTCCCCTCAAATGGAGTTTGTTACTATTTTTACTTCAGTTTGTCATCATGTTGTTATGGATTTTCAAACAAGCATATTGCTTCCTGGTCTTTATAACACAAATAGTTCTCATACTGCAGAGTGCTGAGATTGAGGTTTCAGTTGCAGGTTTTAATTGACCTTGCTTCTCTGTGTCATGTTGTTATGCAATTATATATATACATGGGGGAGTGTATTTATATATATCTCTACTATCTCTATATATAGTTAGGTAGGTTAAAAATAGAAATTACATGGTTTTATATTGTGTATTAAAAGCTACATACCTATTTTTAAACTGTACAGTCACACTACATTCTTTCCAACGAAAGCAACTGTCACCTTCCTTTGACATAGACCCCCTCTAGTTGTTATCTTCCAGTTCCCCAGACTGGCCATTAAACAAAAAAGATTCTGCATAGTGTTATCTTTTGAATCAAAAATGAATTCCAGTGGTGGATGTTTATAGGAAATTCTTGGTACTATTGTTTATTTCTGTTTAAGGGATTGATAAGATTTGTATTTGTCAAAATGTCAAAGACAGCACCACCACACACAGAGCAGAGGAGGATACAGATGATTTGGATAATGGATATGTGGAATGCAGCAGCTCTCACCTTTTCTTTCTTTTGGTAGTACTCTGTGTCCCTCAGGCTCAGGGGGAGGGAAGAGCAATCCTGCTGTTCTAAGAATAATTTATTTTCTATTGACTTGAGTCTAGAATGGCCAATGAAGAGAGCAATTCCATTTGTTCACAATTCCCCAAACATTTTTACAATAAGATTGCTTCAGACACAGCTAACAGTGTTTCACTGTACAGACCAGGTCTGAGGAGCTAATGTGCAGAAAGCTGGACTCTGCTGCAGAATCTGGAACAGGATACCCTGCAGAGGAAACAATTTACCCCTCCTTTCAGCAGTATCTGGCTTTAATCTGGCTCATCTCGATCCCACTGGGTTCCTTCTTCCATTTTCTTTACCTGGGCAGTCTGTTCAGAAAGCTCTTCAGATTTCATTTGTCCTTCTGTTACAGCCTCTATCTTAGCCAGTGTGCTAGTCCAGCTCATCTCCCTACCTGGAGCATGGCATTCAGCCTGTTGGGTTTTGCTTTTAGCTCTCATTCTGTAGAATCATTGATCAATTCTGTGCTAAGTCAGGGTCTCAAGCATTCTTCCTGAATTCTTGTTTGTTTTAGAAACAGTGTGTCTCACAGCAGTACCAGCTCTTGGAAAAAAAGGTTGCTCAGCTCTGCTGGTACATGCTTGACTGGATGAAGCTTCAGGGAAAGCAGCTAAAAATCCAAGCCTGAGCTGTGTGTGAATAATCTTGCAGCCTTCTTGCATGGGCAAAATAGATGGGACTTCTTTTTACCAACTTCAACAAATCTGAAATACAGGGCAGCATCTGGAAAATTTCAATCACTTGACCTTACATCCCCACAAATGGGATGCAAGAACTGTTCAGGGAAAAATATGCATTGTTTTTAATATGTTCTCTAATTTGCTTCCTGTCTTCTTTTCCTTCAGAAAGGGCTCAGTGGTTTTTGGCCTAAAACTTGCTTAGCAGATCATTCAGCTCAGCGTGCCCTGCTTATTGAAATTCTAAATACAACTGGCTTTGCAAGTCTATGAATATTTCTGGCAAGTTTCATTTTTAGCATAACCACCATCTCTGTCTAGTGCTTCTTGTGATTTTGTTAGATGAGAGTGGATTTGGGTACATTTACTATCAATGAGATCTGTGGAGAGCTTTCCTGAAATGGAGTATGAATTCTGTGTCTATTATTTCCCAAAGGCAGGGCCTCTTGCTCGTTTCCTATTACGCATCCTTCTGAAGCAAACCTAGGTATTAATGTGAGTGATTTTGATGGCAGTGATGTTTTGAAGGGGATGTTTTAGCAAACTGACATTGTTTTATGTTCTAATATTTCAGCATGCACTTTTTGTGCATATACTGTGAGACAAAATATATTGTCATGACAGTGCAAAAGAGAACTAACAGTTTTTTGCAATTTAGTCCATAAAAGTGAAATGTATACTTTCTTTTTTGGTTTAGTTTTGTTGGAAACTGTGAAATTGATTTGGAGATCAAGAGATACTTCTGCAGAGCTGGTGTGAAAAGTATTCAGGTGAAATTCAGTTTTTTTCTTTTGACTTTCATATAACTAAATCACTATTTTCTGATTAAATAATCTATAAGAAAGCAACAGTAATTGTGTTGCTTTGTAGCTTACTATTTTTTCTCATTTGAATAGCATTGATACTGCATTAGAATTTCAGTAATGTGACTTAACAAAATAAAAAAATCCTTTAAGATGTAGAAAAAATATATAACATTTACTACAGGAAAAGCTGGAGATAATTTCACATCAAGCCAATGTGATGTGTCATGTGTTCAAGTGATGTATCAGTTTATAAAGGCACCACGGAGCTTAAAACTTTATTTCGTGTAGTATCTAAGCATCAGATGGAATTACTGGTTTGGGTGCAATTACTATTACTAGCCTTGCATTCTGGTATTGTTCCTGAGCTTTCCTTAACTTTCTGATAACAGATCTCTCCCTAAGGAGCAGAATTAGCTCTTTTTCATGTGTGTCTGGACACACCTATAAGCATTTACCTACTTTTGCTCCAGTACCCCTGGGTGCCACTGTGCTTCTTGTGTCACATTTGTTCACATGGAGCTGTAGAAAGAATCTACTTTGCACTTCTAGAAAACGACCACCAACATGACACTGCATGATACAGATAAATGTAATGAATCTTTAAGCACAACTGTTAAGTGCTTGTATGAATTCTTTTGGGTTTGGATGGCATATAAAGAAAGAATATATATATATATATATATATATAAATTCTTCCATAAGCAAGAATTTAATGAATTGGAAGTGTGAGCATTGTCAGCAAATAAATTTCATTTAAAACTTGACTAAAGTCAATTTCATTGTCTATTTTTTCTTCCCCTTTCACAGATCCATGGCACCATGAGAGTTATCCTGGAACCACTAATTGGAGACATGCCCCTAATTGGAGCACTATCCCTTTTTTTCCTTAGGAAACCTGTAAGCACCTTTATCTCCCTTTCCACTTCTTTTAGAGTGCTGATGATGATAGTTAGAAAATGATGGAGCAAGAATTAAGCAGCAAAAGGAAAGAGTTTGGGAAGTCACTGCAGTTTGGTTGAACTTTGACGGATAAACACTGGAAAAATTTTATGAATGCTAGCAGGAACTGAGATGGATAATAATTACTTCAGAATTTGGAATTGTGTTTTGTCAAAGCTGTCAAGCTTTTCATACAAGTCTTGTGGGTAAGGAAAGATCAATAGATACCATCTAGATTGGTTGTAAAAAAGCTTTTGTTGCTATTCTCATGATATTCTGTAGGTAAGCATGATCTAACTTAAAATTTCACAAAATCTGTGCAAGATTGTTAAGAAAACCCATGCTGGTGTTAGCACAAATTAAAATTAGAATGGGAAATTACCCACCTACTGTGAAGTTTTTGTCCTAGACAGCAAGTGGGTAATTTCCATTACATTTACCAGTGAACCAGGTGTGAGGGTGGATGAAGCACACAGTGAGCACATAGTGAGATGGAACTGGAATTCAAAATTATCATGATAGTAGCAAAAGTGGAAAGCAGAGAGAAGGTCACAGAATTCAGCTGGAAAATGTGCTAGGGCAAAGTGCATGTTTGGGCAGGAGTAATAGTGAAGCAAAGGTGAGCCATCAAGGTCTTGCTGGTATGAAAATGATACAGCCAAACTGGCATGTGTAAACAAGAGGACAGCCCTCAAATATTTTCAGTTTTAGGCACGGCACTTCAACTAATCTTTTTTTATGAAAGTATAAAGGATAATATAATACACATTGCACTTGGCTGGTGGAAAATTCTTTGATGTTATGTACGTGTGTGTGAGGCAGTTGCAGCAATTTGTGCTGCTTTTAATAAGTATCTGTAAGAGCTTAACAGAAAATGTGAACAATGTGGAAATTCTTATGCTCCATAGACTTCTTTAAAGAAATTAATTGTTTCCATCTCTTACTTGAAAGTGTGTTGTCCATTGGAAGCTTTCCTTGAATACATTCTAATTAAACAATAAAACTTATTATGTCAAGGTTTAACAGTTTCAGACTGGCAGGTCACAAATTACAGGTGTATCAGTTTAGACACTGAAGCATCTCAAATTGATCATCTTGGTTTCATCAGCATTTTGAAACTGAAAAGTTGATCTAGTTGGAGGGTGAGAGTGAATTCTTCAACAGCTTTAGGAGGTATGTTGTTACTTGCTTCAAAGAAATCACATTCTTGTCATACAATCCTTTTGGACAAAAGTCCCATGATAAATTTTTGCTCCCACGTTGAAATTATAGGTTTGATTTTAGGTGTTTATGTATGGCCTAGAAAAAAATTTTGTCACTTGTGTTATTTATGTGGTTTGTTTCATCTGTCTAGAGAAATCATGTGTACTTGGGTAGAAGGAGTGGAGACTTAAATCTTAGTAAAATATGCAAGAATTTGGAAATATTTTGTACCAAATTTAGTCAGTGTTTTTGTAAAAGTGAACTAGTTCATGCAAAACTCATAAAACATCGGTGCTCTTATTTGGAAATAGTTGAGGAAGTACATTGGGATGAACCAAATTTGGATTTCCACAGATTTCATTGAAGTGAGCCTAAACACTAAGAGATGTCTGCTTAAGTTTCACCTCATTTTTAATCTCTGGCTGAGCAGTGAGTGTAGGACAACTGCTAATCTTCTTGTTTATCCTAACAGAGTAAGCATGGCCCTGAAAAGGATCGAATGCTGTCTTATACTGGTTTGCACTATGTAATTGTTAGCATACTCTCTGACATAGTTTTGCTGTTTAATCCATACTCAGTACAGTCCCCAGCTCATTCCAGGCACTATCCAATAAACAAGTTAAATGCAAAAATTCTGGTTTAGAGGAGCAGGGGGAAAAGTGTAGCTGTGTGGACGGAGGAAAGCCATTTCTCCATTGTCTAGATGTGGTTTGTGTTGTCTCTCTCAGTTCTGTTCTGTACAGTCCTTCTGCAGAAGCCATTCTGACACACCCTGTGCTGGAGCCATGACCTGACCCAGTGTGTCTGCGTTGCCCTGGGGTACCTCCTGCGGATGCTTCTGTTTGGTGCCTTCTGGGGGAGAGGCAGGGAAGCTGGCAGTGGTAGGGAGGGAGAGATCAGCAGCAGGAATCCTTAGAAGCAGTTCCTGGCACTGCTCTGCTTCCCAGCATCCTGCTCTGGTAGGAGGTATCGAAACCTTCCACTTCTGGTACTCTCAGAGCCTTCTCCAGCAGATTTTACCTCTGGTACCTGTGCCCGCTCTTTTCAAAGTGTGATGCATTTGCAAAGTGCTTAACTAGGACAGCTTGCACCTGAGAGAAGAAACTGAAAACATAGCAAGTGAAACGCCCCTCATTTGGGGTCAGTTTCTGAACTTTGGGAAATACTTTGTCCATAGTAATTTTGTCTTTTGTCCTACCCCTGACACTTCGTTAGTGGGACAAAAAAAGGATGGGAGATAGAGCGGAGTATCAGCTTGGACTGAAAAGTCAAGCCCTCCCCAAAAGTATGCAGTTACAAAAATGTTAAAAGTGGTTTTCACCCTCCTTTTATTAAAAAACTAAGGTGTAGTTGGTCAAGGTCCGAGCAAACCTAAAAGTGAATGGTCAAAAAATAATCTAAGATAGCCCATAACTTTGACAGTTATCCATGGCTGTTCAGTTTTTTCCAAACAGACTTCTCTCCCCACCACAGTGTGTTTTCTCAGTGTTTATTTTTCTAACTTCTATAGAAAAATGTAAAATAAAGCTTATTATAGCAAGAACTAAAATCTGTTCTCTTACTAGAGAGCAAGTGGCTGCAGCCAAAGAAAGCTTTTTTAAAATATTTTTGTTGGAAGAGAAGAGGAATTAGCTGGCAGCTAGCATTAGATTTTGTTCTCATATTTTCCAGTCTAAAGTAACTGGCAACAATTCCTCTTGCTCTGTATCATCTGTTTGCTGGACTTAATGACTATATAAGGCAACATGGCCTATGAGTTTACCAGTCTCATATTTCTGAGTAATACAGAAAGTTTTTGATCTTTGAAGAGTTCTTACATCTTATGAAACTTTCTATATACTGTATTTTGTTGTTGTTACTGTGAAGAAGGTGCTAAAAGTTTCATCAGTTTATAAAATAAGTCCAAATACATAGGCCATTTCAAGGGAAGGAAATATGTGCTTTCTAATGTTTGAAGTAGTCTTTTAAATATCTGAGTGTTAGTGCCAGAGAGAAGATAGCACTGGATTAACAGTCAGGATTTGTGAGATTCTTTGCATATTTCTCACTATATTAATGTTATGTATATTTACCAGATAGTTGGTTCTCAAAGTTTTAGTTATCATTTTACTTTTGGCACAAATCAGTGCATAGTTATTTTGATTTGGGGTTCAGTTACAGAAGTTTATATGGCTCATAGTTGTACTGTAAGTGGGTAATTTTCAAAAGCTTGTTCAGTGGCACACTCAGAATTGAGGGTGTGTCCTAACCTAACCGTTTTCTCTTAATAAAAGCCAAAACCCTCCCAATAAGACAAACACATAAAAACACTAGTGTTCTAAAAAGAACAATGGCTGGAAAACAGGATGTCTTCCAGGAAAAATGGGCAGCTCTTCCAAAGCTCTCATTTTTGGATTCGCAGTTTTGCCTTCTACTTGCTGACTTGAGTGCTACTCTCCTTCTACTCACTTTACAGATTGGTTCTGTCCTGTAGTTTTGATTAATTTTTATATAGGTTTAATTTCATTTAATATTGTCTGCCTTTGGAAAACTGGCTGGATGGGACTTCTAAAATTTTAAGTCCCGATGAAAATTAGACTCAAAAAGGAGTTCTTGCAGCCATAATGAGTCCCAGTGAAATGGCTGGAAATAAACAAAATGGTTATGTAGAATATATAGAATGCCTCTAGAACATATGGGACCATCAGGTTTGTGGAACACCTGGATAAATTCTGATGCACAGCTACTGTTAGAATAATACCTGTTAAGAATTAGTCTTGTTGCTTATGAAGTGCATGATTTGCACTGCTACTCAGCATACTTAAAATTTGTTATAACTTATATTTTTTTTCTCAGTGATTTTAGATTTTGGTGTTTGTGGCATGTTTTAAGGGCCATTGAAGTTGATGTTTCCACAGGACCTTACTCTTCTCCCTGTGCCCTCCAATTCAATGCTGTTGTCTCTCTTATACCAGTTTTGAAACTTCTGCTGCTGGAGGAAGCTGGCTGAGGGACATGAGCTGGCAGGAATTAAACACCATAAGAAATGCCCAGTTTCCTGTCCTTCAGATGTATTTTAGTTGCCTAATGTGAGCAACTAAATTTAGTGAGCCAGCTCACTAAAGTCAAGAGAGTGTCAAGACTGGTGTGAGGGTGTGAACCAAAATGCAGACTGGTAGAAGGGTAGGAAGGAGTAGAGAAAGTGGAGGGAATTGGCTTGAATGAAGCTGTGGGTAGCTGACACTATGGAGAAGAGCAGGTGCACTGGATTTCTGCCAAGTCAACTGTGATCCTGCTTCTGGTCACTTCAACTCACTTGCCTGCTGTGTCTTCTACAATCTCAAGTACCCATCTTACCTCTCTAGCAGTTGTCTCATTGAAATCTTCTGAGAGTTACAACTGAAAAACTTCTAAACATCATTTCTGTGCAGAGATATGCCGAGTTTCCTATGGCAACCAGTGGGAATACTACAGCACCTACTCTCTGTAGTATTGTTTGAGAGGTTGAGCTTATTATATATTTCCTGGGAGACACACTGGATAATGTTACATATTAAATGATTTTACAACAATGCCAGCACTTCAGTATTGTAGGTGGTGATGGGCTTTGCTCTACTAACAAACAAATTGTGCCATGTCTCTCTATGGCCATTCACAAGTAACAGTAGAGGGCATGTTAGTCCCCTCCTTGTAATACATTCCTGAGGAGAATCACACCTTATCCCATGGAATTGTATCCTTGTGGCCTGTAGTAGAGCTTAGTTTTCCTACAAAAGTCTTACACTTCCATAACCTGTTTAGCAGGAAGTTGTTAATCAGCACTTTAAAATACTCTGTGGCTTCTCTTCTGAGAATTAGTATTGTTTATGGCAGCCAAATCAAGCCACAAGGTTGGCAGTGTTTAGAGGCTGCTCTTGGTACTTCTGTGAACTTTATTTATGGCCCTGTGTATTCTACATTCCAGTACATATTTTTCCCTTTGTAAAGGTTTCTAGGGTCTTGAGAACACCCAATGTGTATAGAGATTCTCATTAGTTTTTAGCCTGTCTTTTCTTATTGGCCACAGGGTTTATTTTTTAATTTTGTTTTTTAACCTCTTCCAATGTATGTGTTTGTGTTGCATTAGTTCTCAGTACAGAGCTTTGGTAAGATGTGAATTTTTTGGTTTTCAGGCAGATAACAAAATTCGTTTTCACTTCTCTGAGCAGAGGAAGAATTGGAAGAGGTTTGAGTAACAAGACACACAGACTACTTTGGAAAGCGTAACTGGTGTCTAGAATCCTGCCTTTGTCCAGTGAGCTGGTTGGTAGAGTCTGCAAGGCACATCACCTCTCTCAGTTGCAGTGTGTTGTGGAAAGACACCATCATTTCTGGCTTCTGGCAGAATTTCATTTAGTGACAAATCCTGCATGCAGTTTTTCCAGTGTTCTGGAAAAATCTTCTGTTCTGCTGCAGAGAACCAGCTGGCATTCTCTGAATTTAGCTAAACTAAGAGAATTATGCATTGCTTAAAGTGGTGACAGAGGAGGAAATTATATTGTTAAGCTACTTTTTAAATATGTAAAGTTTTTAGATTTGGTGCTTCATAAAAGATTCATCAGCTGGCAGTCCTTTGCTTGCTCCCTTTTTCTCCCTAGAACTCTTCATTTAGTTATGATGGCAACATTGCTGTAACTTCTGTCAGAACCAAATGTTAGGGGGTCCTGTTCTCCAGCAAGTCATGGCATGGCAGTGCCCAAAATATAGAATGAAAATGCCTTGTTATTTTGCTGGACTGTGGCTGGGGGGCTCTCTACTGCCTAAGAAGAAATTCTTTGCCTCCTTTCTTCTCTGCTGCGTGTGTTTCTGCTGTCAGTGTTATTTCTATACTTTTGCAGATTTTTTTTTCCTGAGTTGCCTTTCTGAAAACACTTCTGAAGTTGCAAACAGTGTATCTATTGCTGGTCTGATTATGTTTGGAAACCAAGTGCAGGCTTGAAACAACCTTATTGAAAGGAAAGGTGGGGTGATGGCAGGGGGAGATAGAACACTAAAATATACATAAGAGGAGAAAACAAAAAGGCATTTCTCCCTAATATCTCTAGACTAAGATTAGAGTGTGTGTTACTGCTGGGTGCTTCTGGTAGAGCTGGAAACTAAGCTCAGTGGTGGGCAAATGCAGCAAACTTCATCTGCAAGGACAACTTACCTTCAAAGCCCAAACACTGAAAGCTTGATTATGCCAGGAGTTTGAAGGTTCATATTCCTTCCAAAACATTTAATGGCTTAAGATTTATTTGCAAAGCTTTTCTAATAATCCTGTAAAGTGCTTAACTGTAGTAATGTTTTTTAATTTCTGAGCTTCAACTTCAAATGGAAGAGGATTTTTCTTTACCATTTCTGAAATTGGTCTTTGTCTTTATTCCTGTACATTAAGTGGATGAAGAGAATTTCTGATATTATATGTATTAATTGTATTCCTTGTCTAATGACCACTCTTAGTAGCACAAATCTCAGTTTTTTTGTGTAATTGTTTTTCCATGTTTCATGCTGTAAGGACTGATGATGGAATGAAAGGGTAGGCTTGTTTTTTACCAGAGGTGTGTAATAATCAAAATATTGACAGTGAGGTTGTACCATAGCCCTGTTTGTGTTTCATAGGCTGTGTTGCAACCTTTTGAAATGCCTTTTAGTCACACAGTGAAGAGTGTCACTTCTCAGTGGCATCTCTTAGGTTGTTCTTAGTTTTCTTTTGGGCTGTGGCAGTTAATACAGAGACCACTGTGATAAATGTTTCAGTCCAGTACAGGAGATGTTTCCCAATGTTGAATTTCAACATGCATTGTGTTGCTCAATGCATTTATTCAGTGAAGTCTGTTTAGGAGGCTGCACAGGACTTGCTGTGTTAGTTGCTATATGCAATACACTGAACAAAATATGGAAACAAAAGGAAATGCAAATATTTTCTCATTTGCTATTTAATCTGAAAACATCGTTATGTAAAACTGTTAAATACAGGATGCAGGTATAAACACCTCAGGATAGGGATCACTTTTGGATGGTATTTATTGTGTCCATTTGCTTCTATTTTGCCTATGAATAAAGAAAAAATAAAGCATATAATAAACTGGGTTCTTTGTCTTAAAACTAGAAAAAATTACTTATTCTAGAAGCTTGGTAGACTGCATAGATTTTTAAAGTGTCTCATAATGTACAGTCAAACCTTGTGATTAGAACAAGACAATTAGTCTGAATACTCAAATTGTGGTTAGTCTTATCAGCTACTACCAAGCTACTTGTTTGCTGTATTACTTAAACATCTGTGGGTTTGCATGATTGAGGAAGTAGTATAAAACTGAAATTATTCACACTAAGTTGGACTCTTCATCCTGGTTCAAGTAGTTACTTGGTTTTTTTTTCAGATTTAAGATGAGGAGGAGATTTGAGAACATATACTAATAATTTGCACAATTAATTTTCAAAGAAGAATGTATTGAAATTATCTTAGTTTTCCTACATGTAAATGTTCTGTGTTCTAGCTCACAGTTTGTTTTTTGTAGTACTGTACAACTAAAGCTTACATACCAATGTAAAAGAACCCATTTTATAACAAATTATTTTCAACAAGGTTTTTTTACATTTGGAAATCAAAAACCTCATAGCTTTAAATTGATAATTGTGTAGAAAAAAAAAAATACAGCACCTCAAAAAAAAAAGAAAAGACTGTTCAGTATACAGTATGGGTTGTAGCTAAGAACTTATTCTCTTCTGAAAGGTATTACTGCCATTTAGTCTTGCTAGTATTCCATAAATAGAAGGGCAGTAACCTTTTCTCACTAAAATAATTCTGCTAGTACTCTAATGGAAGTGGGCAAAACTAGTTGTAAATGAGGTACCTTAAAAAAGACATTGGGTACAAAGTGGTCTTGCAGCCAGTGATAGCTCTGTGCTTTCACCTAAAGAAGGAATCAGTCAAGAAAGTCAGCAATCTCTGTGGAACTACTGAAGAATTTTGTCACTTTAGATTCTCACAGTCTGGTTTCATGCACAACAAATGATCAGGTAGATGGCTCAGTCTGAATTTAGTTTCCCATAGCATGAGTCTCTGTAGAGGGGGGATGTCTGAAACAGGATCTCTGGAGAAACTACTGGGTGGAATTACTCCATGATGGGGAAAGATGGACATTTTCTGCCACAAGGAAGATGACTCCTACCCCATCTGCAGATTTGCAGCTGTGGAGCAGATTTGGGGCCAGTGTAGCAGAGGAGGGCTGGGAGCATCCAAGGCAGCAGAGCCTGAACTGCACTGAGCAGCAGGAGAAAGGGAGAAGTGGTCACTTCTGAGAGACTCCTGGCCCCATGTGCCATCCTGACCTGTTTTCTCTTGAGGTTTGTGCTTGCCTGGACCTCAGAGTCAGCATGTTGTTGACTTCTAAAGCTTGTCTGACCCTCAGGCCATTACCCACTGCTGCTCTTCTGTGTGGGGATCAACACTTCCAGAGGAGCTCTGGAAAGCATGGAACGTGACTCCAGCATGGCTCTGGAGGCAATTCAGGGGCACAGGTGCTCAAGTGGTGATCTCCGTCCTGCTGGTAAGGTTGAGGAGACAAGAAGGTGATTGGGAGTAGCCAGGAGGGAATCATGAACAGGAAATCATGGAACAAAGCTAATAACCCTCTGTGATCAGAGGACTGGCTCGGTGGATGAGGGAAGAGCTATGGAGACAGCTTATCTTGATTTCAGTAAAGCTTTTGATGCTGCCTTCTGCAACATGCTCATAGGTAAACTGCTAAGTACAGAGTAGATAAATGTGGCTGTTCTCAGTTCTTCTGTAGAAAGAACTGAGATAACTGGCCTGGGAAACTTAGAGGAGAGAATTGTAAACTATATTATTATCTTGCTTTGCACCTGTTATTTACAATAGCCTGTCCTTTGGGATGTTCTTGTTAACCTAGCGAGGCTGGTGATAAAAAGCTCACTGGTTTTCTACACAGGGGCATTTCTTATATAGGCATTTCTTAGAATAGGCTTTTTCTTAGAATGAAGCACCTGATAGAATAAAGTCTTGTTCTCTCACCTTCTGGGCCATGGAGTCTCATTCTGATCCTGGCACGACAGTGCTAACAGCCTCATCATACAACAAATGGCCATTACCCCATTACAACTAATGGTGTCCCCAATTACAACAGATAAATGGACAGCTTGGTTGAAAAGTGGCTAAACTCTTCAGGCTCAGTGAGTTGTGGTCAGCAACATGAAATTTAGCTGGAGGATGGTCAGTAGTGATTTACCCCAGGGTAAAAAGTGGGGCCAGCAGAAATTTGTGGCTGTCCTGAATGGTGGAACAGTGTGCTCTCAGCAAGTTTGCTTGCTTAAAACTGGAAGGAGTGCTTGATACAGCTGATAGTTGTACTGCTATTTAGAGAGACCTTGACAAGCTGGAGAAATGTGCCAACAGGAATCTCATGAAGTTCAGCAAATGGAAATGTAAAGTCTTGTGCCTAGAAAGGAATAACCCTGTCTCCCAGGACAGCTGGGGGCTGACTGGCTGGAAAGCAGCTTTGCTGAAAAAGATACAGGCTGTTCAGTTGGACAGAAAGGGGAAGAGAAGTCAGAAATGTTCACTTATGGCAAAGAAGGCCAACAGCATCCTGGGCTGCATTAGGAGAAGCGTTGCCAGCTGGCTGAGGGAGACTTTTCCATTCTCCACAGCACTGGTGAGGCACATCTGGAGTGCAATGTGGGGTTCCCCAGTACAACAGACACAGGGACACGCTGGAATAAGTCCAGTGAAGGGCCACAAAAATAATGAAGGTACTGGGCATTTCTCACTACATCATCCCAGTCCCTTAATTATCTTCATGATGCCCAGGATAGCCTGAGCCCTGTTTATGGCAAGGGCATGGTGCTAGCTCATGTAGATGTCCCATGATATGTCTTGCCTTTTGTTCTGGAATATCTGGTTATTACATCTTACTTTTTTCATTGAAATGATAATTATTTTCTTTTTCCCTGCTTAATTATTCATTACAGGTAGGCCTGGTAATATTATTCATAGGTAACATTGTTGAAATATTTGCCACCATTACAAAAGTACATTAAGTAATGCTCCTTATATAAGTAAATCTATTATGTGTTATCTTTACTGGAAGTATTCACAAAGGAAATCACTAATTAAACTATTAATAGATCCTTTGTAAAAGAATGGTGTGTGCTATTTTTAAAAAAGAAAGTGAAGGTAGGGTGATGATTCTTGGCTGTTTGAGAAAATATACAACATTTGTTCTTGTAGAGGTTTGTTGTTTTGTGTTAGCATTTAGCTGAACCACCACAATTAGTTCCTTAACTGAGGAATATCAAAATCCTTTCCTCATGCAGTTGTACTTAGATTGGGTTAGTTGGATCTGGAAACATGGTGATAACTGAGTGGATTTGGATTTATTTGTTGCTTAAATACTCTGTTAATTTCTGTGAAGTTAATTGAAATCATTCTGTGAAGAGAGAACTAAGGGACCTCAGGTCTGTTGGTTTTGTTATCTAGAATTAGAATATTATAGGATCAAAAAGGATGTTTTAAATTAGCTTTTAATACCACCAATCATGGAACAGAATTGGTACCTTTATATGGCTTAATATTCTGCAAAGAATTTCAGTGAAGAAAGTATGCATGATCTAGCAATGAGTTATCCCTTTTAATTATTTCTGAGGATTTTTCTCACTTTGATACTTAATCCTGTTGATACCTTTCTTCTTTATCAGTGATAGAATGAACTTGTGCCTTGAAAACAGCCTCTTATGTTTGCAAGCTCCTATCACATCTTCCTGCCACCTTCTTAATCCCAATTCTTCATTCTTTCTGTTGGTTATGTCTTCTAGATTTCCTTTTTTTTCGTGGTCTCATGTGGGATTCCTTTTCAGTTTGTTACAATTTGAAAATTCATGTAAATGACTGTTCATCTATAACAGGTCTATGGTGACTCCAGAAATATTTCTTCAGAAAATAGGACCACATTTCATTATTCTATAGGGGTTGCACAGAGTATTTGTGTATAGTGGGGGCTGTGTATCTATATGAATGGTGGAAGAGTGGATAAGAAAATGGTGAAACTTTTTATAACTTTTAAAAAATGTGTCTAAAAGTGCTTAAGAATGGGAGAGGGTTTGTTTGTTTGTTTGTTTAAGAAAATCCTGGAAACTGGTTAACTCTCCACTGATCAGAATCTATAACAATTTTGTTTATTTCTTCAGTGTTATGAATTCTAAGCTGCTTTTCTTTTTTTTTTTTCTGTTCCCTCCCCGCCCCACCTTGTCTCTGTAATTCACAGCTTTTGGAAATTAACTGGACTGGACTGACCAATCTTCTGGATGTTCCAGGACTGAAGTGAGTATATCTAAAGCAGTGTTTGATATATCTGCACCCCAGTAAAGCCCAGAAAATCTCAAGACCACCAATTCAATAGTTTCTAGGTTAGATGACTCTGAGCAGTTCTCTCTTAATGTAGAATTATATTAAATTGCTCAGTTTGAAGAAGGTAGTGATTTTACCATAGGTCAGAGCATGCCAAAAGTATATCTAGTAGGTCTTGTCAAAAATACTTTGAAAATATAATTTGTAATGTACTTATTTAAGTGTTCTCAGCCTTTCCAGAATCTTGTGAATCTCCTATCTGCCATCTCCTATGACAGCAGAGACAAAGAGCCTTCCTTTCATGGCAGTGGGTTCATGACATCTTGGTTCTTGGCTTTATATGCCAATCCATCTCTATTTGCTTGTGTAAAGGTAGTTAGAAATACTTTAAGATTATTCAAATTAAATAAAGTTTCTAATATCTTCAAGTGTTTACTTTTAAAGCTTTCAGTTTATTATGTGATGATCAAGTGGAGTAGCAAAAATGTTGACTGTATAAAGCTATAAAATAGCTTAGCATATTCAGAGCTTTTCCTAATACCACATGATAAAATCCCAAATTAAAAAGCATCAATAGAGGTGCAAATCAGGCTGCTTTCAATCATTACAAACCTGATAAAGTTAAATCCATGAATATATTCATATTTATCAGGTTTTAATAGTTACCCAGAGGCTTTTTAATATGGATACAATGGCAAAGGAGATAATGGTGGATCTGATACACACTTGGAATTTGTGACTACCCCTTTTATTAGATCCCATACTCTCAAGAGTTGACTGACTCTAGAATTTTTTTTATTGTTTCAAAACAGGAGTTTGAATTCAGGTATTAAATTAATCCCTGAGTAATCAATTTCATGACTGAAGTGGGTTTTGCTTTGCTTAGACATATGAAGCCATTACATGGAATCCCAGCTGAACAGTTTGAAATTAGAACTTGCATTAAGTAGGTTAATGGCTGCAAGAATTGCTCATGTTTCAAGCCTGCTTCTGTCTCTGAGGAAAGAGGTTTTCTTGATGAGAGAAAATGGCTTCCAAAATACAGCTCCTGAGTAATAATTTGGTCTTTTGATATAACATGACTAAATTTACATTTAGTGCTTAACTTTACTAGGCTCCTGAGACTCACATCCTGCTACATATTTGCCTGACTGCAAACACAAAACCTCAGATGAAAACAAAGTCTCACTAAATATCTCAAGTTTATGGTTTCCAGAGCAACCAAACTTGGCCACGTATGCACAAACCAGTGCCATCTAGACGTGGTATGGTTTCTATAGTAACTGTAACTGAGGTGACTCATGCTCTGCCTTGCCAAGAGGTTTCTTTAGTGCTGTGTTTGTTTTCCTTATCTGTATAGATAAGTTGTGTATTTTGGTCTGACAACCTGACATATTGTAGTTGTTATAAACTATGATGAACAAGAGGTTGCTGCCACCACAGGTTCCTTTTTAGTCCTGTGGCTGTTGGCTGCACACTCAACTGCTTATTTGTACTCTGTTTGCAAATGTCTTCTGCTAATTGAATTTCAGCATTAGCTGCTGGAAGCTTCCCTGTCAGCTGTTAACAGTTTTTTCATTGCTTTTCCTATATGACTCCACAAGGAGAAGGAAATACAAGTAATTCATATTTCATCATTAGTAAAGCTTGCAGAGAAGTGGAATTAAAATCTCTGTGTGAGGAGGAACCAGGCTGTGAGAATACTCAGGTGCTTTCAGGAGGGGATGTGGATGATGGGAAGATGTTGGGGTTGCTTGAGATACTGTGAAAGCATGCTATGCAGTCAGACATCTGCTGTCTCTGCAGTATGAATAAAGACAGTGCAGGAAAAATACACAACTGATAAAACTGATAAAAATTAAGTAGAGCTAAGCAGAGAGCCATACAAAAGAGTAGTCAGCTAACAAATATTCTTCTGCAATGAAATTGAGCTTTTGAAGACAGTCTAATAAACAATATGAAACATTGCACGCTTCTTTCATTTTTTTAACTGAAAAAATAATTGTACATAGAATCATTGACTAAAGTTTTATGATCTTAGGAAGCTGGTTTTTTTATGATGCATCAACATAAAGGTTTATATTAATGCATCTTTCTCTGTTGCTTGCATTGTTTTGTCTCTGTTTTCCATAGATCAGACCACTTACTTCAGAGAACAAAAAAATGCAAAAGATTGTCATTTTTGCCTTGCATTCATGAAGAATACTTTGCATCCAAGAGCACCTCAGCTGGCCAATGATAGATGAGATATAAACAGTTTGAAAGGATCGTGTTGTTTTAGATTTCATTTAATTCATTAGTTAGTTGCATACAATCTTAAGTGTTGTTTTCAGCTCCCTATATTCAAATTTAGGGTATCTGCTACCTTCTAGGAGCCCAGTTTCTCTGTGTAAAACTTGGTGAAACTTCATTAATGCTGCCTCATTTTTCTCAGGTGTTTTTGTGAAATTCAAGTAGCAATGTTGGGATAAAATTAGGAGACTGACCTCTGGAATCAGAGTGGGGGTTTGGTTCTGGCATAAATTAGGATTGTGAGTCCTGCCAGTGCTTGGGCTGTGTTTCCTTCTCTTATTTAAGGAGATTTGCTGTAGCTCTCTCTGAACATTAGTCAGTCTTGAACCTTATGCTAGTCTGGAGTAGGTTTATTTATGCCTGTGATCACAAAGTCTGTGATCTTAAGGAAGTACTAGAGAAGAGCAGGGCAGCCTTTCTTTGAAGGCAGCTCTGGTACCAGCGCTTTCCTTGCACTGCTCCTTTGCTTTCTGCACCCTAGCTCTGTTGGTTTTCTCCATTAGTCATCTGTTCTTAAGGGACTGAGCATAAAGGCAGAGCTTTCTCTTCTTGCCAAGTAGGGACACTAGCAAAAGCAGGAACAAAAAAGCTTACCTGATCTCTATACTAGAGTTTTGTCATTAGACTTGCGTTTTGAAAAGTGTGATTGTTGCTTGTGTAGTTACCATCACCTCAGCTTGGGTTTGGTTTTTCTTTTCCTTTTCATGTTAAGACTGGTTGAGATGCTTATCTTCAATTTTTTGTCAGCTCTTAACAAAATAATGAATTCTGTTTTCTTGGCTCATTTCAGAGAGTTTAGCATACATAAATGGAAAGCTAGATGTTTGGCAAAATGAAACTTCAAAATTTGAAAAGCAATATGTTAAAATGATGGCTGAGTGAAGCTACTCTTCAGATAACATGATTATCTTGTAGTATTTGTCTTAAGATTTACTGAAAGTGAATTTCTGGGGTTCACATAGAATGACAATCTCTAATGTGATTGGATAAGCCCTGCTTGAAAGGGGGAGGGAAAGGAAGACTCTTTAGGGCACATGTGAACTAACTCAGAAGCAGAGAGGAAACTTTTTTCCTCTGAGCAGTATCTTAACATTATCCACTGTTTATTCTTTCTAACCAGTAGCCTGCACAGACCTGTCTGTTGATTTTGATGCAGCCTTGAGCTCCTTCTGTTCCTGTTGTTCTGAGCACCATTAAAAAGTCAGCCATGTTCCATCATGTATTGTAGTTATCTGGATTTACAGTGGAAGTGGGCAGCCAAGGGGATGCAGGCTGTTCAGGTTGCAAATCTCTGGCATGAGAATCAGTGTTCATTTCTAGTGGGCCAGATTGTATTTAATGGGTTTGTTCTGTTGCCCATCTCTAGCCTAATGTAAATTGCTCACCACTACATTTTCTTTCCAAATGAAACTGTAACATGTATCACATTTCACTGCAGCTTTTGTGTTTTTCTATGCTAGCTCCTGAGTCAGAGCTATTCCTAGCTACAGATTCAGTCTTAGAAAAACTTCACAAGGTGCTCACACACAAGTGCTTCACCACAAAATGTTCAAAGTAATCAAACATCATCTGCATCTTGATTTCCCAAAGACTGTAAAAAGGAAATCGTGGAGTGTATTTAGGAGGAGAAATTGCAGCTCCACCAGCTTTAGTGAGAAAGCACCTCTGCAGTTCAGAGTATCTTAAGTATTGTTGTAGTTACCTTTCTGAACCTCTGTACATCCTCCTGAGCCATCCTAGGTACTTGTGTTCTGTGTTCTGCCTTTTGCCTGGTAGGCAATTTCTGTAACCAGTGCTGTTGGTCTGACAATGATTTGTTGTCAGTTCAGACCTGAGCTGGGTGACCTTGTAGCTTAGGAAATTGTTCTCTTCTCTGTGTTTGTGGAGGGGTGTGGGGTTGGGTTTTATGTGATTCATTACCTGTGTGGTTGCACTGCCACTCCCTTTTCACTGAACAAAACCAGTTTTGCTTCCCTAGGCTACATTTTACTCAGCCATGAGCTTGTGTTCTGTGTGTCTGTGGTTTAAGTGATGGTCCTCCCAGCTCAAGAGGACAACTGGCTTCATAACAATATGGGAATGGGTAGCCAAACTTCCAAGGACAGATAAATCATTATTGAAGTACAAAAGTAATTAAACAGTTACCATCTGCTTGGTTATGTGCATTAGAGGCAAGAGAACTTATGCAATATCCTTTTACCCAGGCTGGTTTTAAAAGGCAAGGGTGAGGGGGAAATTTGGCTGTGGCAGAAAAATGGGAACTTTATATTCATCCCTGCGGTTTTTGCTGTTCAGTGTCAGCTGCTTCCACCTGGTGGCCGTTTGGGCAAGAATCCTTTATTTGAAGTTTACAAACCAGATGTGTCTTCTGCTCTCCCAGGAAGGCAAATATTTTCTCTGTTTTGGTTGTTAAACAGCAAAAGGAATATTTTTTTGAAGTAACTGAGCATTCTTTTCTCCAACAGTGGCTTATCAGATACAATAATATTGGATATAATATCCAACTACTTGGTCCTTCCAAACAGAATTACAGTCCCCCTTGTCAGTGAAGTGCAGATCGCTCAGCTGCGGTTTCCTATACCAAAGGTAAGCAAGGTTCTGTTAACAGTGGTAATTGGGCATTTATTTTCTTCTGCAGTAACTGTTCAAGGTAATCTGGGTGAACTTTGAAATACAGTTACTGCAGTGGTACAAGTTGCTGTGAATTTGATCACTGATAATAATTGATTTAATTTATAAACAATTTCTGTGAAGTTAATGTTTCAAAAGAACACCAAGAAAGATTTGTTTATTTATTTATTTATTCTTTTTTGTTGGAATCTTAAACATATTACTTTTACAATCACTAGATTGCTACATTCTAGTTTAACTGTATAGATTTAAAAAAAAGTAGCGTGTGTTTTATATTATCATGGAAAATTACTATTAGTGTGCTTCACTAAACAGTTGTTGCTGTTTTTTGCTACTCACTTCCAGAAACCTGGTATTTAATGATGTAACTGGCATGTTTCTGATGGCTGATGAGAGTTTTTCTTTTCAGGAGTCTCTTGAGTGCTAGGTGTGTTGAGTGTGTGGATCATCACTGGTATCTTCTATTTACAGTATGTGGGTCATCACTGATATCTTCTATTTACAGTATCTTCTATTAACATTCATGTTAAGGAAAAGGGCAATGGAAATTATAAAACATCTGTTGTGTAAATTGTGATGACATGGAAGCTTTCAGGTTGCTATACAAACTCATCTTTTCCTTTTTCAGGGTGTTCTAAGGATACACTTTATTGAAGCTCAGGACCTGGAGGGGAAAGATACTTACCTAAAAGGGATTGTCAAAGGAAAGTCAGATCCTTATGGAATCATCCGTGTGGGCAACCAAATTTTCCAAAGCAAGGTCATCAAAGAAAATCTCAATCCAAAATGGAATGAAGTTTATGAGGTATAACTAATAAAAATAACCTTGTTGTATGTTCTTCTTTACAGAAGAAACAAAAGAAGAAATATCCTCTTTCTTTTGTTAAAGAGGTTATTTTGGGGATGTCCTTAAGGAGCTTCTTGATGTCTCCCTCTAGAAGCCCAAAATTCTGTAACAAAACAGAAATTCTCTCTTGATTTATATACGATTTTTTTTCCCTGTCTAGACTGAGTATCAGTAATTCTGAAAAAGTGGTTTTGGCTTTTAGAGCCAACATTGACAAATTATATCTGAAAAGCTCTTAAAATTGCTCTACTCATTAAATTGCAATTTTTTAAAGCATTTTCTTACTGATGTATTTTATTATACAAAGGTACTGCAGCTCAGTGTTTTACTGTTATTATGCCATTTAACCAAGCTGGTCATCTTTACTGATAATGCCCTCTCACTGAACTTCCAGGCCTTAGTGTATGAACATCCAGGACAGGAGCTAGAAATTGAGCTCTTTGATGAGGATCCAGATAAAGACGACTTCCTGGGAAGGTAAATTTATGGAAAATATGTTTGTAGGTATTGGAAAGAGATGAAATACTGTAATTTTTCTTCAATTGTTGTTTTTATTTTGTTGCAGTTGTTCTGCTATCTAATTGCATTTATAAATCACTTGTCTTGGTAGTAAGTAATTCCCTAACTACTTCATGTATGTAAATACATTTATATGTAAATGTGCTTGTGTGTGTATATACACATCCATATGTTTACATCTTTTCTGAAGAAAGCAGGTGAGTATTGTGGGTACCCAGAATTGTGCCCTACCTTCTTCAATGTTTGTGAGCTAGCACTAAGTCTTAATTCTTTCCTCAGGCAAAGTTCATATAGTTTTATAACTCTTTATCTTCTTCATCTTCATAGCTTCTAAATGACTGTCTCGAATTTATTTTTCTCTTAAGATCTGGTCTTAACTATTTGATTAAAGAAAAATTTTGCTGTAATGCTTTTGTGAACATGAATCACTCTTTGATTCCATAGGCTGTAGGTGTTTTCTCATAAACATTTCAGGGTTTCAGACAGCTTCTTTCTCCAGTAATTTGTCACCTTTATTTCTTGCAGAGTTCTGGAACTTCCCATTGTTGCTTTCCATATAGATTAGAGCTCCCTTACCTTTCCAGCTCCTTCTCTCTTAACAGGAGCAACAGTACCTACTTCTCATTAAAATAAAGAAGTAGGTAGTACAAAGGCTTCTTTTTCTTTGCACTTCCCTAATCTTACACTGAAGTGATGGTAGGAGGAAGTGACATAATGTATACATCAGTACTAGTAAAATAAAAAGCCAGACAAATGTTCATGCACTGGCATGCAGTTGTCTGCTCTGTTTAATTTTTAGCAGATTCATTCCCTGCTACATTTTTAGCTTGTGTGAACTAGAACTCTCCCAGACACTGCCAAAGCATGAATTTGGTCATAGCATACGTCCAGGTGCTATTTCCAGTGGGTAGTTTGGATGTGCTCTCTGTTTTGAGAGTTGGGTCATATATATGTAAGTTATATTGTGCCAGTTGCCCTTGTAGCTCCAAAATGGGGTCAGGTGTAGGCATTTTTCTGTCATCCTGCACTCACCTTTGCTCAGCCATTTCATTTCCTGCTTCTTTTCTGAGGTGCGAAAAGAATAATATTCTGCTCTTTTGATCTCAGTGGATATTCAACAAGCACAGGGTGGTGCTTGAGCTCTGTGCTACATCTTTTATTTCTTGGCTAAAATACTACTTCTTTTTCTCCATTTTTCTAGTTTGATGATTGATTTAATTGAAGTTGAAAAGGAGCGTCTTCTAGATGAGGTAATCAAGTTCAGTAAGTTTTGGTTTAACAAGGCCCAGATGTTGTGCATGGAGTTGTTCTTGCATTAATTTTTCTTGGGCATCGTTCCTGTATGTGCAAGAATAACCTTAATGCTGTAGAAATAGATGCCCTGATGATCAGTACAGTGGTTTAAGAGATATCTAAACTGGTGAAATCTGAAAAATAATTACATTCTTTGTCAGTCTCGGGGTTTTAAGGCTACTCCTATGCAAATGCAAAAAATAGTAACTTAGATATTTGGTGAGAAGGTTTTTTGGCAAGGGAATAGTTAATTGCTAGGCAGAGTAATTTTTGTCTATATGTAAGAGAGATTTTATAGGAACATTGTGCACGGTTTGTTTTCCCAGAACATCTTTACAGAACTTGAAGAATTTTCTTGGTATATTAAAGATGCTTTTATCATATAACGTAGAAGTTTGTCTGGGTGGTTTTATCATTCTGTGTTGTAATACTTTATGAAAAAGATGACATTTTAATGGACCAGGTCCTTTCAGGTTATGTGGACTTCAGCTCTGAGAGATTCTAGACTTTAGTGTTTCCTAAATGTCCTGAAAAACCAATTGCAATCATATATTTGTTTGCCAGATTATTTCACGTTACTTTGCTTAATTTTCAGTGGTTTACTTTGGATGAAGTGTCCAAAGGAAAGTTGCATTTAAAACTGGAATGGCTCACATTGATGCCAACTGCTGACAATCTAGACAAGGTATTAAAGAAACACATTACTTTCATTCTAATCTTGTTTTGGGGTGATTTTGTTGAATTTTTGTTTATTTGTTAAGTATGTAACCAGTTCTCTACCTGCTGTGAATTTGGAGAAACCTGTAGCTTTATTCCAAGCTGTCTGTCTTTATCAAAATCTCAAACCAGTCATAAGTGTCAATGGTGTAAATGAGATTTTCAAATGCATGCATTTTGTGGTTCTCTTCTTTTCTCTTAATGTTACTGTTTAGGAATATCTGCTGACATTTCATTAGTCAGGGAGATAAAGCTGGATATGATATTACAATCTGTCCAATCTAAAAATAATAAGTAGGAAATGGGATGCAAATTTCCATGCAAATGATTTTAAAATGTCTGTATGAGTCTTGAAAACTTACTTTTTATGCTTCATGTTCTGAATTTGTGAATGTTTGCTCTTTGGGAGATAGTTTTTTGGTTTGGGTTTTTTTTTTTTTTTTCAGAAATGGGACAGAAGTAGTAATACTTGGTTTCCAGGGATGCTTACAGTGTGTTTTTGTTTAAGGTGCTAACAAGCATTAGAGCTGATAAAGACCAAGCCAATGATGGGCTTTCATCTGCATTGCTTATTCTGTATTTGGACTCAGCAAGAAATCTGCCTGTAAGTTACGTTCTCATGGATTCCCTTTTGACACAGAGTCTCTTGGGTACTCGCAGCATGTCTTGCTTGGTGGTGTGACACTGCTTTACTAACACACATTGTGCCATCTTCTCTATAATTCCTCTCCTGTCAAGACGTGTAATGTAAGGTCCACTTTTTTAGTAGCATAGTATTTAGCTATGTATTTAATAAAACATTATTCTTTAATCAGTGTTGTTTTTCTTTAAAGAATGCTCCTTTCCTGGACTTGAAAGGCTGCATGTTTTTATTACATGATGTTTTCCATAAATAGTATGGGATTAGCATGAGGAATTTTAAGGAACTAACTGGGAAAAAACCCACTTCCATAAGTTCAGGTAAATTTGCTTGCTTTGGCTTAGGCTGTCACTGGAGATTTGAAGGTACTGAAGTCCTCATCATGAAATCAACACTGTACAGTTGATGTTACAGTGCCAGAATACTTGCACGAGATTTCTATCAGATTGTTTTTTGCAGGGTGGTTTATTTGCTTGTGCAAAACGTAGAAATAAACCATGTTCTCTCTCTCCGTGATTTATCCTATGGGGCTGTGAAATAACTTGTTTTGGAGTTTATTTCAGTTTAGTAAAGGACTGTTCCTGGTTGTAGTTGACAGCAGTAATAAAGTTAACCCTACCATAAAGAGATACATGAAGCTTAACTGAGTTTTGCTGGTCTTCAGCATTGCTATAGATGAAAGGTTCTCAAAGTGATGACTAAAATATTCGTCAGAGAATACAGTTTTCAAGCTTTGGATATTTTTTTTTGCATGCTTTTTACAAATCTGTCTGCTGAAATTTAAGTTAAAATTAAATTAAATCAGAGTGGTAACAAATGAAACCTTAGTAGCCCAAACAATTTACATGACTGACTAGTGATTTCATGTCTGTTCCAGGGTGTATAGAGCAGAGTTTGGAAGCAGTATTTCTAGGCTATTTTAAAAGCTAAAAAGACTAATTTGAAATAGATTCTCACATTTTCTTTTTAGCCTCACTGTATATTGAATTCAGGCAAAATTTGTAACTTAGCAGAAAAAAGAAAAATAATTACCACAGTACATAGTAAGCAGTAACAACAGAATAAAATTCTGGTGTGCTTAGCAAATCAGTTTCAGAGTACTGCAACAAATAGAAAAAGTCTGTCTGCCATCTGTTTTGTGTACTAGATTCAATTGAACCAATTTATGTACCTTCTTGTTCAACTATTGAATTTCTCTGAAACAGCTACAAATTTAATATGTTTTGGTAAAATATACTAAAGCCTCTTATTTAAAATAAATGGTGTAAAGTTCTGTCATACACCAGTTCCAGTCTTTTCCATACAGCTTTGATTCTCTATGTTACATTCTTCAGCAAATACTCTGAGGCTTCGTAATAAATTAAATTTTTTATTTTAAACATTCTCTAACATTGTCTCTCTCCTTTGGAAAGATTAGATTGCAAGTCTTGAGTTCTCCCTATTTTTGCAGACAGTATTTTAATTTCAGTGCATTTAATCAGTAGATCTCTAAACTCTAGGGCACAGAGGGGGGGAATTCTTTGCACAAAGCAGATCAGTTAGGAAATTTGGGAACAGCATCCCAAATTTCCTATTGCTGCATCTGATATTCTGTCTACAGGGCAAGAATTGCCTGGGTGGGTTGAGAATGGTGGTAACAGTGTGGCACTTGTTTAATCCTCTTACTTTCTTCTTCCTCTACCAGCCCAGAAAAGCACTTGCAACAAATGACTCAGTATTTAACTTCAAGTAATTTTCTTTCCAGTGTTGTAAAGAACATACTAGAAAGTAACATGGAACAATTGCAAATTCCTTGTACAAGTTTACTACAGTAGAATAATATGATAGTGTGTTAAATCAAATTTATCAAAACCAGAGACCAAAAGGCTTCACAATTATGTCAAATAGGGGGGAAATACCATGGGAAGATTTTTTTTTATGCAGGAGAACTGAAAAGGGTCCTGTACATTCTAGGAAGAAAATGTCATAGAGCTTCTACATGAACTGCAGCGAATTGGAATAAACTGAGCTTTTTATGGCCATAGGATTCTAATATGGAGCAACATTTACAAGACTAAACATGAAATTTGCTGGTTTCTCATGTTTTGCTCAAGTTCAGTGGTAGGGGTTGTGTAGAGCAATAGCAAATTAATCTATTGGATTGTTTACATTTATGGAGAAGAGAGAATTCAAAGAAAATGAAAGATTAAAATTACACTGACCCTTATTAATAGTATGAAGACTTTTGTACACAAATTTAACATTACCGTGAAATGTTTTCTTCATGACTAATTACTTTTTATTACCTTGAAAATTGCCTTAAGTGAATGCTTATCACTGGTACATTTTAGATCATGCCTTCAGCCTGGCTTTGTTCTAGTTACAGTGTTGAGTCAGCCCAACACAGGCCTTTCTTTTGCACAGGTACATCATAGTTGTGAGTTTCTGGCACACTGACATGATTTATCTGAAAAAGAAATAGAAATGGTGTAGCAGGCTGGTCTCTAAGTTAGTAAACATTAGTTGGATCTGCCATATAAATCTGAGCTACCAAGAGTGAGCCTGGAAAGTGGGTTAATATATTTGAATAATTAATTTTTAAAAAATTCAAAACACATTCCACCTTGCTGTGCTACAGAAAGTCATTTAATGGATGAAACTATTTGTAATGACAAATATTTACTTTTTGTTACCTGCTGTTTTCTCTGGAATCCTTTGACTATTTTCCTTAACTTTTCTGTGTAGTAAAGCTGCTTATGCATTCATTCTGCCACAATCCCATCACTCTGCTTTCTCCTTCCATTTCCATCTTCCTAAGAGTATCTACGAGGGAAACTTTGGGTGTGGATACTTAAAAGAGAGGAGAGCATCGGGACTAGTCTTTTGTGAAAACACTACCTCACTCTATAGAGCACTATTTGTGAGTTCTCTGGTATTGTTTGTATTGTACCTTTTCTCTGCCAGAGTGTGGATTAGTGCTACTAAAGCCACTCACTCTAGTGGAATGAGAGCATGCAATTTGTTTTCCTGCATGGTTTCAACAAGTGTGCATTGTTTTTGTGCTATTTTTATTGCATTTTAAAGGCTACTTAAATTTCATTGATCAGCATATCATTGGGTAAGTAATTAAACTTTTATGATAAAAAACCCAAGATAAGTTTGTTGTAAAAGCACTTTACATTTAACTTAAATTGCTGATTCATTGAGAAATAAAATGAATAATGTACAAGCACACTCTGTGCTGGTTAATTGTTGGCTTTTATTGCAAAGAAATTAAAATAATAAATATTGCAACCAATAATTTCTTTAAAAGGTGACACACTCAATGTTTGTAAGAACTTGCAACCTCTCCACATTGGTTCAAGTTGCTTTAAAAATGGGTGCAGTTCTTTGTGCTTCCCAGACTATAAATTCCCTTGTAAATTCTATCTCACTCCATGATGCTCCTTGTTTTGCAAATTCCCAAGCTCCTTTTCTTTTTTTGAAATCAGTCTGTAGTTGGGAGAATCCAGGCTAGGGTGAACTACCAAGTAATATTTTTTGCTTGAAATTAATGTTACAAAACTATTAAAAACTGATGAGCCTCTGAGTATCTTACACTTAAATCTGGAAGTACAACCTTGGTATATTCAAAAAGACTGAGAATCTGTTCAGAATAAGTATCATTTTGCCAGAGAGAGGTGGGTTTGTCTTTGGAAATTGTGCAGATAAATTTGTAAGTGGCTGGCTTCATCATAATCCTTGTTTTTAAAACACCTTTCCAAAGCCCAGCAAAATCCTTTCTGTTAGTTTCTCTTCAGAGGTTAATTTTAAAGTATCTAAAAAGTTATAACCATTCTATAATCTTGTTAAAAATTAATAAATGAGAAAGACAATTTATAACCTACAGTTCCATCATCTTGGTGTTAAAACTGTTAAGGAGTTGCTGTTTCTTTTAGTTATACTAATCACTTTAAAGTTATTATTATTTTAAAAAATCAAAATGCTGTATTAAGGATGCAGCCCTGATGGTTTTTTGTGGATCTGAGGATCTTTGTGTTAAGCCAGGTTGTCCATGTAGAGCATTTATTTAGAAATCAGACAAAACTTTGCAAATCCCTGAATTGATTTGTGAGTCAGAGTGGAACAGCAACTGTTCAAAGAAAGCTGGGTCTGGATTCCCTTCTACAGCCTTGGGAACTGCCTGGCTCTGCAGTATCCTGGGGGCTGACCTTGCTGCAAGAGGAGGAGGGTTGTGGCTGAAGGCCAGGGGAGAGGAGAGGTCTGTAGTAGCCCAGGGATAAAACCAGCTTCAGCAGCCCTGGATCTGCACTTGTTCCCAGGGCATCCTTGAACATGGGCTGTTCTACAAACATTCACACCTGCAAGGTCAGCCTCTGACTAACGTGTACCATGAGGTACTGGGGAAGTGTTAAAAAGGGAGCTCTCTTCCTATGGGGAGAGGAAAATTCTGAGTGATCTCTGTTCCTTTCTAGATAGTTTATTGACTGCTGCAAATCCAGGTTTGTGGCACCAAGACATTTACCCATCTAAATGTGATTTAGCTGAAGTTAAGGCATAATAATTGTGTTAATTTAGTTTCCAAAAGTAACACCAGTTTTATGACAATCAATAGTTCATAACAATTTTGGTGTCTATGTAATATTTAAATTATCCATATTTTAAATGAGCTCTTAGAGGTAGTGACTGTCTTCTTATGCAGTGAGGATGCACTCAGAGATACCCCAAGCATCACTTAGTGAGTCAAAAGAAGCAATAAGTCATACTCCAGAGCATATTGAATCAGGAGCTGGCTGAATAACAAACCAGTTTGTTACTTTTATAATTTATGGGTTTGTTATTAGGATTTACTGCAAATGCCACTGGCTGTTAGAGAATTCCACTGTGTCATTATCAGTGTATTTCTTGGATAACCCGTCCTCTTTTCCTGTTACTGCAGAGACACTCAGAACCATACCAAGACTATTTTGACAGCCAAAGCAAGACCTTCCCTTTTTATATTGAGTATCCCCTTTTCTCCTCTGAGTCTCCTTCCTCCCAGCCTTTCAGCCACCATCTTCATGGACCTTCAGCTTCTTCCCTTGAAACCTGAGGCCTGGCTTAAACATATTTGCCCCAGCTGATGTCCCTCTTGGCCTATCCCTGCTATGATTCCAGAGGAATTGAGATATGTTCAATATCCAGGAGTCAGTGGTTGCCTGCCCTTATGTATGATCACATAGATTTGATTTTGACTTCTAAAATTCTTTGCAATAATAATATAGGAGGGGAAAGATTTGTATTGAATATGCAGGTGCAAATAGGAAGAAAAAAAAGTTGAATGGCAGTTTAAGATCCAAAATGAATTTGGTGAATTGTAGATGCCACCTGACAAAATCAGGTACTTCGCTGTAGAGGACAGTCATTGCATCCTTATAAATGTGGGCTGGAAATAGAAAGAAAGAGATTTGAAAAGAGATCTTTCTACAGAAAGAGTTTTGTAGTCGTGCTGTGTAATATTGTTATGAAAGAAAACACTGTACTCTATGTAGAAAAGAGGAATGCAGCCTGTGAGATCTGTGGCCGAATCCTTTTGTTCTACTTCGCCGTTCCCAAGGCCCTGATCTTGGCTGTAGCAATTTAAGGTCTGGAGCACAGCCCTGATGATGAGAGAGACAGTAACCATGGCTAGCAGAGGGAGTTCAGCCTTAGGAAATAAATCATGGAACCACAGAAGGGTTTGGGTTGGAAAGGAGCTTAAAGATCATCTCCTTCCAACCCCTCTGCCATGGGCAGGGACACCTCACACTAGCCCTGTTCAACCTGGCCTTGAACATTCCCAGGAATGGGGAATCCACAGTTGCTGCAAACAAAGTGACACTTTTATCTTCGTCAGAAAACAGGGAGCAGTGCTTAAATTCCAGCAAAGAATGTACCTGTTGAGCATTTAAAAATTCCCTAATGAAGAACAGTTAAGCATGAGCTCCAATGAGGGGCAGTTAGTTTCAATTAGTTTCAACTAGGGATAGTGTGCAGTCTCCATCTCTGAAGTTCTGTAAGTACAATACTAAGTTTCTAATGTATCAGATAAATAACTGTGGACAATTCCTTGATTTTGTTTTGAGAAATATATTAAAAAAAATACCCCACAAAAGTAGTCAAACCTTATTTCTGGTTCTCTCAAGTTTAAGAGTTGGACTTGATGTTCCTTGTGGGTTGCTTCCAGCTCAAAATATTCTGTAATTTGGTCCTGGATATTGTAGGTTCATTCTGAAATAGAAATTTTCAAGCAGGATGCCAGGAATCTTTGGAATATTTTGGCCAACTGGAGTATATGACATCCCAAAAGAAATTGCAAAATAATATTTCTGCATAAAGGTTAAATCTCTTCAAATTTTAGTCACTTAGATTTTCATTTCAGAAAGGCATTTCTTTTGGCAAAGCATTAATATCAGTTCCTGTTTATAAACCATAGAATATTTTAAAAGGCCACTATGCAATTTTTTTATCGTCACAATCTACAGCTTCTAAAACAGAATTCTCTCTTGAAACAAAAAAAAGTCCCTAAAGAAAAAGCTAGCCATAAGTACACTAACTTGAATTCTGTTTTATTTACAAATCTTATCTTCTGAAATGATTTCTTATGAATTGAATGCAAATTTCGCTAGACATTATTGTGTCACTTTAAGAACAATATATTAATTTAAAAATAAAATTCTAAAATTTCCATATTTAATGGAAAGCAGTCAGAGGTTTTGTCCTGCTTAGCCAGTTTAAATTGCTGTTTTTACTGTATTTACATGTCTTCATTCAACTGAGTAAAGTAGCAGACCTTCATTCTAGTTAGCATGCAGTGTTCGCATCATTTTTCTGAAGAGGCTTAAAGAACTTTGACTTTTATAATGATATAAGTCCCTACCAATTAGGTGTTGTAATTTCTCCCATAAAAGGATTCCTTTGCATAATTACTTGACTTATCATCAGAAAAGCTTCTGAGTTTGAAAATATGCTCAACCAAATTCTAAAAAGGTTCATTCAGAAGGTAGTTCATAGGGCATCAGGCATCAAATAAAAATATTTTGTGAATTATCTTTATTAGGATAAAAAAATGAGCAGAGAAATACAAGCAGACTGAAATTGGGTATATTAGTTTTAAAGCAGAATAAAAATATCCAGAGGAGAAGAGGAAGAAAAGCTTAGTCAGACTTTTTTGTTGTTGCAGTGGTCCTTCATTGTTTTGTTTGAAAGATGTTGTTTGGGGTTTTTCTTTGTTTGTTTGTTTGTTTGTTTTTGTTTTTTAGGTTGATTATTTTTCCCTGCTTTATCCTCTGTTGTCATGTCATAATTAATTAACCTAGTAAAATTGCTTCATTGCATGTCTTATTAACCCTTCCTATGTTCATTCTCTCCTGACTTAAAAGAATAATCCATTAGAATTTAACCCTGATGGCTTGAAGAAGGCTGCTGTTCAGAAAGCCCTAAAGGTAACATTAATATAGTTGTCCATTTAAGGTTACAAAAGTAATTGGAAATGCACGAATGCCTGCAGCACTCTGCTTCCAGCACTGGATGGGATTTCTATTGCCAGATACATATTTAGTGTAATTCTGTTTTACTGGAATTTACTTTCAATAAGCCAATGTCAAGATGTTGTTAAAATACTGTGGTCCGTGGTAATTTGAACTCTAGATCAGATCAGTGGAGTAGAGGCTGCTTGAGAAGACTGGGGAGAAGTGCTGAGAACTGATTTGTAGTAGTAACTAAAGAATGAAGCTGACATGAAAGCTAAGACATCTTTCACATACTGGGTGATACCTTATCACTCAGCTCTGAGTGATTGCCTTGGAATAATCTTATTCCTGCTAGATGTTTTTAGTAGGTTTTACATCTTTTATATGACTGCTAAAGAAATTTAGGCCAGCTTTTTGGTAGGCAGATTTGGAAAGGGCTAATGCTCAGCTGGAGGAACGTGAACAAGAGACAGACTTTAATAGGCTGTCAGTACCTGGTGTTAGAGGTACATTATGTGTGTGTGCACATTGCTACCTGCTTAATTTGAATTAAAATTATTCCTATTTACTTATCAGTGTAAGTGACAGGGTCTTTTTGTCAACTCCTGTAGTTTCATCATTTTATGAAGAAAGTTTCAGGCGCCATTCTGTGGACAAAGGAAAAATGAAGATAATGTCATCTACCATTTTAAAACACCATCAGTTGCAGTGTAATATGGCTTTCTTTCTGTTCTGTAAACCTTTGTATTTGGTTTCATTTGAGAGCTAAATTTTTTTTTGTTAGAAATCATAAAAAAAGAAAGGCAGCATTCATCCAAGAAAGGAGTGCTTTCTTAACAGCTTTGTTTCTAAAGGAAAGTATGGTTCTAAGATTAAAGTTTAGAATTATTAGTGGAAGTATGATGTCCAAAATGTAAGTTCAGATCAAAAAAATACATCTAAATGATGCACCTTCTTTATTTAAAAATAGAAAAGATTTGAATCACTTGGTTGTAATTGTGACCTTACATGCATCAAGAAGATTTTAACTAACTTTCTGTTGATATACCTGATTTTCCTACAGGGTAGAACTCAAAGTAACCACGTATCCTACATTTTCTAGGCTTTTAAAACTGCATTAACACCCGCTTGAGATGATTAACTTTCATGTCTAAATTTTCTTTCTGAATTGATTTTTTTTTTTTTGTTAGATTAAATTGAAATTCATGAAAGAAACATATAGCTGGAATGTTCCTTTGCATATATAATTTGTTTCTAAACTGATGTTTGTTTTTACAGTTTGATGTAATACTGTACAGCTGGTGAGCAAGGCTCAGATATGGCAGATGGTTGATTCTCTAATAAAGAGTATTTGGTAAACTGTAGAAATATTCCTCACATACATTATAGTGCATATTCTTTCTCCCCCAAAATGAAAAGTAGGGAACATCAGTGTTGGATACCAGATCCAATTTAATAGTTCTACAGCACTGTATATAAAGTTCCTGAGTTTGTGCTTTCCTCATATCTTTCATCTGCATGCAGTATTCATTTCATAGTTTTAACTATGCTTCATTAGCTTTGGGGATTGTAATGCTCATTAAAAGATAAGAATTTGCATCTTACCAGTTTCATTTAAAGAAAATGGAAATGAGTCTAAAACTCCTGCTTATTAGTAGCATTTTGCTGCGGCATATTCAGGCAGTTGGATGCCTTTGTGTTGATGTGTTCACCAGCTACTCACCAGTCTGCCATTCCAGCCAGCTGAATAAAATACTGAGAATAATAGAGAAGCATGTAGTAGAATGCATATGATTTGTATTTTTAAGATGCAAACATTAAGTTTCAGAGGGGAGAGGTTTTGCTTTATTCTGAAGGCAAAGTTTTCGCTTTTTCTTTACCAGTCAGGAAAGAAAATAAACAGCAATCCCAACCCACTTGTTTTGCTGTCAGTTGGACACAAGGCACAGGAAAGTAAGGTGAGTTCCTGCTCTTCAGCCTTGGCTCTGTCTTCACATATTTGATAGGTCTGTGAGCTTGGCATTTGGCTACCAAACCATGGAGCATATACACAACACTAAGTTGCCACCAGAACCGAAATTGGCAACAAGCAGCCAAGGATTGCAAGCTATGACCTAAAACCACCTTATCAACTAAACCACGGCACCCAGTGCCACATCCAGTCTTAAACACCTCCAGGGACGGCGACTTCACCACCTCCCTGGGCAGCCCGTTCCACTGCCCAGCCACTATTTCTGTGAAGAATTCTTTTCTAATGTCTGGCCTAAACTTGCCCTGGAGCATTTGAAGACTGTCCTCTTGTCCTGTCGCTGGTTGCCTGGGAGAAGAGGCTGACCCCCACCTGGCTACAGGCTCCTTTCAGGCAGCTTCCTGTCAGGGAGTTGTAGAGAGCAATAAGGTTCCCCCTGAGCCTCCTCCAGGCTAAACAACCCCAGCTCCCTCAGCAGTTCCTCATCAGACTTGTTTTCTAGACCCTTCCTGAGCCTTGCTGCCCTTCTCTGCACACACCAGATAAAACACCAAAATGGAAAATGTGCTCATCTCTTGACACCACCTCTATTAGACAAACTGTTTTATAATTTGTGTACTTCCTTTTTTCTTCAGATTAGATACAAGACCAATGAACCGGTGTGGGAGGAAAACTTTACTTTCTTTGTACACAATCCTAA
Source organism: Dicaeum eximium (assembly GCA_013396995.1). Lineage (NCBI taxonomy): Eukaryota > Metazoa > Chordata > Aves > Passeriformes > Dicaeidae > Dicaeum > Dicaeum eximium. Next base: position 1,835,015 of record VWZP01004262.1, on the reverse strand, counting down.
AAGACAAGATCTTGAAGTTGAGGTATGTGTCTCACTCTTTTTAGATACCTTTCTTTTCTAAGATGTTGCAATAGTAACATTCACACATTAAAGGCTGTTATGAAATGAGACTGAATATAATGTGAACACGATTAAAATTATACTTAAAGTATTTTTTTTTTAGAGCAGGCAATGAAATGTTTATTTCCATTTACTACTAAAGGGAAGAAGGACTATAACCAGGCTCTCACATGAATAAAATAGTTAATTGTTGTCTTTTCTAATTCAAAAAAGCCAAAAGTAAATTTGGTATACTGCTTTGGCACTAGGAATCTTTCCTGTCTCATACCAAGGAAGTATTCACTTTATCCAAATACTGTATCCCTTTACACTGTTGACATGTCCTTTACATAGTTCTAAGAGACTGAAGTGTAAATAGGACTGCCTTAGTCACTCTTCCTCTAATAGCTGTGGGAATTCACTTTCACACAGACAGCTTGGAAACCCTGTAGTTATTTTGATCAAGGGTCTGGTAGATGTAGATGTGGTGGTTACTTTTCTGTCTTACTTTTACTGTAGAAGGTAAGGTTGAAGAAATGAGGCATTGAGTATATTTGTTTTTTCCTCCTTCAATGTAAAGTAATCTTAAAATCAGGGAAACTTGGTTTAAGAACAAGCTACTTTCAATATTGTTTGTATTTTTGTTTTTAAATAAAAATGTAATTTCTTTCTTTGAATTCTTACAAAGCAGATGATATAAAGCATCTTAATTTCTGTCTTCCTTCAGGTGAGGGATGAACAACATCAGTGTTCTTTAGGGAACTTCAAGCTGCCACTAAGCCAGTTGCTAGAGAGTGAAGATTTAACAATGCATCAGCGATTCAACCTGAGCAACTCTGGTCCCAACAGCACTATAAATATGAAGATTGCACTCAGGGTACTCTAAAACCTTTTTCATTGTAAATATTTGAAAGCATATCTAGGGCTGTGGTGACTCCTGGTCTGCCAGCTTTCAAAGACGCCAGTACCTTTCCTTCGGTGTCACCTGCCAAGTGTCCTTGGTTGTGCAGAGCTATCAGTACACAGAGACAGCCTCTACTTTAAATACATTCCATTTGAAAACTGTACAATGCTCAAGATGAAACAATAGTCACCTGCATTAATTAAAACCGAGGTCCCCTGTGGTTTTAGATTTGGAAATCATGTTTGGAATCTGAATTCCTTCAAATCTTTTTTGAACCCAGTAGTTGTGGGTTCACTGATCACTACAGATCAGTGAAATAGCCTCCATCTAGAAATGGAACTGAGGTTTTGATGGTGTTAAAAAATAAAGCGTATTAGGAAAGGAAGTACCTGCATAGTACTGGAAAAATTCAAACCAGCTTTCAAGCATATTGGAGTTTTGAAAACAAAACTTGCATACCTGAAAGTGGGTTTGTCTTTTTTCCCCATCTAAATTACTTGGTTTAATAAGGTACTATATCTCTGTGCAATCACTGTCAAACTTCTGTTATTTTCCTTCCTAAAGCACTTTGTTGCTTATGTGTCATTAATAAATTAAAGCAACCTATAAAAGAGAAAGTAAGAACAATAAATGAGAAAAAATTGTGATGTAAAATTAATTTTCAAAAGAGTAGAAGAAAAAATTACAGAATATCTTTCCAGATGGCTAGAGATGGAAAGTAGTATTTACACCAGAAGTGCTTAGAATATGGGAAAGGAGTAATGAGGAAAATAATTCTTAATGAATGGAGAATATCACACTGTTTTATAGTTAACGCAGTTTCCACGAAGAAGGTGGAGATGTGTTTTGTAATGTAAAGCATTTCATATTGTAGAGTTAGTAATTATGAATGGTTTTGGTCCTGCTTTAGTGTCTTAACTTTACAGCTTGTCACCAACCAGTATTCTTGTAATTTGTTCCTGTTTCTTACACTGCAAAATAGTAACATTATGTGTCTTTTCCTGCATCTAGGTCCTTTCTCTTGAAAAGCCGGCAAGGTCTCCAGATCATCAACACTCAGCCCAAGTAAAAAGGCCATCTCTTTCCAAAGATGCAAGAAAATCATCTTTTAAGCCTCAGGTTCCTGTCTCGCCAACATCTGATCCAAACAAGCCCGTTCCATCATCCCCAGTGACTGACAGTGACAAAAAGACTGATACAGCTGATAAAAGTCAGCCTCCCAACGCCAGCCCGCAGTGGCCAACAGATCTGAGCCGCAGCTCCTCCAGCCTTCACGCCTCCAACTTCTCCTGCTCCCCCAGCCACCTGTCAGTGAAGGAGCCCACGCCCAGCATCGCCTCCGACATCTCCCTGCCCATCGCCACGCAGGAGCTGCGCCAGAGGCTCCGGCAGCTCGAGAAGTACGGCCTTTGCTGATGGCTTCTGCTGCACATCTCAGCTGGTTCACAGTGGCACCAAAGCAGGAGTGCTTAGTTCACATTTCAGAAATGGTTTTTAATGTTCAGTCACTGGGATTTTCTGCTTCTTCCTGGTATCTCAGACAGAAGCTGCAATTAGAAGTTCCTTACCATTGTGATTGTCTGCTAGATAAAGTCTCACTTCTTCTCATAGCTCCACTTTGTAGTTTCAAGGCAGTAGTTGCCTGTTTCACCACTGAATCCTATTAGCATTAATTAAGCCAATTAAGCTGGAAATGGTCAGTCTTTTTAAATCACTCAGAGGGATATTTGACTATAAAGAATGTTAAATGGGTAGTCAGTTACTATGCAGTCACTGAAGAATTGATGGAGCCATGCTTTCTTAAGTTCTTGAATTTTTTTTACTTGCCTCAGTGGGCAGCTATACTCACCAGATACAGACAGCTGAGCAGCCATCCTGCTCTGAACAGGAGAGTGGAAACTATTTATTCCCTATTCATGGAGCTTCTCTGTAAATCTAAGTAGAAAGATTTTATTTTTTTATTTGCAAGGGATTGAACGGATTCATCTTCTCTGTCAGAGTTCATAGAATCAACTGAGTCATAGAGGTTGGACAGAATCTCTGGCTGGTCATCCCTCTGCTCAAAGCAAATCCCTCTTCAAAGTTAGATCAGGTTTCTTGGTCCTTGTCCAAACAGCTTTTGGTTATCTCCAAGGATCGAGATGCCATAAACCTCTTCAGCAACTCCGGTGCTTAACCACTCCACTATTAAAATGTTCTTCCTTATTTCTATTGAAATTTGCTGCATCTTGACTATGGCCTCTTGTTATTTTACTGTGTACAGCAGTGAGGAGTCTGATTTGGTCTTCTCTAAAATGTCTGCTTTAAGTAGTGGAAGGGCTGCAGTTGAGTCTGCTGTTGGTTCTCTCTTCAATTTGTACAAATACACCACCTGCTTATGTGCTCCAGACCTCCATTTATCTTCATAGTCACATGCTGACTTGTCTGGACTTTGTCAGTCTCTCTCCTGGTCCAAAACTGAGTTAGAGTTCATTAATTGTAATTAAGACTGAAATACTACTCTTCATGTAATGCACAAATGTCATACTTTGTCATTTGGTAAGAGTGGTAAAGCTACAGGTAATGAGGTCCTTTATTGCAGACCACATGCTTTTAGGTGCTCTGATTTTTTTTTTTTTTTAATTAAGAAAATACTGAAATTAAATCGGTGAATGACTTGGGGATTTTAATGGATCAGTCACTTTGTAGTAGGTATTCACAAGACAGGGAAAACTGCTCCATTAAGTCTTACTTCTAATGTGCATTTTAAAAACTAAGCATAATGTTCTGCTTTTTCCTGCAGTGGAACAACTCTGGGGCAGTCTCCATTAGGACAGATTCAGCTAACAATTCGTCACAGTTCACAAAGAAACAAACTGATTGTGGTGGTGCATTCCTGCAGGTGAGCATACACAATACACAATTTCATATCTGGGTATATTTCCTTATAAAGTTTGTTATGTATCCTGACTTACTCTTAAGTGGATTGGTTAATCTTTGTTATTTTTAAAGCAACGTATGCATAAATACAGAAATACACAGAGCTGTACTCAGAATCAGTAAAAACTTAGTGGAAGATCTTGCTCTGATTTTATATTTGTCTATTATGCCTCTGTCAGATTTTAAATGAAAATGACATTTAGGTTTTTATCAGCAGTATCTGAAAGCTGTTTCTAAGAGACTGAATTTTTAATGGAATGACCAAAACACATGATTTCTAAAGCCATATCTAAACTTCAAATTAGAATTTAGGAAACACTGCATTCCCACCTCTGCTCTCTGCTTACTGGTCACCTGGTCTTATACAAGTCACTTCACATCATATTCTGTGCAGGGGAACTGCTTCATGTACTAAATAGAGTGGTGATACTGTAGACACTTATATTCAGCAATGTCTCATTGATTTTCTGAGTGCTTTTCCTTGATTTTCACTTCCACAGAAATCTAATAGCATTTTCCGAAGAAGGCTCCGATCCCTATGTGCGAATGTATTTATTGCCTGATAAGAGACGATCAGGAAGAAGAAAAACACATGTGTCAAAGAAGACATTAAACCCAGTGTTTGATCAAATGTAGGTTCTAAACTATGTGTAGTAGTTTTGTATCATGTAATTACAAAGCTGTCAAATCAAGATTTCTGTGCTTACTGAAGGGTGAGCTGTTGAGTTCCTGGTTGTCACCATTAGACTTGATCATATTTTTCTCTTCTGCTGTAATAGCTCTTCTACCCTTCTAGGTATCTATCTAGCTCTTCTCCCTGTTACCACTACAGCCCTTTTTGCTGTTAGCAGCCACTTCTGTCTTTCCTGTCTTCCTGCACCAGTTCCATGCCCCTGTGCTCATAGCTCAGCTGCAGGATTTGCTCTCCTGGCAGGTGGTGAGAACACGAGTGCCTTTAGCTGGCCAGTGCTGCTGATCTCCCTTCCTGCCAGAAAGCTTGGCTGGCTGAGTGCCTGGCTGAAGCTGCCAGCCAGTGCCTGTGCACGGTCACATTGCTCAGTCACTTGGTGGCACTTCTCAGCATCCAGAGAGTCAGGAAATTTCCTTGTAGATTATATCCTGGCCCATATGTTGGAAGTTGTACCAGCTTGTGCAATATTATACTGCATAAAAATCCTTATCCTTGCACTCATCTTTTTGATAGTAGTTTCCCTCACATGTCTTCCCCTTACTCTCCCACCCATCACTTTTCAATAAAGACCTTTCTCTACTGACAGCAAATGAACTCAGGGAAAACACCACTTGAGTCCCTTCTGTCCAAGGCAAATCTGTAAATCATTAGTTAGAGGCTCCAGCAGATTTTCTTGGTAGTGCAGCTCTCTCCTGTTCATTCCAGGTAATAGATTTATTTCACCGTGCCTTTCCAAGGAAAATGTATTGCAAAGCAATAAAGCTGTTTAAGAACTGTAGTGACAAATAGATGTAGGCTGAGGTATAACCTTGTCCTGACTTTGTCTAAGTTTCAGCTCTAGCAAAGAGCTATCTTTTATAGTTTTGTTTAGCCAGCCAGGAAAGAAAAGGAGCTCTGGTTATCAAGTACCAAGGATCAGTAAGACTGACCAATCTTTTCCTTTTGGAAAATACTAATACTGAAGTGTCAGTACAGTAGGATTCCACATTCTCTTTTCTCTAGAGTCATTACTTGACCTTTGCTTCCTTTTGTCTGGTTCATGTGTTTGTTTTGTTTTACCAGTGGCCTCTAGAGGCCAAAGGTAACAGAAGTCTCAAGTATTTGATGTTGATATTGATCACAGTTTTCAAGAAAAATTTGAGGTAAAACTTTGGGATTTTTTTCTTCCATTGTCTCAGACCTCATTTTTTTAATTTGGAGAGAGAGATGGTTTGGTTTTGATTTGAGTGGCTGTTTGGCTGTAGGAACTGAATTTGGACCTCTGGTACAGAATTCCCTCTAAAGCATCTCTTTGCCTGTCAGGTTTGATTTCAGTGTTTCCCTGCCTGAAGTACAGAGAAGAACACTAGATGTAGCAGTGAAGAACAGTGGTGGATTCTTGTCCAAAGATAAAGGACTGCTTGGCAAAGTAAGTTGACAATAAGCAAATTCTGTTAACACAGCTTGTTATTATATAAAACAGAAATCCTCTTGACATATGAGTTAGTGCTGATTGAAGCACCTGATCCAGGTATGAAGCTTTCAAAAATTACAGGTGCCTTAGATGTCAGGCTTCAGTAAGGGAAAGAACAAACTGCAGAGCCAGACTTAGAGATGAGGCAGTAATGTCTTCTAGAGAGTGGTAAGTTCACAGTAACAAAAGAAATGTGCTTCTCAGACTTACTAATCATGCTCTCAGAGAAAGGAAAGAACCAATAGAAACCAGGCAATATTTCAGAAAATGTTCAGACAAAACTGGAAAGACAAACGAGTACTTAGGGAAACACACAAGTAATTAAATTCCCAGTTTGTGAAATCCATGAGAAAGAGCTGCTACTGGAGACATTCCCAGTGCCAACACCAGCTGTTGTGTTTGTGACTTCAGTGTTCTATATCACCCAATTTGCTGAACACGTGATTTGGAGCATGAAAAAGGAATAGTAAATTTCTACACCCTTTCAGATTGCCATATTTGAGCTCTGTGACGAGGATGAGAGATACAGAATCATGGTCAGTTCAGGGTGAACAGTGCCTCAATTTTCCTGTTCATCCAGAAGGCTTTTAGTAGGAACACATCTGCTGCCTGCCATTGCCATGCTGTGACGTGCTCTGGGACTGTACCACTGAAGGGTGTGGATTTTAAAGTCAAGAACAACAACTGAAACTTTAGGCAGATAGCAGAGAGCTGTAATGACAAGGATATAAAATACATCATTTACCAGTAGCCTTGCTTACACTGTAGTTTACAGGATTGTCAGATTTGATCTTTAATAGAAATAGAATGAAAGGCACACACAATGCATTGATTGGTAATTTAACTTTCCACAGGTATTAATACCTCTGGCATCTGAAGAACTTGCTAAAGGCTGGACCCAGTGGTAAGTATAACATTTCCTTTATTTATAATAATACTACATACTAACAACTACTGTGTTAATAATGGTTTTAATAATACATGCTAAATGTAAAAAAACCGATCTTTTGGTTTTTTCTTTTTCAGGTATGATTTGACAGAAGATGGTACAAGGCCACATGGTGCAAGTTAGGCCCATGGACACCAGGAATTCCTCACACATAATTCTGCCAACCTTTATATATTTTTAACGCGTTGTTTTCAGAGATGTACCGATGTTATTTTTATAGCTTTACTGATTTAGTTCTTAGACACATCCCCAATAATTTTATAACACTTGGTCATTTTATGTAGACATAGCCTTCGTCATTGTTAAACTTTATATTTTATTTTGCTAAACAGTTCTATGTGTTACTGTAATGTGCAATAGTACAGTAAAGTAACCTTTTGTGTTTAAATTGATCTTTTTGATGGCTGTACCTATTAGAAAGTGAAAAGAACATGTTCTGCTGTTTTCCTGCCTTGTTTTATATCTCACCAAGGTATACTGTACCATGTAAATATATACTATTTTTTTATAATTCGTTCATGCTGGTTTGAATTCAGAAGAAAATTAGATAAAGGATACAGATATTTTCTTCTAAATGCATGTTAATTTCTTCAGATGAATCTCTTTTGTCTTTGCAGCACAATGGTCTTAATCATTTTGTGATACTCTGCAAAAAGAAACTGCAGAAAAACATTTTTACTTTTATTGTGTTTCTGGCCCAGTGGGGCTAGCTTAAAATGTATAAAACATTAACATTTTAATATTTATATATAAATGTATTATTGGGAAATCATGCTATAGAATATTATAAATAAAAATGAGAATTCTATAAATATTGTATAAATAGAGGATGAGGTCCACAAATAACAGTTTCTAAATCTGAGTTTTCATTTAATAGAGTAAACATAACAAACAGTACAGTTTTATTATACAGGTTCAGTTGGATTTTGTTATTTATTCCTGTACTCTGGAGTACTAGACATATGATCTTTTGAAGGTATGAGGACATGGATTTTCTGTATTATAAAGATGTCTAACCACTTTAAACTGTCCTTACCACCACGTTTCACTGGTTTATAAGCAGACAAATCAGCTTGCAAGTTAAGTTCGTATAGTAGGCATATGTACAAGACATATGTTATTTTTATTATACAGTACAGTGCTAAAATAGTATGTTATGTGATACCTTCTGTAATCCTCAAATGAACACCAGTAGGTAAGAAAGTAGGGAACTGAGATTAAATGGACTGTCTTTGACAGTTGCTTCATTGCTGCTTAGTATGTTTGGTGCATGAACAAAATGCACTTCATGGGTCCACGCAGGTTTCTGAGCAATGCTGTTCTCCTGAAGCATTGCGTGGGCTGGGCAGGAGGCAGCAGGGACACAGCACAAACTGATCCAGGCAGGCAGGATCTGAAGGGAGAGTATCAGTCACAACAGCTGAGCTCATAATTCTAATTTTATGAATTATGGGACTTTTTTTTTTGTATTCAGAACTGATTCTTTTTTTGGTAAGTTTTTTCAGACTGTTAGAAAAATGTGCATTAAGAATCCAAGAGAACAGCTTGGCTTTTGCAGAGCCAGTGTCCTCATCTTTGGAGAAGTATGCAATTAGACAAAGTATATTATTTAGCTAAGATTCTAGAATGATGTCTCAGCCAAGAAAGAATTTTAATGCAGAATGATAAACTCCTGAAATTAGCTTTATTGTAAGAAAACTGACAAAACCTTAACTCTAGATGTAGAATTTGCCTACATTACTAGATGTACCAAAGTGCCTACCATAGATGTAGCTTTTTGTCTTTTTCAGGTCTAAAAATTTAAGTTTGTCTAAATTGAATTTAACATTAACTTTTGTTATGGATATGTGTGACCTGCACCATACACCTCTATACAGTGATGGTCTTCCCATTGCCACATTTTATACAAGACAATTTTATCAAACAATCTTACATTGTAAATTGTACTGTAACTGCTGTAACTAGGCTGGGCAATAGAGATTCTTTGTAAGAAAACATTTCCATTTGAAGGCTTCACTGTATATTGGGATGTATGAGTAGCTATATATTCACTCATCTATTTATATAAAATATATTATGAAATACATATTTTCTTTGCTAGTTCTCCATTAAGATGTTAAGAATGGAAAGACAGAATTGTTCTTAATGCAATGAAAATGCAGAAACCAAATGCTAATCTAAATGAAGTCTAAGAGTAGCAGTTCAACATAGTTGTCTTTTGCCTTTGTTCAGTCTGAGGTGGAAAGATTTTTACTCTACATCTTGGCCAGTGTTTGCTGCACAGAATTTGATCTGCAGCCAACAAACAGGGTGTTAAACTGATTCAGTGTTTCAAGTCTTAAGTGAAGTCTGGGGACAGAAAACTGCACTTGAACAAAAAAAAATTCTGTCTTTTAAAGTTTCAAGGTGAAAAATAATGCCATATTCAGGCAAATGTGAAAAGATAGCACAAAGTGAATGATTGCATAAAGAATATAGGGCAGGCTTTCAAAATAGCTCACTACCTAAAATTAGGGATTGGTTCTTAGAGATCCTATTTTCCATTTAGGAATCTGAAATGAAGAGATTGAACTGTCATTACAATTCAGCAACTAGAATTCCCATGGTCTATAATCAGTTCTGGATGGCAGATCTTCAGAAACATTCTCCTGAGTGAATTTGGATCAGACTGTGAGTGCCTAGATGAGATAGATTCTTTGGATAGTGGATGCAACTTTTGTATTACCAAATTCCAATTGGTCCATTTATATGGAAGTAGGAAGGACAATTTTGCCTCTGGGCAAAAATTGCATCTCATTATCAAGTCATTTATTCAATGTCAACTGATAGCTTTTCATGTAGTTCTTGTTTATCCTGTGCCTTAAAATATGAACATATGAAGATGTTTAAGAAATGGTTAAAAATAAGCTTTGTTACCTGTATGTACCAACACATGTTCTGTACTATTGAAACTGTTTTTAGAATTACTCTGCTTCACTCACAAGAAAACCAGCTTTCTTAACTACAGCAGTGGTATAACTCAAACTCAAATCAGCATGCATATCTCTTGGAGGTGGACTAAAAGAGTTTTAATTTTCTGTCTTGAATCCTTTATCAGAGCTGCAGCAAATGGTGAGAGTTAAAATGAGAACAAAGGGTAATCAATTTTGTACAGATTGCCTTTTTTGCTCATGTAATTCTACATTATGATGCATGTATTTATTCAATAAATGGTTCATATGGAAGTTGGTGTGTTGCTTCTCTCTACGCACACCCCTTCTCCTCTCTTGCATATCCCTGTTCTAACTGGTAATACAATGAAGTGAATTTTTAAAATAGTCCTGTATCCAGACTCCTGTAACCCAGGGAGCCTTCTGTAAGGTCTGTAGGCAGATTTTTGAGTCCTACATGAGAGAAAGTGGAGTGAGAAGTGCTGGATACTTCATGGGGATTTCTGTGCTTGTTGTTCTGGAACAGATTCACATATAAGAATTAGTAGGTCCTTTGTTCAACTTCAGTATCTTAATTTTTTTTCTCTTAAACTGATCAATTGAACAAATTGTCATAATTCTAGCACTTATTAATTAATTGTCATTAATTATGCCTAAGGACCTAGAACTGTATTTAATTGCCTCAGATTTAGAATCAGGAGATTTCTACCCATGGCATTCTTTCCTATTCTTCATTTGCTTGGTAAGACAAATATTGATGGTAAGGCAAATATTGATGGAAAATTATTGATGATAATGATGTACTGCATAAAAAAGGAAACAGGTGTTATATCCCCTATCCATTCCAGAAAAACTGCCATAGAAGTTATGCTCCTTGCATTAAACATTAATTCATAATTAGTTACAATTCTGTAATTATGATACTTCTTTCCATAAACAGCTACAGCTTGTCTGAGTTCATAATACTCAGTTTTCAACAGCCAGAAATAAAAGCTGCAAAACTTCGTCAACCTGTCACTATCCCATTTAGAATGGGCCCCACTGGAAAATCTTTAATGTTACTAACAACAAAATTATGTTCTGCTTTGGTTTGTTTTTTTTTTTTTTTTTCCCTAGAGGAGATACGTCCTTTTTTAGCAGAATAAAAAGTGTCTGCTAATCGATGGGAAAGCAGCTAAAGCCAAGGAAAAGCCTGGCTGTCTCCACATTTCCCTCATGGCAAGGTGGTTCTGGATTGCACTCGTCCTGGCAGTGCCAGTACTGATCAGGTGTCGGCATTTTCCTGACTTGGGTCAAGATCAAACCTTCATTCAGTCCTGCAAGTCAGGTGGTACCTGCATCAGCACTGCCTGTGTATTCACAGATTTTATTAGAGAGCAGAAATAACTGTGCAAGACACTCCTGCAGATGGCTTTGGTATTAATTTGATGGGCTCACCCCAGCCTAGGATTCTTCTTAGTATTTGCTGTACTGTTTAAACTGGTTTGGGCTTTTAGTTCATCCATTCTCCACCCAGGAGCAGTGTTTGCTAATAAAGTTACCAATGTGGCTATTTTCAGTATTTTCTCAGCTAAAAGCTGAATACAAAATTTGTTTCCTATGAAGTACCTCTTTTAATCAATTTAATTGTTTATATTCTCCCCCAAACAAACTCTGAATGTTGGATGGTTCCTTTGGTAGAAAGAAGCAAAACTGCAGATTGTCCCGGACCCATATGTGGTTGTAGCTGGCTGCTGAAGCAGTCAGGTTATTTAATCCCAAATGGTGGTTTCGTATGTTCTAAAGTGTCCAACTGTTGGATGCTTGCCTACTGATTTCTACGGCAGTCAGGCTCTCAACAGTATTCTCAGGCACCTTCTGAAATATGCTTTATGAGAAATGCACAAATCCACTTGTATATCTTTCAGTGTTATACAGTAAATTTAGCTGCCAGAGTAGATGGCAGCTCTGGGAGGATAGTTCTCTAATCTGTATTCATGTGGTAGAGGTGATACTCTCTGTTCTCACTGTCTGCAGGGAATATTGCTTGCCAGTCATCTACAGTGGAATCCAATTTGAGCAGGCTCCTGCACCTCTGTTTCCTCAGACACCACCAAAGTGAAGCCAACCTGTCTTTCATGTTAATCTTTGAGTCCTCAATAGCTGTAAACTTTATAGCAAGGGAATTAAGGCCTAATAATGATCATTATTCCCTTTAAGATCCATACAGGAATATGTCCGAGGACAGCCCAAAGCTAGGCAAGATTCCAGCCTTTCACAGGCAGGCAGTGAAGGGCTGGTTCCAGCCCAGGGTGGTTTGTGGCCTGGAGACACGTGGGCCATTCCTGCAGGACTTGGTAACCCAACCCTCAGAGCTGGGCACCAAGCACCTCAGCCTCTGTGCAAGAAATGACAGAAGGAAGTTGTGATGTCCCTGGACCCAGCTGTGTCCTGTGAATTCACTCATCAGCTGTGTGGTAAGGATCTAATTGATGATCAATTTTATTTATTAATAATTATTTAAGCAGAGGAGCTCCTTTCTGCAGGATGTTGCACTAGATGACCTGATGAGGTCCCTTCCAAGCTCAATTTGGTGGGTCTCAAGTATATTTTTTTAAACATTAAGGTAAGCTCAGTAAATGTGCTGGAGCTCTGTGTGCTCCTGGCCTGTGCTGCAGGTCTTCCTGGGCATTCTTCTTCCTGAGCCCAAGCTCTCAGGGATGGGCATGGAGCTGGATGGGCTGGGCTACTCCAGCTGGGCAGAAGCAAGGAGTCACACAGCTGGGAGCTGCAAGCTTTGCTGAGTCAGGATGCAAAAATTTGATAGGAATTAAGAATACATGAATCTGTGCGTAGAACTTGGGTTGAAACGTAGATAATGGTAGCAAAATGGTAATTGTAGGTACTGAATGAAGGTCAGTAATTTTACTTGATAACTGGGACAAGATCCCCAAACGCAAAAAGGGTGCATACATTTAACAGAGTTTTTCCAGCATTAAATTTCAAATTAGTTTTCTTGTTCTTTTATTCTAGTTGAATTTGCAAGCTAGTGTGTTATTCTAAAAACTCTGGGACTCTGACAAGTAGAGCTTACTAAGCATGTCACAATGATTAATAATTTAATACAGAATATTTTACAAGACAGTTTCATGCAGATTTCTCATGGGAAAATACTTCAACTGATAGGCTGAAATCCCTGATGTATTCTGCATGATTGCTGTTGCTATCTCTTGGGTTAAGCTGAAGTTACTGTGTTGCAATGTTTTCCACCTACAATTTATATGAAAGCTGATCTAGTTTTGCATGAATCCTGAAATTCTCTGAGCTCAAGTAACTATGATAGCCACTGAATGGGTGCTCTGTTGTAACTTTCAGCTCAGAGTTCCACTGGATACATTTGATGAATTGACAACAACATCCAAACAAAGGACTTGGATTGTCGCTAGACCTGCCATTTATCCAGGTGATGACAATGAAATAAAGGGTATAAATGGGTTAATGGGAATGGATATTCATGGCTCGTGAATGGTATTGGTAGCAATGCTGGTTCTTTGTTTTATTTGGTAAATCATTAATTAATATGCATGTAAATTAAGTCAGAATCAAAAGTTTAAAATACAAAGATGAGCTTTCTGATAAGTTTCAATCTTAGTTTTAGGCAACTTTGTTCTATGCCATATTTTTTATTCAATATGCTTTTTCAAGTTCATATTATTTGAGACAAAAAATGCTTAATTTCTAATTTTTTAATAAAAACATTTTAGTTTTACTTATCTTGTTTTTCACATTGAGACATTAAAGTTTTTCCATGTATAGTCATTAGTGGCCAGTGTTTATTTCTGAAGGTACTGTTATATTCCACTAGATGGTAGTGCAGACCCTTTTCTCAGAATCCTTTTTTGCTGCCTGTGCACTTTCATGTACAATAAGGAAGTGGTCTGGATGAGAGGCATGTTTGGGAGTGCAGCCTCAAGTCATCCTGCCTTAAAAGCAGTGAATGACAGGTATTGTCCTCACCATGCTCTTTCCTCTGAGGTACAAGAGATCCTAAAAGAATTGAGTTTTATAATGGGGATTCAATTTGCCAAAATGGTTTAGTAGAGGTATTTGGTCATGAGGCACAGGGAAATTTAAAAAATGATCCATGATATGAGGAAATATGAAACTTTCTGGAAGATTAAGGTTCTCAGTTCACTGGAAATTCTATATGCTTCTGTCAGCAATTCACCATAGGTGTTTCATGCCTTAGATACCAAATTAGATTTGATTCTAGAACTCCCTTAAGTTGCTCACACAACTTTAATGAGATTAAGTGCAAAAAGTTGAAATTAATCAGAAGCAGGCAGAAGTGAAATTACAGTTTAGGACATGGAAAATGGCCAGCACATTTGAAACCTCACTATGCTTTAAGTATTTATTGTTGATTCAGGCATGTGGCTAGAAACTTGGGATAGCTAACAAATCCATCATGGAGCAGTACTATTAACATGGGAGTAAAGAGAAGAGAGATAAAAATCTGCTGGAAAAAACAAGTTAAGAATCAATTTTCCTTTATTTAAGGACATTATAAGAAAGTTTGCTAAAACACAGGTCTTGTGATGATAAAACTGTTTGATGCCCAGAACAGGGACAAACGGCAAGTATGTCTAAATGTAGTGGATATGGGAGCCCTCACAGCTCCACATTTCCCCCAGGCTGACACTGCACTACTGTTGGTTTAGCATGAAGGCAGCAGGACATGCAGCCTGTAAAAAACCCCAGGTGCCAATCCCCAGGCACCTGGTCTGGAGCAAGGACATGGTGACAAAGCCAACTGATAAAGCCAACACAGATGTGAGAGACAAGTGAATGCTGGTATAATGTCCAAGCAATGTAAAGCAGTTTGTTGTTTGTTTGTGTGTTTATATATTTATAAACAAATATGGATGAGCAAATCATGTCCATTCTCATGTTTGTACAGTATTTTCATGTTTTGTACTAGACAGATGGAACAGAGATGGTGTCATATCTAAATGATGCATGTCTATCACAATGAAGCCTCTAACAGCACTTGTAAAATTATTAACAGAGATTTTGTACCTTAATTTTTCTCTTAAAGACTAAAATAGAATGAGAGCTGCAAGGAGACAGGACACTTATAAGAGCAGTAAATCTCTATCAGAATGTAATTTAATAGGGTTAAAGTAATACAGACATAGCATTTGTAATTGGAATGTTTTATATCTGAAACAAATTAACTGACAAACTACTATTATAAATTTACTCAATACATAATATTCTGAAAGATGACAATGACTTTATACTAAAAAATGTTTGCTGTAGTTGTAATGAAAAATTCCACTTTGTTTTTTTTACAGTGGGATGGATTCAGCTATGCAAATACTGTTATTGTAATTTCTTTTTTTATCTTGTAACATTTCAGAGATCTTTCCATTTTCATGGTATTAACAGTGAGCAGAGAAAAATTACAGTGACTTGTAACACTGTTTATAAGGAATGAGTGATAACAATAAGGGCATAATAATACAACAAATAATAATAATAGGACCAATAGAATGGTTTAGCTTGGAAGAGATCCTAAACACCATCTATTTCCAACACCCCTGCCATGGGCAGGGATGCCTTCCACTAGACCAGGTCGTTCAAAGCCCCAGCTAACCTGGCCTTGAACACTTCCAGGGATGGAGCATCCACAGCTTCTCTGGGCCACCTGTGCCGGGGCCTCACCACCCTCACAGTAAAGAATTTCTTCCCAGTATTTAACCTAAACCTGCCCTCTGTCAGTTTAAAGCCATTCGCCCTTGTCCTGTCTCTCCACACTCTTACAAAAATTCCCTCTCCTCGCTTGTAAACCCTTTAGGCACTGAAAGGTGCTAAAGGTGCTCTAAAGTTTCTCCAGAGGTCTCCGGGCTGAACACTCCCAGCTCTCCCAGCCCGTCTCCACAGGAGAGATGCTCCAGCCCTCTTCATGATAAAAAACTTAGCATTTTGTCATAAAGCATGATGACAAAGCCAGGCCAATGAAGCTGCTGTGTTTCCCGAGCCGAAGGGGGCCTGGGTGTGGCTCCTGCCGAGCCCGCAGTTGCGGCAGCTCCCGCGGGGCGGCAGCTCAGCACTGCGGCACCGGCTCCAGGGAGTGGCTCTCCCCAGCAGCTTTTGCATTCCCTCCGCGCATTTTATTTCCTTATTTTCCTGGGAGTTAACAAGGATAAATTTTTTTTCTTCTGCAGTGATTTTTTTTCCTACTTAATCTCTTAAACTCTAAAATTGATTCATGTTAATATTAATAATTTAAGGGAAATAAGCCTTTTCACGGTCTAATCACACCAGCATTGAGAAGTGACAGTTGCCTCTGAATAAAGGATGGCATGATTGGCAGGATTACCTTCAGGCAAGGGGAGATCTGGAGAAGTGGAATAGTGTGAAACTTCATCTCTCTCCCATGCTGTTCGGATTATTTATCAAAGTATGTGAAGATCAAAAAAAAAAATCAAGGGAAATGCATGCATGTAAATTATTAACAGCCTGCCTCAGAGGATGAGCAGATTTTGTTCATACTGTATTAACTATAACAAATTTTATTACATATTCAAAGAAAAAGAAATAGGAGTTACAACTCCAACATGGTAGTAGATAACATGTGAAATAATCTCATAAGAAACAATTACCTACAAAGTAACATTGTAAATATAAGAAAATATTGTCAAGAAAACGTCTGACGTTCAGGGAACTACTTGTTTATTTTTTATTTGTATTGTTGACTCTTATAAGCTGAAATGGAATGCTTGCTCTAGCCCAAACAACAATATTCTGGTGTGAGCCATCTGTAACTGAGATCTCTAATGCAGGCCACCAACAAGAATAAAGACTGGTTCATGAAGCAGTAGCACAAAAGCAAATCTTTATTTGCTGTTGCTCAGCAACCATGTGCGAAAGGCCCATTTTTCATTTTTGCCTTAACTTGACAGGAAAATGATAATAAATATGAGATTATTATCACAGGGTATAGATTATTTTGAACAGATGAACAGATATGTCAAAGAGAGGCATGTAATTTGGTACTCTTGAAAAGGAGAATATTAGAGAAACTGAAAATAGAGTTGTAGGTTTATTACTGGCTTGCAGTTCATGCACAGTTCTTGAAAAAACCTGGAAAACATTATTCTGTCTCTCTGGTTTCTCTATATGGTCCTTTAAAATGAATCACTCAGTGTTATTCAGCTTGTTGTTATCTGTGTAAACTTCTAGTTTCAATAATATGAAAAAAAATTCAGTGGTTGCTATGCAACAGAAATTAAAAACTAAAATATGTTTTAGTTTGTTCACTAAAATGATACGTGCCCAACTAAATAAACAGTAACCAGGTGACTAATGTAGCATCTAATTAAAAGACTAATCAAGATATTAATGAAATTTTCAGTCTACATGAGTCATGATAAATAAATCCATCAGTTTGGATTTAAAATTGCAAAGGTTTTTAACATATGCAGAAAATTTTTAATATAGGCAGACATTAGCACAATGTATAAATGTTAGGTGTTATACTTTTTTATTTGTTTTTACAATTCTATAGATATGCTGATTGCTCAGGCAACTTACTCCAAGCAAACTGTTTCAAAGGCTCCTTGCACTTAGCTGAGTACATAACTTGGGATATAAAGTCAGGTCCACAGGATCTGAAAAAAGCTGGCTTCTTATATCAAATAAATGTGGCAGAAAATGCAAAAAAATCATAATTTTTAATATAAACTAAAGCTGTGAAAAATAGGATCATTAAGGAAGATTCTATGTTAAGAATTAAAACAACAGAAGATGTAAATGCTACTTTCAAAGGAGTGAATTTTTACATTTAATACAAAATAAAATCTGAATTACATAATATTTTTAAAAATTACAATCCTGAAACATCCAACCAGATGTGAAAACTTCTCTAGAAATTATAGTTGATTTTCTGTTTGTTTGCACAGTGAAGCAGCACATGCTGCACTGCTTCTAGAGACTGAAAGTAAATTACTTCAGTTACACACCTCTCTCTTCTGAACAGCCAGCACCGACAGATGCTACTGAAAATGCCAAATGGAAAGATACAAACTAAGCCCTTAACAAGACACTTTGACTGGTTCTGGTTTGCAGAAGAGCTCAAACAAATGGAATGGGGAATATTATAGAAATCAAGATCTGACTCTAACTATTTTCAAACACTGCAAAGAAGAAACAGAAGACATAATTTCCTGATATATTAAAAAAAAATCCTTAGTTATAGAACTCTAAATATCATCTGGCTTACATAGTCTCCTATAAATTCTAGCATATAGGCTGTTTCACTCTTGATTGCTTTGGATGAAGAGTGCAAAGTACTGATACTGTTCACCAGGACTGTGAGTAAAAGCATGGCTGTCAGCAACAGCAACAATAACATTATTGGAGAAAAAAGCCACCCGTGTAACTAAATGAGTGATGTTTTGTCAAAGCAGTTACGTCCACATTACCAGAGATCCATGGAAGAAGGAATACTGTTTCTTGAGCATGAACATATAACTGAGCATGTCTTATCCCCGTTTGGAAGCACTGACACTTTGCAGGCAGGCACAGGAAGGAGCAGTGAGCGGGGCGTGGGTTTGAACCATGGCAGCTGTCTCTGGGATGTTTCCCCGGGACACGCCGTGTCTCCAGCCAGCCTGTGCTAGAAAGCAGAGGAGGAAGGAGCCTTTCAGGCACTGCCCGGCGATGGAGAGGGGAAGGGGCTGGAGCACAAACCCTGCCAGCACAAACCCTCCCCAGTAGGGCAGCGGGGGCGGCTCAGCCAGGAGAGGAGGCTGAGGAGGGGCCTCATGGCTCCCTACAGCTCCCCGCGAGTACCTGGGGGGCGGGGTCGGGTTCTCCTCCCAAGTAGCCAGCGACAGGACAACAGGACACAGCCTCAAGCTGCGCCGGACGAGGTTCAGGTCGAACGATTTTAGGAAGAATTTCTTTACAGAAAGGGTGATTGGGATGGGCTGCCCAGGGACTGGTGGAGGGACGCGATTTGAAGGTGTTTAGCAATGACTGGACGTGGCACTCAGTGCCATGGTCTAGTTGACCCGGTGATGTTCGGTCATAGGTTGGACTCGATGGCCTCAGAAGCCTTTTCCAGCCCAGCTGACTCCGTGGTTGCCTGAGTTTTGGACACGATCCCCTGTCCCGGATGGGTTCCCAAGGCCGCCTTTCCCCCACCCCACCCTCAGCGGTGCCGCGCGCGGGAGAGGGCGCGGGGGGGCGTGGCTGAGCTCTCGCGAGACTCGACGGGAGTTCCGCGGCGCGCGCTCAACGTCGGCCGCGGGAGGATTCGAAAAGTGGCGGGTGAGGGCGAGACCGGGCGGGGGCTGGGGGCGTCCCGGAGTGTCCCCACGGTGTCCGCCGCTGTCCCCTCCGAGCGGGGGCTGGGGGCGTCCCGGAGTGTCCCCACGGTGTCCGCCGCTGTCCCCTCCGAGCGGGGGCTGGGGGCGTCCCGGAGTGTCCCCACGGTGTCCGCCGCTGTCCCCTCCGAGCGGCTCCCGGGGCCGCCGGCTCCTCCGGCAGTGCTGCGCGTGTCCGCCTGCTTCGTTCCGCTCGGCTGAGGCGGTGCCGCGGTGTTGGAAGCGCGTCCCGCGGGTCCGTGAGGGTTCGGCCGCCGTGAGGGAGCCCGAGGTAAGCGGCACGTCCGGCTGCCCGCTCCGCCGCGGCCTGGCGGGAGCCCCCGCGTGAGGCGGGACGGGGCCCAGGAGCGGCCCCTGCCCTCTCCCGCGCGCGGCTCCGCTCATGCGGCTTCACACACATTAAAGGCCGTGTAAGTCACTTTGCCAACTGGGAAAGCACGTCTGGAGACACCTAGGATGGAGGGAATGTTTATGTGAGCAAATATGGCTCTGGTGGCCTTGCCCATTTCCCATTTCATTTTCACTTGACAGTCGAGAAAAGAGACCATTTTACTACCCCTCAGTGCTTCTGATACAAATAAATACTATTGTTGGGAATGATGACCAGCCTAAATAGTGGGTGTGTGCTGGAGAATGCACTGTGCTTTTTAAAAATCAAAGTATCCATTTACAATTTATTCTGCTTTAAGACTTACTTACTAAAAGAAAAAAAAAAAACTTAAAGCAAGCCCTGCAGCCTAGTGATGTTGTGAATCCAAATGCTGATTCAGATAAATATGTTGGAGGGGAAAACTACTTTAACTGTGTAATACAGGTATAACTACTGTATTATATAAAATATGTTATAACTGATATGTGAGTACAACTGAGACCAAAATGATCTTGTTTTGATATACAGTACCTTCTCTAATGTTATGTTTTGTTCATAAAGTAGGGAAGACTTCCAGGATGAAACGAGAAGCATTTTTGCAAGTTGTGTCTAAAGATGCAATTGAAGACTTCCTGCGTTACACTCAGAATTCTGTAAGTGAGCCAGTGTACACATACATCACTTCTGAAGCCTTAAGTCTGTTACAGGTGCAGAATTCATGTGACAAAGGGACAGAAGCTGTTTGTCTGGTACTTGCAGATGTGTGGGAATAATTGCCGTAGAAAATAAGTTCAAATGGCACTGGAAGGAACATAGGCTGAAAACGTTGTGGCATCTGAAACATGAATATTTATAAACCAATAATTTTTTCATATTTGGTTGTTCCACATGCTATTTTTTAAAATAAATTATTAGTACTGTGATAATTCTAAACAAACACTAATTTCATGTTGCTGAAGTATTACATTGTTAAATTTCAACCCATGAAAGAGTTTATTGGTATATGATGAATAAGAGTTAATGTACAAACGTAGCAGAATTGTGTTTCACTGGTATTTGTTCATTCATTTGACAGTTTGGGCTGTCCACTTGTTCTTTGGTGCATGTTTAATTGCACTTGAATTGTTCTATCACTGAAAGCTTTAGAGAGTGGGTAGATTGCTCTCTAAATGAAGGGTGGAGAGAACAGGGAGGAGCAACAAAGCAAATCCCCTGAAATCTACTATTAAAAGCTTATTCTGACATGGTGTTATATTGCATAACAATGAGAAATAATAATTTGCATTGGGGTGTTTTCCACTCAGCTTCAATTTGTCTGCTGTTAAGATATACCTGAGTTCTTCTAAACATCTTTAATGTTTAATACCATAAAAGTTTGATACATAATGTTTAATACATCTTTAATGTTTAATGCCATAAATGGTATTGCCAAGTTTATTTGTTATGAGCTTTCTAATTTCTAATTAGAAGCTTTCTAATGGGTATTTTCCTAGTAGTACCTGTATCTGGATAAAGTGGATCAGCTGACCTCTGTGTGCACAGAGGCATGAACTGATTTAATGTAGCAACTATGTTAAACCACAGCCATGTTCTGTATAATAAGCTTACAAAGTTTGTCTCCCAAACATGGCTGAATCTTTCCCCAAGAAATTTGCTATTTCTTTCCTTTGTGTTCCTGTATGTAGTTATGGATGACAACTTTATTACCAGATTGCCTCTGCTTAAAGTCTCCTTCCCGTTTTTCTCTAAATCTAATAAACACTTTAACACAAAACTATTCACTTTACTATTCACTTGCAGTGTTTCCTTTTCAATTGATTTGGTTGTGTGGATTCTGCCATCTGCATTCAGTAATTTATTTTAATGTGCCATGGGCAATTTGGATTAAAAATGGTTGGGTTTTTTTTCATCCTTTTATTTTTCATCACCAATTCACAAGAGTTCTCTTGTAACAGTTTTCAGCTATTGCCAATATCTCAGGAACTTTGTCATCAGCTACAATGAGTATATTGATTTAAATTATCCTCATGCCTTTGTAGTATAAGGGAACACAAATATCCACATGACTTTTTGACTGTCCAAGATACTCAAGTTATTTTATTAATTTCCTTTTGAAACCTGCAGTGATGGAGGATGTGTGACCATGTCTTAGCATGAGGATTCTCCTTTTTGGATCTCCCTTGAAAAATTCTTGATTGCTTTTCTGGAGAAGGCTGTGGTTAAATCAATCATCATTAAAGCTTCACTTCTTTCCTTAGTTTTTATATTATATTTGCTACTTAGTTGGTGCTCTAGCCTTGGAATTTGCCTTTTAAACTCTCTTGAAAGTTTGATTTTTAGCATCACTTCTTCTTTCAGTGTTTGTTTTCTACACACACCCCAACCCCCCTTTTGCTTCCCCCTTGAATTTTTTTTTCTGCACTCTCAATGTTTGGATTCATCTGTGTCTTCTAGAATTCCAGGGCTTTGCTAATTTTCCTTCAAAGTTTCTTGTGGGCTTTTAATTTTTTCCTTTCTAATATTTAAAAATGTCATTGTGGTGCTTTTCATTGGGATCTTCAACAGGTGCTGTTAATTTTTTCCACTAAATCCCATTCCAATTCAAGAAAGTACATAATTTCTTAGAGAGAAAAATAGGAATCACAGGTATGATTATCATTCACTGTCATCCTTTCCCCTCATAGATTTTGGAATAATTCTGTCTCATATCATCCCAAAGAAAAATCCAAAAGCTCTGATCTTATTGTGAGTTAATTCTTTCTGTTCAAAATGGTACAATCTTACGATCCTGTCTTTTTGGGTTTTTTTTGAAGCACAGGGCTGCAGAACTCCCTGTGAGGCCCTTTGTTTATTGTATTTGTTTTCAGTTGTAGAATAGAAATTCTCTTATAAATATGTAACAGGATCTTTCTTCTCATACCCTTCTGGGAACTTTCTAATACTTATTGCTGCTTCTTTCATTCTTTTCTGTTTTTACTTTCAACTTTCTCTTTTTGATGCCTTGCAGTGTATCTGCAAACTAAAAATATATTTATTTCAAGATCATGGACATTCTCCCTCTTTCCTCTGAAGTGTTTTTGATCCAGTAAACCCTCACTTCAGTATTGCAAATTACATCTCAGAAATTATCTTTTCTTTCTCTTGGTTGTACCTGGTTTTCCTTCTCATCTTCTCTCTGCATATTCCTTTTCCTGGCAGGTTGCCTGCCCTTCTTTGATGCTAACAGACTCCTTGTGTCTCTGAGGTAAATTTTTCTAGCCAAGTTCTTACTAGGAAATAGTTCAGATCAGCCTCGTGGGTCAGTCTCTACTGGAGACTGATGGTGGCTTCCCTGTCAGCAGGGCTTCAGCAGGAGGTCTGGGGTCAGTGGGCTCAGGAGCTGGGTTTGATGTGGGGCTTTAAAGCAGCACCGTGTGCAGAGCTCTGATGTGTGCAGATCATATCCCAGATTAGTGCTGTCCCTATGGCTCTACTGGCTGCTATGTTTCCAGTCCTTGCCTAAGGATTTTCTTTCAACAGCCATCATCAATCAATATTTAAGAGAGCAAAGATACAATCAGGGACTTAAATTCTGTGCAGTTTTGAGCTTCTTAGCTAAGGGTATGAAGTTGTCTTCATTGCTATCAAGGGCTAAAGACTTCTGTCTTAAAAGCCCCACTCTTGCTTCCTGATATAGAGTTAACTAGCAGGAATTTCTTACGCTATTTTTTAAAAATACAATTTCTACAAGGTGTTTTATCTTTATAACTGCAGAGGAATGTAAGTTAATAATTCATGTAAAAACTTAGATTAAATATAGAAAATATGATGATGAAGTATAAGCCACCTCGTTGATGTGGGATTGTGTGTTATCTTCTGACCATTTATAGAAAAATACATTTGATCATTTTGACTTGAATGAGCTACTTCAAGAATTGCCAAGAAAGCAAAAAGAAGTGCTGTGGCAGAGACTGACACAGCTATTGACAGAGAGCTTGATGGAGAACCCTGTGGAAACATGGCACAGAACTGGAGATGATAAAAGTGATGATGACATGGAAGTTGAGGTAGTTCCAGAAGTGGTAAGAATCTTGTAAAATGAAAATATGATGAGTGTTTCATGTGATTTGGGAAATAAAATGGAGTCTTTCCATAACATCTGAAAACCTGCAAGGGTAATCAAATACGACCAGTCCTAAATATCACCTTCCTGCCCATTTTTTAAATGACATAATTTATGCTCAGGTTAAGCTGAACTTATGATTGATCTATGCTGTAAAAGACTAGATCTGCTGATAATTTTAATTATGAAAGATGTGACTTAGTTTTCTTAGGAGAGTTGAATGGGCTTTTTCAGTCTTATTTCAGTAAACAAATGTGAATGTTGCAGATGTTAAGTTTAAGTAACAGCATATAGTATAAGAAATTCACTACCTGATTTGTCATTTTATTTAATGAAGATGATGAAATCTTGCTTTGACTGCTTCTTTCACAAATATTTAGAATATATAGAATTTTTCTGACTCAGACCCTTATATACTGCCTTCTGTGCTGTAGTCTGTGTAGCCTTGAGAATACGGGGGAAAAGGTTATTTAATTTTGGGAAGAAGAAAAGAAATGCAGTGGCGAAACCATTAGAGAATCCTAGAGGCTTGTAGAAAAATCAGTCATCCATTCAGAGGCCTGTAGAATGACACACTTGGAGTGAAAGTCACCAGATGTAGACATCTCTGAGTTGCACAAGACCCTGCTAATTAGGGGCTTTTCAGCTCTGACTGGATGTGTGTTTGGGTTTGTTGCAAATGAGGATTTTAGTGCAGGAATGGATGCACATGTACAGTCACAAAGTTATCTACTAACTGGAGCTGAAGACCCTTTTCAAATTTTTTGAAAAGATGTGCTTTAAAAATCTATTCTTTTGCCTCTTATTTGGTAGGTTTTGGGTGAGTATGCTCCTTTGTCAAAATGGAAGCATAATAAAAATTCAGCTTTGCTCTCTGCTGCTAAGGTTCATTTCTTGTTTGAATTATTTTGAGTCCAAAACAAATTGCAAAAGTGTTTCCTCAGCATTGCTTTCTTTCAGAAGCAAACTGTAGCAGTGATCCAAGGAGTGGCAGCTGTCGTTACTGCTTCCATACCTGCAGTGGATGAAAATGTAAACTACAAAGCTCTTGTAGAATGTGGTTTTATACTAAACGGTGAGTACTTCTCTGTACAGAATGCAGCATTTTACAGAGGCTGTTTGATCTGACTGAAATCCAGCTGGCTTATGAAACAGAATTCACAGGAGAAAAGTTGGTACTGGTTTGAGTTCGTATTTATGAGACAAAATTAAGGGAGTGTTTACCTAAAAATCAACTGCACAATTCAGAATTTGGAATGTAAATAGTTTTCTTTCTCCCAGCTGTTCACCCAGTGGAAGGTAACTTTGATTATCCTGTGATTTATATTACTCTTAAGGGAAACTTAATATTCCATTGTTACTGATCCAAAAACGTGGGCCAAACCTTAGAGCTGCCTAAATACTGCAGTGAGCATAAGCCATGAAGGTGTGTAAATGTGGCAGGAGCTCGCTGACACCGTGAGGTGTAGTTAGGGTGCTAACAGACTTCTGTTTTACAGGTATGACTTGTTTAATTGCAGTAAATAATTCTTTTATTACTCCTGTAGGTATTCTTCCTGCATTATCTGCATCTGAAAAAGTCCTACAGGATGCTATCCAACGTGTGTGTGAAATGTGGTGGGAGAAGGGACTGGAAGGCAAGGAGCAGCTGGGGAAGACTCTGTTTCTCATTCTGCTGAGAAAAAGCCTGAATAAAGCTGCAACGGTATGCTGAGGCTATATTGACTTTCAGGTTATTATTGAATATTTCAGGAGAGATAATCCCTCCAATGAGACACTGCCTTCTCTAGAACAAATTTTAAAGATTTTGGTATCAGTTTCACAAGTGAACTGGATTTTTTTTTTTGCATTCCTTTTCATCTTTTCACTCTTTTGTCCTGTCCAATGACCAATTTTTATTGCAATTAACTTTTTGTAAACTCAGATTTTAAGTACTATGTTCAGCTAAGCATAGAAATAGCTTTTGTGGGAAGCTGTATCTTCTCTTGTTTTTTATCTTTCTACAAGTATTTTTTCTTTAATTTTTCAAAATGTGTGAGTTACTTGGAGTATTGTGATATACATCTTTTGCACTAACCCAATGAATGTATCCTTATTTCTTTCCTCTGTTTTTTCCTGTTAACTGCATGTATTATATGAAGTTTAAAAAGTGCAATTATGTGGTTTTAACATACTGTGCATGGAATGGCAACTTTTTTTCTGTACTTGAGCATGTCTTCATTTGTTGGAAGTCAGAATTTCTGCATTTACATGTACTTTTTTCCAGTAATGTGATGAAATGAATGTTCATAATGTCCCAATCTGTAACAATGCATTTCAAGTTCATTATTTAAAATCCTTTCAATGCTGCTTTGCATTAAAGCCATGCCTACTCCACTCTAATGTGGGTTTCTTCTTTCCTGTCAGGGTGCAGATATAGTTCGTGTATGGAATCTACATCAGACATTACTTGGTTTTGAGTATGATTCAGATGAGAGTAATGAAGTCAAGGACTTGTTGCTTCAGTGTTTTATGAGTGTAAAGCATATTAAGAAAGAAGAGGTAAGCCAGCTTTTATCTTACTGTGGTTTTGTGCCAGTGAGCTTTGGTTGCTTTTAAATTTTTTCAGTTTGTCTTTTCGTATGGTATATTAGGTAGCAATATGAGACAAATCAGCTCTGACTCCAAGCTATAAATGGTTGATACTCTGTTTCATTTGGAAAACTTGTTTCTATTCCAGACTAGTGTTAAAGCTTATGTCTAAATCTTCAGCTTCTTTTATCCTGAGGCAGTAAGAATCAAGTGCTTTGCTTCCAGTGCATTTCCCCCGATACTTAAAATCATTCCGTGGTGTAATTATTTTCTTTTCTTTTATAGCAGTTTTTCTTTTATTCAAGACAAGTAACTGTAGCAAAATAATTTTCCTTCTAAATTACTCCATCTAGAAGATCATGTTACCATATTCGGTTTTAAAAGTAGGATAAAAGTAGAAGAAAAAGAACCCAACTTTACAGAAAAATGAGAATTACTTTATTTGGCTACAGAGATTTCTCTCAGTGAACAGTTGCTGTTTTGTTGTTTTTAGATTGTGCCTGTGCACCAGAATTGTGGTGTCCAAGTTTTTTTTCTGGTTTGGTGACCAGACCACCTGGCTTAATCTCTGAGGTTCTAACTCTTCCCTTCATGTGAAAAATAGATATATTCCTTTTCCTGTGGAATATATGAACTTCTGTCATAAAATGAGCCCTGAGATTGCTGCATGACTGTGGCAGTATAAGGATGTGTCATTTTAAAAATGGAGATAGCAAAGGAATTAGGTGAAATGTTTGATAGAGCAGGGTTTGGATACCTTCCACAAAGTTGGTGGGGTTTTTGTTACTTACAAATCATATTTTAAGCTGTTTTAGTTTTGACTAAAATTATGATGTACCAAGGCAATATGAGAGGTGGGAATGGGAGAAGAGAAAATGTGGTTGGAAAGAGGAAAGACAGGTAAGGCTTTATTGACAGAGATTACAATTAATTTTGTGTCCTTGGTGTATTCCATTTTAATCCATTTTTTGTCATCTGGGAAAAGTATGTACTTGTGTGTGTTCTTTGTCACAGTACTTAAAATGGTTTAGTTATATTTGATATGTTTTTTCTTCTGTTATATTTGAATCCACTGTATTATTTTAATATTTCATCTTCATATAGGCACAGTAAATAATTGGTAATTATATGTGTAAAATATAACTGCTATCTAGGCTTCAGAAGCAAATTCTTGTAGTTCTTTTTTTCTTCCACGTTGCGTGAGACTTTTAGTTTAACGTATTAATTACTACACAGCTTTTCTAAAGGAAGTTTGCACCTTGAATCTTTGAGTGAAACAGCCTTCAGTATAGAAGTATTGGTTTTGTTGTGGGGTTTTTTTTTGGTTTTTTTTTTTTTTTTTTAAATATGAGGGGGGAAAAGCAGTGGTTATCAGACTTGGTAATGAATTTTTTTCCTGGCATATTAAAACTCATCCACTTTGCTCCACAAAAATGTGCAGATTTGGCCATGCTTTGCATAAGGTTTTTCTCTTTGCTCTTCCAAGGATTTCTGGTTCTTGACATTTTGTCATGTTTGCATTTTCATAGGCTTGTCTCTTTCTAGGTAGATATAGAGGGCACCTTACTGCACTCTTTCCTCTGTCATCTGATCATTTGTGGTTTAAATCATTAATTCTGGATTCTTCACTTTCTGGTGGGAAGGACTGACTGAAAGCAGCAGCTGCCAGCTGTAGCCTAAGGGCTCAGCCTTGGCCAGTGGTGGGTCTGCCTTGGAGCCCACTGGCATTGGCTCTATGGACACAGGAAGGCTTCTGGCAGCTTCCCACAGAAACCACCTCTGCAGGCCTCTACTACCAAAACCTTGCCATGCCAGCCCAATATACAAGTCACTTTACATCCTGGAGGATAACAGTTCAAAATAAAAGGAGAGCCATAACCCATTCTGGAAAGATCCCAGGATAGGCTTCAGTTAAATTGTCTGAAATAAATTTAGACATCTGTGCAGGAGCACAGTCAGTACAGGTCCTGGGAAGGATTTGATTGCTTAAGTGAATGACCCATGCTACATTAAATGACCTAGGCTGGCTCAGACATCCATGTGAGGCTGGCATGTAAAACACTGTCATAGATCTCTGCCTTCTCGAAAACCATCTGGGCATGTAAAATTGCTCTGTGTTTAGGGTGTGCCATATTAACCCTAATCAGCAGAGTCAACAGAACAATTCAGCTCCATAAAACAGTAACTAAACAGCTGATCACATGAATCACTCTTCAGATAACATTTCAGGGACTTAAACATCCAAATTCACGTCTCAAATTGTGAGCAGAAATCCAACTTCACTATATGAACTTCCAGTACTTATCCAGAATGGTAACCAACTTGGATTTTCCTAGCTCTGCAGACAGAAGATTCACAGTGTTCAAAGCATTTTCCTGTTGCTATGAAGCCATTGTATTTCAGTTGCAAGTCCTTTTGATTGGGATTTGCACGGTGGGAGTTCAGTTGCAGTGCTAACACACCTCATGTGTGTTTTCTAATTTTCCTTCCTGGCTCATTTCACTAATGATAGATTTCTTGTAGCAACAAGAAACCATCCAACACTCCCCCAGTATCTCTGCTGGACCTTTTTTTTGCATGCTGTATTGCTTCTATAATGGTCATAGTAATACCAAATATCAACATATATACATGAATTGCTTTGTGTTGAAACTGAGCTTCTGCATATCAGGCCTAATACTCCCTTTAATGCCTGCAGACTTGTCCTACAGTTCCTAAGAAAAGTAATTGAAGTTTTTTTAGAGTACATATCCTGCAGCGCCATAGTAGCTTAAGCTGCCATAATTCCAGGTTGCAATGATCCTGTGTTGCCATAGGCTAGCATTCCTCTTTTCCTTTCCATAGTGTAATGCTCAGGGAGCAATGTCATGGGTTGATTGAAGGAGGTAGCTGTTTTTTCCTAGTAAGATTATTTTTCAGACAGATAAACTGTCTGGAATGGTTCATCATATGCAAGACTGAAGGAAGGAAAGGGTCAGGAATGCAGTGTATCTGTTCTAAATCAGATTAAACTGATAGAAAACTGCACATTTATACCTCATTGTAAGATCAGGGAGTTCAGTGTTTCTGCCTTCCCAGGCTATACCGTTCAACACAGAGTAATAATTCTCAGAGTCTTATTATCAGGCTGCATTAGTGGAGTGGTCCTCTGAATTTATATCTCTGTGATTTATGAAAACATTCTTGTTCAGATAGGGTTTCCAGTCAAACAGCTGCAGAGCATGTTACTGTATTTTAGAGGTGCGTTGTTTCCTTGCTCACCTTCTCTGTGTGTATAGAACAAAGTCACGTGCTCTGCCCACAAGCACAGCAGTACCAGACACTCAGCACTTTGATACTGCATTAGTCCCAAAGATGACAAGTTCACAGTCTTATTCACCTATCACCAGGTTCTCTCTCATGATAATGAGAATGTTGATACCAATAATTATTTCAGATCCATTAATCACAAGCAGCAGATTAAGTTAGAGGCACTTATCATCATTTTCAGGAGCAGGCTCAATCTTTTGAAACCTAAGGCTAAAAAGAATTGGTTGAAAGCTATTTTTTTTGGCTTTTTATCATCTGTCTTGCTGCTGGGGTTGTAGGAGATGAGTTCGAGTTTGTCCTCATCCTTGCATTGTTGAGAAAAGAACTGTACATCAAAACTCCCTTGACCTTTTGATTTGTCAGGAACGTTGATGAGTGACATGCCAAGTGGGACTTCTCTATATTTATATTAGGCCACCAAAGTTGGAGATAGAGACAACTCTTGTTGACAGCAGGAACGATTCCATCAGACCTGAAGCCAAGAATCTTGACATTGTATTTAGCCTTTAGGTCTTGATTTTTATGAGCTTCTGAGTTACTTCTTCACCCGAAGGCATTTCAGCTCTCAATTGCACTACAAGGCAGTTTTTGACTATGTGCTTCCATCTCCCTTCCCTACTCTGTGAGATGCCAACTCCAAGTGTGTCTGGTATTCTATTTTCTCTGTTTGGTCTTTGGTATGAACACAATTCTTGGTCCAGCTCTCAATGGAAGTGCCTCTGAACCTCTGCTGTTTATCCAGTGACCCTTTTGCCCTTCTGCTAATGTGCTCTTTACTATTGCACTTCCTTCTATTAATATTCCTAATTTATTTCTGGCTAGAAAGCTGAGAGATTCAAAGGACCCTTACAACTGGCTGACTCACCCTTATGTGTGATCAGACATTTTGAAGTCTTACCTTCATCTGTAAGCTAAGTCAGAGTGAAGCTGCCTGTACGGATACGGTATAAGGCTCCAATTCCTTGGGTAGATCTTGCTGATTCTGGAACAGCAGTGGCTTATTTCTTTCATCCACAGCCTTCCACTGCCTTTTCTTGTAAAATTCTATTGCTCATCAGATTTGTCATCATTGTTCCTGACTTGTTAAAATGGAAGAAAATCAATTTGGGAAAAATAGTTTCTGTTTTCATGAATGAAAGCAGCTCCAGGAAGTTTGCAATATTACCTTTCATGTGGCAAGAGGAAAGGAATTGCCCTTGCTGATCAGAACATTTAATTTCCTCAGTGGCCCAGCTGTTCCCTGTGGCTTTGTTAAAAATGCTTCTGTGTCCAGTGCTGGTAGAGTTGTCATGGTGTTTTATTTATGCCTTCAGCGTCATTCCAGTGTCATCCTGGGGTGATGCTGCACTTGGCAGAGCTCGGTGATCCGGCCTCCATGAGGGTGCTGATTGCACAGTCTGCTGTCATTCTGGAACGCTGCTTGAAGGCACACCAAAACAGAGAGAACATTGAAAGAGTGGAGGCAGATATGTGATCCATGTGTTCATTTATTCTGTTTTTTCTACAGTATGAATGAAAGTAGTGCTTGAATTCTGTTGAATAATTAAGAATCCTAAATAGCTTTTTCTATTTCACCTATGCATTTTAAAATTAAAGATGTAATTTTCTTTGTATTTACTGATTTTGAGGTAGCTCTTAAATTGGGTGGTCTTCTGAGCTTTGAGTTTTCCCTTTGTTTTTTCTTCTTTTCCCCTCCCCACAGGGAAGAAGACTCTTGAGTTTTTTGTTCAGCTGGAATGTAAACTTCATTAAAATGATACATGGAACTGTTAAAAACCAATTACAGTTCTTGCCAAGGTATGCATCCCAGTTAGAGTACTTAATTAGTAAGAGCTTGTCTAAAATCTTGTTTATCTCACTCTTAAAGTACCTAGTGTATTGAAAAAATATATCAGTATCCAAAAGCCCACAAATCTTCTGAATATTACTGCTATATTGTTTCAGTGACTTCATTTAATAGTAGCTCTGACGTGCCTGGGTGTACAGTTATAGGAGTAGTAAATGTTTATTTGCCATTAGCTAAAGCAAATGACTTTGACAGAAATTGGACTGCATTATTTGCAGTGCCTGTGTGAGGGTTGCAGGTCCATTTCTCCTTTTGTAGGGTGTTTCTATTTTTTCCTACAAGCAATCTCTAATTTAATTTGCTTGGTTTCTATATAAGGCATTCTAATAAGAAGTGACTTGCAGGATAAATCATAGCCTGAGAGCTTGGCCAATGGATGAAAAATGTGGAGATTTTTTGTTTTGATTATTCAGTGAAATATTGGAGAAGTAATTCTATGTATTAAAATCAGAGGCTTTCTAATGCTTTCATGTAGAATAATGTATTCAGGTATGTCTCTATAAAGAATTTAAGGCATTCTTCATGACATAAATGGTAAAGTATCTCTCTGAATGCTTTGACTCTCCCACCATAACAGATATTTCAAGTATCATGTAATAGTGCTTGGGTTCATTAATAAAGAGTTAACTTGGTAGTTATGGGTGTAGACTTGAAAAAGAGAATTTCTTCTTTTAAAAACCAATTTGATGCAGAGAAGTAAAACCAATATTGGTTCTTATACAAAACTTCATGTTTCACCTTTATGAATTGTACATAGATATGGTTAGTATGCTTTCTTGACAGTGTTTCCTATATGGTAATACAGATCCTTGATGGAATACATTTCAGAAGTTTACTTCAGGGCCTGGAAGAAGGTGTCAAGAGAATTCATAGAGGTAACACTATGCTTGAAATTTCATTTGGATAGTTTTGAATTTCAAGGTGGGAAAGACTCATGACTTTCCACCTCAGAGAGGTTACTTTAACAAGCCTTAAAGAATTATTTCCCTAAGGGAAGGGCCTCTTCAGCATTGGCAAGGAGTAACTATGTGTCATGCTTTGTTTTCCCACTGAGATCAGCTTGGCTGCAATTAAACACCTTTAATTCTGCTGCTGAAGTATTGGTTCACACAAAAATGCATATGCACAATGTTTTTCATAAACATACCCATTAGCTGAATTACTGAAGCTTTTATTCAGTATGTGCAAGTCTGTGTAGTTGATAGCTCAAGTATTTATCTAGTTTTTGTGGATTTCCATGGAATTTATTAAAGGCATAATTACAGATCACAACAATGCTAGAGCAAAATTTCAGATACCAAAATATTCTTATTAACCCTGCTTTTAGCTTCTGATAATTGGATTAATTGTATATTCTGAGATTTTGAAAATCAGTTGAGGCAGATGGAGGCCCCCAGCATGGAAAAATTTGGGCCAAGCAGAAGCCAAGTAAGAAATAATAGCAGATACTATTTTCAGTTGCTTGTTTTAGGAAAAAATATGGTTGCTGAATAACTACAGTACTTATTATTGTTTTATTGCGTTAACAGGAGCATGTGTGTGTTTCTACTGCAGGTACTTGAATATAACTGCATTCAGGATTTCATGCATCATGGAATTCATCTTCCCAGAAGTTCTCCTGTTCATTGTAAAGTTAGAGAGGTAAGTTCCAAGAAAGCATGACATGAAGTAGTAGCATCAAAATGAGGTCAGTTGCTATAAGGTGAAAAATTTCCATTTCATACTAAAATACCATACCAGATGTGGCTGGAATGGAAATACTTTCCTTCACAGCAGCCTGTATGGGGCTGTGTTTGGGGTGTGCTGGTGGCACAGCAATGTTCTGGCTGCTGCTGAGGAGTGCCTGTATGGTCTCAAGGCTTTCTCCACCCCATGTTTTCCCTTGGGAGTGGGCTGGGCATGAGCAAGAAGTTGGGAGGTCACAGCTGAGACAGCTGACCCATATTGACCAGAAGGATATTCCATGCCATACAACCATCATTCCCTCAGCAAACTGAGGGAAAGTGGGATTTGGGGAGGCAGCCATTGCTGGGAGGCTGGCTGAGTATTGGTCTGCTTGTGGCAGGTGGGGAGTGGTTGAATTTGCATCACTCCTTTGGGGATTTTTTTCGTCCTCTTTGCTTCATTTAATAAACTGTTCTTATCTTGGCCCATAATTTGCTTTTCTCTTCCTGTTCTTTTTCTTCCCCACTGAGCAGGGAGTGTGTGCATGACTGTGGGTTCTTAGCTGGTGACTAGGGCCAACCCACCACAAATACTTAAATAATAGCACATTCTGAGAAATAATGTTAGAACAAATTTTAGGAGGAATCTGCTTATAGTTCTGCACCGTATTTGTCTTTGCTGCTCAAAAGTAGAAGGGGATTTTTCAGAGTGCCAGAAGTGGTTTTTGCTGTCTGTTGTCTAAGCTTTCTTTACCTGTAGAATTGACCTTCCCATAGATGATCACAGGGACGAAAAGTCATAACCCTCTTGAGGCAAACTTGGTAGATGGGTCTGAAATGAAACTTGGCTTTTTTCTTTTTACTATATGTAGGGGATTTGTATATATTTATAGGGACAAGCTTTGATTCTAGCTGTCTGTGGCATTTAGTCATGAGCAGAACATTTGAAGCAGGATGAGAAGTGTACAAGGCTTTTGTATTTGATCAATGCCCCTTCCCCTCCCATGCTTTCTCCCAAATACCCAGACTCTAGAGTGTATACTGTGTGCAATATACAGCTCACATACCAGTGTACAATACTGAAGTAAGTTTTTTGTTTTGGTTTGGATTTTTTGGGTTGGTTTTTTAGGGGGTTTGTTCTGTTTTGTTTTCTCATTGCTATAGGATTTCCTTTGCCTGTGATTCCTGATCTATGGAACAGGCTTTTGACAGGGCATTTCATGTTTTTCAGACTCTGGGGCTTATGATCTTGAAAAGAGGACAGTGAATAAATATGTCTTTGGGCTGCAAGAGGAGTAGGTCTTGGAATAAATTTGAACTGACCACTAGAGGGTCAGCTTCTTTTCAAATTTTGTGTAATCTTGTATTCTGTTTTCCAAGATCTTCAGGGAATTATCAGTGCTGTATTGATCAAGGCCAGAAATGTTCAGAGGATGATCTTGTCTCACTTTCTGACTAATTACCAACCTTAGAACGCAGTTCAAACTGCTCAGTGTTTCAAGTGGAGGAATTCTTCATATCAAGTTACATGATGTCCTTTCTCATATTCTTCTCTGGTCTTCCACTTTCTTTTCTGCATAATTCAGATACAGAAAATAACAGGATTTTTAGCTAATTAAACAGAGTTTTGGGTCCCAAAGAGTGCTGATACTTGCTTTTCATCAATGCATAAAAAATGTATTAGGTTTGTACATGTGTATTTGGATAACTCTACTTACAAGTTCCTTTGTTCTTAACAGAGAAAAAGCTTATTCATCTGTAGTTCATCATTTTGTGGTTTCAAAGTATTTCTGCCAGTTACTTTAAAAATAATTTTTACAGTAACAAAAATTAGGTATTGCTGTGAAATTCTCTAGCCGTGTTTCTTTCTTAGCTGTAGATCTTTATATAAACTTATTGACTCTATAAAGTTATAAAATATTCTACTTATTAGGTTGTTTTAATTTTACTATTTTTGAGACTTCCTAATAAGATATAGGGTTAATGAATGTGTTTAGTTTTATCATTTCCACAGTATGAAAACTCTGGTCTTATATAATCATGAAATGAGACAACCCCTTACCACTTCCTGAATGTAGAATGTTAAAATGGCTTTGGGGCCTATTTTATTTGTTTTTTTCTTAGATGCTGAGTTATTTTCATAAACAAAGTAAAGTTCGTCAAGGAGTTGAAGAAATGCTCTATAGATTGTATCAGCCCATCCTCTGGAGAGCACTGAAGGTAATTATCCTTTTCAGAAAATACAACTGTCTTTCTCCAGCTATTAAATTTTGGGTCCCTTCCACATCTTCTGTTTTTATTATTTGCTTTTAAAAGGAAATGGCCACAAAAACCAAAATGAGTGTTTAACATCACAGATGTAGCTGAGTAACTTTGCAAGTTGTAATTAGGCATAGCATGCACAATAATATTCTAATTTGTTAATATAATTTACTTGTAAAATTCACTTTTTTTTACAGGTACCTAGAGTGCTTTCCAGGATTGCAGTTGGTATTCTTATCTTCTCAATCTGAAAATACGGTGTAATCTTGTATTATCTTTTCCAAGATCTTTAGGGAATTATCAGTGTTTTATTGATCAAAGCCAGAAGTGTTCAGAGGATGGTTTAGTCTCACCTGTTGATTAATTACCAGCCTTAGAATACAGCTCAATGAATTTATTAGAGTATTAATTTAGGAAAACTTTTATTCTAGTTGGACTGTATGGACAGATATTAATGGTATGGATGTGCACTCAGAATGAAATTTTTTACTTGTAGTTCTTTTATGGTGTGTGTATGTCCTTCTGTGGATTGCATGCATGGACTGAAGGGGACCCACTGCAGTGTGTCTACTCACTTACACTCTGTGATTAAGAGGAGCCAAGCTTCCTTCTTTGGTGACAGCTTTTATTTTGTCTGAAGTTACAAAATCCCTGTTTGTGAGAGCATACACGTACAGCCAAGTTAATTTCTCGCAAACATTTAGAATTTCATTTACTGGTTGATCATAAGGATCTTCTCTAGATATAAGAAAGGTACTTGAAATTGTCAAAGTTGAAAGTATTTACTGTTATCTTCAAAAGTTGTTTACAATGGATTTTACAAGTTACAGGAAGGAGTTGAGAGCTGTTTGTTTCAACAGAACCCTGTGGCAGAGGTGGAAATGTGAAAAGAGTCATTGTTAGCCCAGTATCTTGTTTGGTCTTACATTAAATGTTGGATCCCATCCTTTTAGAATTTATATAAACAAAGAACCTTCTGGATGAAACATTTATGTCCTAGTTCCAGAGAATAGCTACAAAGCATGGCTTCCTTTAATTTCTACATTTCTGTCCCTAAAAAGAATAGGGTTTTTAACTGATTTTTGTTAAGTTAGCAAAATACAGTATTCCATTCTTAAGGGCATTGCTGCCTGTCAATGGAGGGTCATAGTCACTTGCCAAAGCCCAGGACTCAAATAGGAGACTAGACTACTTTTTGGAGGAAGATCCTGTCAAACCTTATGAAATCTGCACACATTTATATGGAGAAATGTAACTGAAGGTATGTCCTGTGGGAAAAAAAGATTTCTAATTGATTTGCAGCAAGCCAATGGGAGAATTCCAGATTCCAGAAGTGGTTGAAATTTTTAACAGCTGCTATTCATAATTTTCACATCACTAATGGTTCCATTGCTAGAACAAATCATATAGTACTGCATGAAGAATTTGGCATTTTGAACTGTTGCTGTGACTCAGAATCACCAGTAGTTTAAGATACAGAACTATGAAGGGAAGGTTATTACTGTTCTTACTGTTATGGATTCAACTCCAAAGCTTGAAATGTCAGTTTAATTTTAGATAATCAGTTTGATGCTCCTATTTTAGCCAAATCCCTAATTTAATATAGTGAAGAACAAATTCTGTTCTAGAATACTGTTTATGAAACAGAAAGGACACACAAGGCGTGTTTACTCCTCCTTCTTGCAGAGAGCAAAAATACTTTAGTTGTAAGAATACAATGGATTCCAGAACTGTTGATGCTGAAACTACTTGATTTCATCTCTGAAATCTTTAAACTGAGAATGCACATTTTGTAATGCAGTTCTCTGTTTTTTCTCCAATTGCTTCCTTTGCAAGTACTTAGATTGCACAAGCTTGTGTTGGGGCTTTTACCAGCACATCTTTTATAAGCCTTTATGCAACTCTTAAGTTTTTATACTATAAGCCCATAGATAAGTCCTTTTTTTCATGTTCTTATTATGAAAAGCAAGTGTCATGCAAATGTAAAAGAGATGTGCAGTGATTGGTTGTTAGTATGAGAAGATACATGGATATAAAAATGCAATTATTTAGTGTGAGGTAAGTAGTGATTAAGCTATTTCTTATCAAGCTGAAAAAGTCAAGAACCTCTCCTCCAGGAACTCAAGCTGTTGAAGGAAGTGACTCCTTTAAAGTGTTTGGTTGTCTTTTTTTTTTTTTTTTTTTAACATCCCACACATTTAAACTAATATGTCCTGGGGAAGCAGTGTTTTAAATAATTTGAAGTTCATTTCAGAACTTGTAAGACCAGTTAAAATTTAAAAGAAGGCTGTGAAAATTAACTCAAGAAAAAATTAAAATATTGTTTCAAAAGGTTCTGGAAGTTCCTTGGAATATTACAAGCATAATGGTAGAGAAATATTAGTCATTTAAATTACTGCAGGCTTTGGCATGGAAAAGTCAGTGTGGATTAAAGCAGACCAGGAATTTAAAGTCTTAGGTTCTACCTCTGTGAAGACATTGTATGAGCCTGAATATGCAAATACATTTGGGATAAATTCCAGTTAATTAAAGGCAGGAATTTGAACTGTGGGTACTCAGTTCAGAATTAAGTGAGCTTAATGGAATTCAGTGTAATGCACTAAAAAAGTTTATGGAAATTAACTTTCTGGAATGGCTATGGTAGACAAGGTCTAGGTTATTGCACAAAACCACATTTGAATTAATTTTCACATGCAATGTTAGTGCAGAAGAGCTATTTCACCCTGAATTCACATATTATCTTATGTGTTAATTCTTAAATATAGACAAGCTCAGAGTTAAAGGATTTTCTACAACTTTATAGGATACAATTAAGAATTATGATCTTTTTACCTTTAAACTGTTTGCATTATCCATAGTAAATAAAGGGAAACACAAGTCCCTAACTAAAGAATGTATGTATGTGCTTTATTTGCTTTCGTACTATTCAGTTTAAAATTTCTAGTAATTTTGTTGACTTGAAGAACTTGGATAGTTATGGTTCTACTCCACCATATCAGGATTGGTCAAGACAAGAAAGACAAAACAGATTGTAAATGAAGTAATTGTTACTCCTTTCTTTTGTGTTCTTCTGGTTTTATTTGTCATTAGTTAATTTAAGTCTAAATATTACACGCTTGTTGCCATGTTTGTTTTCCCTGCCTTTGATCTCAATGTGCTTTATGACAGGGGAAGAAGAAAATTAGATGATTAGCATAGTCAAGAATTTCCCTGAACTGTCTCATCTTGCTGTTAAAATTAGGCCTACTTTGCTTGTTATATTGAGAGATTTTATTTTTTATATTGGACCCAAAATCTGGGCAAAATTCTTCCTTGCAAGTCTTCTTTGCAAGAGAAGTCATTAGAGGCTCTTAATCACTGCACTGCTATCTTTGATAAATAAAATGTAGTTTGATGGTTAGATTTCAGCTTTCTCCTTGAGATGCCTTGGATTTCTTCATGGTTTCATTGCCTGCTCTCTTTTTCTGTCCTTAAGAGTCCACAGGATCAATTATCTTTCACTGAATGGGTGTCTAAATATGCACCTTTTTCCTTTTTTGTGTTTGTGGCTTTACAACCAGTAAAATATATGGTGGAGTAAACTGAAAATTGTTAAATATGGTAAAATACTGTGGGGCTTCCATAGCTTTTTGATGAGCTGCCTGGAGCTCAGAACGTGGACCTAATATTTATGTGCAGGGATTCAGACCTGAATATGTTTTTGCTTAGTTACTAAATACTATTTTCTTGATGAAATAGGCTTGAGCTTTTCAATTAAATCACCTGTCTCTTGTCAAGCAAGTTAATTCATCCAATCTGATTGAATGCAGGAGTCTTCTGTCTTGAAGAGGAGCTTTAAGGCCACCAAGAGAAATCCCAACTGGTTTTAGTTTATTCAGCATTACAGAATGCAGAAGGGCTCTGACTCTGATTCCTCAGGGTCATTGAAGCTGATGTGCTTTGAAAGCTGATTGTAACAATAACTCAGGTTTTACCAAATGGGCAGAAATGTAAGATAAAACATTAAAACTCATATGTGGCTTTAAGTTCTTCCATCCATTTATAAATTCATCTCTTCCATATACTTAATTAAAACCACTTGTTTAAATGTTTGGAGAACAGTATTTGACAGGATACACCTTTGGATATTATCAGTTGGTCCTTATGGAAAAAATATCTTTTCCTCCATTCTAACAGGCCAGAAACTCAGAAGTTCGAGCAAATGCAGCGTTTTTGTTTGTTGATGCCTTTCCTGTTCGTGATCCCAGTTTTACTGCTGAGGAGATGGACAATGAAATTCAGAAACAGTTTGAAGAACTTTTTGTAAGTTTTAATGAAATTTAAATGTTAAAAATGCAACTTTTATCAAAGCTAACTCAAAAAAACATTTGTTGATGCAATTAAAATTTATGGAATTTCTGGATAATTGTAGGGAAATGGAGGTCTGTGGCACAGAAAATACAAAAGTAAACTAATATTTTAAATTTCTATAGTATGTTTTCTGCAGATGCTGTATACCACTTTAAACTCTAAAAAGGAAATATTTTGGTTTGTTATTCATTAATCTGTGAATGAGAGATGCCTTTGAAAGACTAACTGCATGAGTAATGATCTTGATCCTTACTTAACCTAGGATTGTGGGGAAGAGTTTCACAGTTACTATGGAAGCATTCAATGGAAGTTCAGTACTGTATTACTAAATACTTCTGAAATTAAGTATAATGGAGATAACCTAAAAATCTCCTTACCAGTCCAGATGGGTGAGAATGGGCATAGTATTTTCATTAAGAAAATGTTTGTGAATTTCTGAGTAAACGTCTGATAATTGAATTAATTTCAAAGTTATGTTGTTCCATAGGAACACTGATCAGTGTAGACTCATATAAATAGAAGTCCAAATATTCTTAATTAAGCCAGAAATGCCAGACTTGATTTATTTAAAAAAATAAATTCAAAAGTCCAATGCAAAAAGTTGGCCAATAGTTACCTTAATTTTGCTTCTGATTTCAATTTCCTTGTTTTATTCATAGTAAAATGCCTTGAGGGACTATTAATATTACAGTTCTTTTATTGTATGACAATTTTCGTAACAATTAAAAGGTAATGGAATGCATTTTGTTTATGATAGGCTCAGGTGAAACAGCAGTAGAGTCACAATAATCCATATGCTCATGGTTTTATTCTTCTGTTTGTTTTAGAATCTCTTAGAAGATCCTCATCCAGTTGTCCGCTCTACAGGGATACTTGGAGTTACTCAGATCATATCCAAATACTGGGAGATGATTCCTCCAACAATTCTTGCTGATCTTTTAAAAAAGATAACTGGAGAGCTGGCATGTGATATAACATCTGCTGATGTTCGATGCTCTGTTTTTAAAGTAAGTGTTTTTTATTATGATTGTCATTTTTCTATTTTACTTGGTGTACAGGTTTCTAGTATAGACCACTTTAAATCAAGGAAATTACTTGTTCTTCAAAATGTCTTAGACAATAGACTTCCTGATACGTGGAGGTTTTGCACATTTCATAAAAACCATGTGTTTGGAAAACACAAATGTCTTTTAAAATAGAAACTGATTGGCTTTCTGACTCTCTAAGGTTTTTCAATTCCAGTTGTACACAGATTGTTTGGACCTGATAATTACTTTTTTTTTAGCTATTAGAAATGATGCTTAGACTTGAAAATATATGTAGGCAGCTCCAGGATTTCTTACATCACTGGCTTGAAGGCATCCCAAGACATGCACAGTTAGGATTTTGTACCCCACTTTGTGTGTCTGA
Organism: Dicaeum eximium; assembly: GCA_013396995.1. Classification (NCBI taxonomy): domain Eukaryota; kingdom Metazoa; phylum Chordata; class Aves; order Passeriformes; family Dicaeidae; genus Dicaeum; species Dicaeum eximium. The sequence goes on along the minus strand of VWZP01004262.1, from coordinate 1,793,872 downwards.
AGTTTGGATGGGTATAATTCCACAGTTTGTCTGGTGATGCCTCCTCCCATGCATTGCTCATTATGTTAGAAATAGTTCATCTACATCTTTCTGGCATGTGAGGAAATAACTGATAGCTTGGACAGAAAAATGAACTCCCTACACAACATTTTCACTTGAAGATTTTGTTTGTGTCAATTCAGCCTTAAATTGAAGCTGTCATCCTCTTAATCCTCACTTGCTCCACTACTGCTTCTTCGGGGAGCTATCCTGGGTAAACAGAAAATGCTGACTTAAAAATGAATTGGAAAAAAGAAATGATTTTTAATTTGAAATCAGCATGTTTTAGACAGCTGGTGTGTCCTCAGGTAGAGAGCAAGACCATGGTCTTAGTGTAGGTCTGAAGCTGATTCAGCTGAAGTGAGTTCACTGAACAAGTTCACTGTAAATTTGAAGTAATCAAAGCAGTTTTTACCAAAGAATATTACAAGAAAAATAAGAATGCACAGTGTCTGCCCTTGCTTTATTAACGTGAGAAGTGTCATGGTCCTCTTCAACAATTTTTAGCTACAGATTTTTCAGCACTGCTCTTTCTGGATTTGGTTTTCTTATTTTAGTGCCTACCAATAATTTTGGACAACAAACTAAGTCACCCACTCCTGGAACAGCTCCTGCCTGCAACCAAACACAGTCTTCATGACAATTCTGAGAAAGTGCGAGTGGCTTTTGTGGAAATGCTGCTCAAAGTGAAGGCTACCAAGGCTGCTAAGGTAGGATAATTACACATGATAAGTAGCAAGGAGACAAAATCAAGGCATTTATTTAAAAAAATAAAAGTTCATTTTGAGCTGCAGTTCCTAAAAAAGAAAGAAATCACCTGCTTTGCTCTGGTAATACTCTTAATATCGGTGGTGTCCTGAGTGCTCTGTGGGCCCCTGTTCTCTCCATGGATGGGCAGGGGAGAGCAGTGGGTTACAGCCACACTTCCCTCAGCTGTCCAACTCTTCTAAATGCCTCACACCTTAACCCAGTAGCTTTTTTGCTTTGATTCTCCTATTTTTATAATGTCTGTTTCTATTTTGTGGGCACATCCTTTGGGATTTTGGTGTCTTTTAATAGTGATTTTTAATGTATTTTGTGTTCTGCTGTGGACTCTTGTTTAGGTACTCTCCAGCCACAGGCATTTATAGCATCTTTGAGCTCTTATTCCACTCTCTAATGTTAATAGTTTCTTAATTTCAATTTTATATTTTAATTTAACAATGCTTTTGTCTCTTGCTAAGCCTAATAAAGACATAAAACGATTGGAAAGCATCCAGAGGAGGGCTCTGAAGATGGTGAAGGGTATAGAGGGGAAGCCATAAAAGGAGTGGCTAAGGTCACTTAGTTTGTGAATTATTCTGAGTTTGCTGCCATTAAAGACAGAGAAAAAAGATAATTCTCAATATCAGGGATTTTTTAGGCAAAGGAAAGATCAAGTTTACATAAAGAAAAAAACATCCTAGTAAGCGTTAGATGTTTTTCAATCACTCTATTGATTTAAAAACTGTAATGTGTATCTCTGGAAAGTCCTGGGATCACTTTAAACTTACTTTTTATGACAGGTCTAATAGGGACATCGATAGTTTGAATTCATAGGGTAATTATCTGATGCAAATATTTCTACTCAAGAGTAAAATAGGTTCCTTGGCATTGAAAAATACTTTCTTTTTGGTTTTTGAAATTGTCCAGCATAATTAATTTAGAATCTTCTCACAAAAACTACAAATGTAGTGCTTTCACTGGCATAACAGTTGTGTAGTCTTTCTGAATTTCATAGCATTTGATTTCTGTGGTACAAATAAACTAGAGCTCTGCTAAGAATGGGATGCATTCAGTATTTATAATGTAAAGTTTGGGATGGTTTTGGAAAGGCTGTTGATCCATACAGGTTTTTAAGGTGTACACAATACTTGTAAGTAGTTTCATCCTACTTTGTCCTGTGGGAATATGAAACATGGTACATAATGACAGTAATTATATTTTATGGTGATATCCTTGTAGAGTAAATAGTTCTTCCCTTTATCTGTGGAATTGCATTAGTATTGCAGGTGTATTGAACTGGAATTCCTTGAACCACAATTTTAGCAGTGAGTCAGAGATACCAGGAGATTTAAAACATCAGCACAGCAAAATAACATTATTGCAGCAGAATTTGACCTCCAGTACACGTTGGTGTAAAAATAAAAAATGCTCATGTTTTCCAGGTTAATGTTCTTTATATTTGATTATACTATTGACATGGAAATCACTTAATGAAGGTGATGGTTTTTTCCTCTATTTTTGTTTAACTCCTTTAAATATCTTTGCCTCACTTTACAAAGTTCTGGAATATCTGTCCCATGGAGCATCTCCTGTCTCGCCTTGAAGCTGACTCTCGGCCGGTGTCCCGGCGCATTGTGAACCTCCTGCTGAACTCCTTCTTCCCCAGTGGCCAGCCCGAGGATGTGTGGTGTGAGCGCTGTGTCACTCTGATCCAGATGAATCCAGCAGCAGCCAGGAAGTTCTATCAATATGCCTATGAATTCACTGCCCCCACCAATATAGGTAAAGCACAAAACCTTGTGAGCTTCTGGAGTTAGTGATATCACACCATGGAAATGCTTTTTTTCTTTTTATTTCTGTAACAGTGGTACATTGTTGCTAGTTTTTTTGGGGATTAGTATAATACTAGTTCGTACTTTTTGAAATTCTTGGCATCAGCAATAAACACAGCAGGTAAAGTCATCAGCTTTTTCAACAATGAGGAGATCAAAGTTTTTATCTCTGTTCTTAGATGCTGTAGTGTGCATTCCAGCCCATGGTGGTACCTGGTCCTTCTGTTCCCCTTTCTCCCCACGTGTACCTTAAAACTATCTCAGCTGATAGCTATTTCTCATGTAGAACTAAGGTAGCAAATACCATGGTGCCTTAAGTAATTTGAGATCTTCATGTGAAAGATTATATAGAAGCTGAAAAAATGTTTGCATCTGATAATGTGGTTATCTGGGATTTGTGGATCAGTATTTTCAAGTTGCTCAGAGAAAATCTAAAAAGTCCTCATTCAGAAAGCTTCAGAAATTTTCAGTGAAGAGGGCATGTACTGCCCAGAATGTCACTGCTTTTTAGAAAAGTCCTATTGAACCAAGTAAAATCAGGAAAATTTTGTTTCAGAGGAGTTCTGATAAAACCCAAGTAATCAGCAGGGAGTGACTTGGGTGAAATGTCCAAACCATTGCCTCCCACCGATCATCTTGATAAGGTTATGAAATCACAATTATGAAATCAGCTTGTTGTACTCCCACCAGAGTGGGCATAACCCTTTCACTTTTTCTAGAGCTGAGCTCCTTTTTCAGGAGTGCAATGGTTGGGCTACGACATGTTTTCCAAAGAATTGGAATTGACATAGGAATGAACATTGACATAGGAGGGAATGCGTTCTTGAACGTGGGTCATTAAGTTAACAGCTCTGCCAGATTAGCTGTAGGAGTTGTGGGAGCTTCCTCTGATTCTGATTTGATAAGGTGGTGGTTATTTGGATTTTTTTTATAAGTACACTGTATTAACAATAAAATTAGAGCCTGATGATAATTGTAATTTCTTCTTCATACGTGAGAATATAAAATATATTCACATTTTTTCCACTTCCTTTACAAGGTATTTTTCTCCATTTTTTCCTAATTGTTTCTGGTTCTGTTGCCTACTTTTTCATATTGGCTTTCCAGCATTATAATTAGAAGCATTTATTACCAACATTCTTAGCAAATATCAAATGTCTAATTTATTCTTATTCACTTTAAATGTAGCTAAATTGATGCTCACTATTCGGCGCTGCTTGAACGCCTGCATCCAGAAAGCAATGAAAGAGAGTCTTCATGATAGTGGGGATGATGATAATGATGGTGATGAAGATAGACATGAAAAGGAGAACAGCAGTGTAAGAAAGTCCACTTTATGCTAAATTTTGGTAACTTCAGTGGTGCTTAATGTGAGACAAAATATGACAGAAGGTCTAAAGGAATGCCCTTGGGCGTCTCTGGAATTGGGAGGGGGAACTGCCATTATTGGATTTTCAGGTCCTGCAGTAGCAGAAATTTGGTCAAGCAGCTAGAATAAGATAGAAGGAATATGAAGCATATTTTGGATTAATAGTTGCCGGATTCCAGTGCTGATTATAAATTGGTTTGGTTTTGCAGTTAAATTATTTTAAAAATTACCATTGCAAGATATGTGAAGTTAGAGAGATTAAGACTGAATTGTGGAGTTCCTGTTCTACATCAACCACAGTGCCTTTGTAAAGGGTCTAGAAGGATTTTCTGTGTCTTTTAAGCTTTATTTTAATTTAAATTTCTATTTGAAAATATAATGGATAATATCATCGAAGTGTTTGTATTTCAGGTGTTGGATAATGTGTTGTCAGTAAATGATGTGGCCAGCATGGCAAGTCTGTTGGAGATCACTGTAATACTCTGGAGAAGTATCCACAAAGCACTAGATCACAATGAAGATGCCAAAGGTTATGCTATCAGGAAGTTTGCTTCTGTACTTCCTGAATATTTTAAAGTATTTCAGGTAAAGAAAGCCTAGATTTTCCTGTATTTTCACAGTATTTTCTTCAGATGCTTTCATGTTTTATGTCTTTTATCTACTTTAGGGCATTAAGTATTCTTTTTCATTGTTGCTATAAACTATAAACAGCAGCAATTTTCTTGGAATCCCACAAATGGGCAGAAACTATTCTCTGACTGCAGTGTCTGACTGATGAACCATTATCTAAATAGTCAGCTCAAAAATACTTATGCAATGAATTGCTCTCCTTGTAAGGTTTTTCTAGGGTTTTATTCTTTTGAATGTTTTAGAACTTTTGGAAAACAGTAAATACAAATGTGCCATTGCAGAATAAATACTCATTGTACATTAGAATCCACATGTTTTTCTACCCACTGTCCCCCAGACTCTTCCACCAGCATCACTTCTTATGATTCAGCTGCAACTGGAGCAGCTGAGGCTCTTTTTTCACTGAATATGAGCTGGTGGAGTGCACTCTCAGTCCAGAAAGCCAAACATGTCCTACTGACCTGCTGGGGTCAGTCCTAAGGATGGCCACCAAGATGATGAGAGGGATGGAGCACCTCTCCTAAATGGAAAGGCTAAAAGAATTGGGATAGTTAAGCCTGGAAAAGAGAAGGCTTTGGGGTGACCTAATTGCAGCCCTCCAGTGCCTGAAGGGAGCCTGCAAGAAAGACACAGAGGGACTTTTTACAAGGGAATGTACTGACAGGACAAGGGGGAATGGATTCAAACGAAAAGAAAGTAGGTTTAGATTAAATATTAGGAAGAAATTCTTTTTTGTGAAGGTGGTGAGACACTGGCACAGGTTGTCTAGAGAAGCTTTGGAAGCCCCATTGTCCTAGTTTAGGGCAAATTTGAGAGAAAATCCTCCAAAGGAGTTTTCTCTAGAAAAACAAATTCAAGCGGCCCCTCCCCCAACTGGTTCGGGAAAAAAATTTCCTTGGAGAAAAGTGGGAAAAAAAACCCTGTTTAATTAACAAACAGAAGCATTCACTAGCATGAAAAGAAAATTGAACAATATTAAACAATAAAACTCTTGCCACTCCAGAAGAGATGACAAACTCCGAGAGTCCCAGGCTGTTATCAGTCCCTCTGGTGCTGGAAATGCTGCAGGCCCGGCCCGGCCCGGCGGGCCACAGGTGTGAGCTCCCGGTCCTCTTCTGGGTGTTCAGTCCAGAGCAGGGTTGAGCAGGTCCAAAGGAAAATGGAAAAACTGCAGTCCAAAGAACTTCTCTGCCCCAGCTAGCTAAAACTAACTAAAAAGCCAAGAAGCACACTGTCCTGCTGCAGACACACCGTCCCACTGAAGCGATGTGGAGGAGGACAGAACAAAGTATGAAAACAAACTGCGGGCTTCATCGTTCCCCCCCCTTTGCTCTCAGAATCAATCTTAAAGGTGCAAAAACTTATTTTCTGAGTTACACAGACGAATGGGGATAACGAGCCTCATAAAGTCAACCCAGGACACCCATCCCTGGCAGTCTTCAAGGCCAGGTTGGATAGGGCTTAGAACAACCTGGCTAAGTGGAAGGTGTCCCTGCCCATGGCAGGGTGGTTGGAACACGATGATCTCTAAGGTCCCTTCCAACCCAAACCATTCTGTGATTCTGAGGTTTCTGCTAATTTGAATCTACTCTCTAATGATCTGTTGATGCATTTATTTATTGCTTTGGTTCGATATAGGCAGTTAGTTAAAATCAGTCATTTTCAAATTGTTGGTCTCCTTGCTCTAATTGTTTTGTGTTATTCTTGAGGAGGATGTCGTCCTGAGAATGGCCAGGAGTGGCTGCTGAACCCAGAGTGAATTTGGAAGGATTATTTACTGGATATCTTTTTCTTAGTTTATGGCTTTTATGCTGAAGTATCCTGAAATATGGTGCCTGTTCCACTGCAACTTTGCTTTAGATAGTCAGGGAGTGAAAAGCAGCTCATTGCTACATATTATTCTGCAGCACAGATATACAAGTGCTCTTTACCCTGAAAGCATTTGGAAGTTGTCAAAGACATTCCAAATCTTTTTTGGTAGAGGATGTAGCATCCTTTCTGAAAGGCTCTAGTGAACAGACAAGATATCCAGCTTTAGCAAGCAACCTCTTTGACTTTGATATTCTTATAGTGATTAAGCAGCTTGGATCTAAAAGGACCTGTCATCAGAGGCTTAGTTCCTAAAAGGCTACAAATATACTGAAGCAGCCTGTCTCTTTCCTGAAAAAGCTACAAATGTATTTTAAAAGTTCTTTTAAAAATATGAGCTTTAAAAAAGGTTTTAGATCTTGGAATGGCTAAGTAAGTGATAATTTCATTTGGCTGTTTTCATGAAGCTTGGGCATAGAGATAAACCATTTTTGAAGAGTTCTTAACATAGATTGGTTCCTATATAATTGAGTGAAATTATGTTGTGGCGTAGACCATGTATTATGAAATGTTGTAATAAATAATAGTGCATTAAACATTACCATCCTTATATAAGAACCCATTTCTTTAGTCTTTTTGATAAGTTTGTGATGTGAATGAATTTAAGGCACTGGTTGAGAGGAGTTAGATGGTGTTATGGTTGTGCAATTAAACCTTAGTCACTACTGGAAACAAAGTGGAGCTGCTATTTCTTTTGCAAAGATTATTAACCTAATGGAGCCATGACTATTCATGGTAGTTATTCTGGCAGTTTGTCAGAAAGTGAAGGATACAATAATTGGTAATTGACGACCAAAAGCAGGAACCAGACATTTCAGATTACAAGCCACATATTGTTTTCATACAATATGAAAATTGTATCTTCTTTCAGCTCCATTTGTAGTGGAAAAGGGAAATCCTTAATCTCAGGAAATGTAATCATAGTTTTTTAGTGCTGTCTTTAGTTTTGCTGGCATGTGTTTACCTTCACATTTACATCATACATTGTAATTATTTTATCTTAGGATGAGCGGTGCATGACTCCATTGGTTATTCTGGCATCCTTTATGCCCCCTGCTACTATTCCTACGTTCAGGTACTGTTTGGAAATCCAAAATGCAAGTGATGAGAAATTTCTTGTTGGCTGCATTTGTTCATTTTTCTACAATCTGTTATATTAAATGCCCATTTGGATAAATTAAGACACTTTAAAAACTGTGATAAGTCAGTAAAATTTTTGATATTCAAGTCTTCTAAGTCATTGGTGAATCCTTTGTTTGTATTATACTAATTGTTTTCTGCACTTCTGGGTGTGAAGGTAACGTATCTCTTTGTCTGTCTGTTTTCTTTTAAGCTGTAGTGTGGTTTCCAGACTCAGAAATATTGACAGTGGAGCTGACCAAAGGAAATATTCTATCCTGATCGACTGCCTGTGCCGCTGGGGTCAAGTGGGGCACATTATGGAATTAGCGTGCGACTGGCTGTCTGACTCACTCACCCCAACAAAGGTGTGCATATGTATGTGACAGGGAATATAGGAACTGCCAGACTGCTTTAAGGCATCATGCTTTTTTTCAATAGAATAAGACTTTTTAATGCTATATTATTCTGCTTTGAAATCAGTTCTGGAGTCAGATACTAACAGAGTACTGGTTTTTGTGCTTTCTTCCTATCCAGAATACTAAAACATCTGGGCGTCGAGTACGTATCCATGTAACACATGAATCAAAGCCAGACTTAGCAATTGATTACATTGAGTATTTATTGACTCATCCTGTCAATTGTGGTTGCCTCCTTTCTGTTCCTGAAAAGAAACTGAAGAAGCTTTTGAAAATCCTCGGTGCTGCAGAGGTAGTTTTCTCCTTATCGTAAACAGTGCTTATAAAATCAGTGCTTAACATCATATATTGCCTGAGTCAAACTAAAGGCTTGCAAGAACAAATAAATGAGGTTCATGATCCCCTCTCCCTTTGTAAAAAGATCTTCCTTTTGATTTTTACTTACAACAAATACCCTAAACTAGAAGTATAGTGGTTTAGAATTGTTTATAGATGGCAGATTTTAACCAGCTTCTCAATTTTAGGTGTCTCAAAATTTTTGTGATCTAGTGTTGAGTATTTTTAAGGGACCTGATTTCTAGAATATGCAAATAAGGAATAGTCTGAAAATCAATTATGGCATTGAAAAATGGAAGTAATTAAAGTATGCTTGTTGCTTTTTTGGGGTTGGTGCTTTGCTGCTTTTATGGGTTTGGGGGTTTTTTTAACCTTTGTTTAAAGCTGTTGAGGAAAGAAAAATTTGAAAGGATTTTCTTAAAAATATAAGTGTAAACCTTGATATTTCAGAGGGCTCTTGGCTCAATTCTGAAAGGAACAGATTCTGGTGGCTGGAATCAAGCAATCAGCCTAAGAGCCTTCAGCCTCTTTTGCAGATTGAGTATTCATATTCAGCACAAGGTATGGTTATAGCTTTCCAAAATAAGCTGGAGTTACAGTTGACAGTATAACGAAATTCCAAAAGAACTGCAGAGACAATTGGTAAATTTCCCTTTGGGTTTTTTTTTCAGTTTTCTGAAGAAGGAGAAGATCACCTTTCACTTCTGAAGGAGACAGGTGCTTGGATAGAAAGTCAAGTTGTACCTTTTATACTAGCAAGTGATCAAGAGGATGGTATTTCAAAACACAGTGATGTTTCTGAATTAATTATCCAGGTTAGAGGATTCTTATAATATAAATCAAGCTGCTTTCAATTTGAAAAGCTGTAGGTGTAGCAATTTGTATGCAGACAAACTGCACTGGCATTTGTGTCATCGTTTACAGTGTCCCTTACCCCTGATCTTGATTTGCCCTTCCAAGAAAGCATTTGATGATATAATGTAGGTGAGTTCTGAATTTTTAGCAGTTCTGAATTGTTAGCTAGGTCTGAATTGTTTTCTGTTGCATTCCTCTGACATTTCATTTAACCCAAGGTGGATTTTAGCACTGAGCTTTTACCAGATTTTGGTGAAAGGAAAGATTTGGTGAAAGATTTGGCTAACTTTCATTCCAGTCAGTGTCCTTGAACAACCCAGCTCACATATACACAGACTGATTAAAAGTTCTCACTGTCTATACTTCTGTGTCATAATCTGTTTAGTATGTAACAACTGTGTGTCTGTAGGGAAAAGCTCTTTTTGTCTGCTGGTTTTAATTTTGCTATTAAAGACAGGTAAAGGTGTCATATTTTGCCTCAGTAAATGATAATATCAATGCCTTTGATCTGAGCCTGAGTAAAAAAGAGAGGATTTACTGCCTTTTAAAAAACCATTTACTGTTGGGAAAGGGCAATGGAAGCATTTGAAGGACTGATTGGAATTTGTGCGTTTCAACAGGTGTGAACTGAGTTATTCTGCTTAGGTACACCAGCTCTCAGGGCACCTTGGCTAAGAGTTCGTGGTTTTATTATTTTTGAATTTTACTGAATGATTACTTTACATAAAGTTTGGGTTTCCTATAATTTTGCACCTCTCTTCTAGGCCTACCTAACAGTGTGTAAAGATGTCATAATGGTGGGCCTGGGAAATCTCACATTTCAAGCACACCTTTTAGAAATGGCTCTTCTGATTATGCAAACAGGTACCCTATTGTGTACTAATACCAACATCTGCATTTATACTTTGCTGACTTTTCTTGTATTAGCAAGTTAGTTAATCCCTAACTTTTAAGGGTTGGAGGGAACACTAGATTCACACTTAAAATATTAATTGGACTGTATGAAAATTTCAGCTAAGGGTGCTCAGAAACTAATTGTCTACACTTGTAAACTATCGCTGTTTGTTGTGTCTAACTGAGTTTCATTCTAAGCTTGTACCTGATGAATATTACAACTTTTATATTATGGTATTTATCTCTTTCTCTAGAGAGAGGTGGCTTTTGTGCTCCAGTGTTGCTGTGTGCTCTAAAAGAAATTATTGAAGTTTCTTTCAATCAGAATACTGAGACAGAGGAAGTGACAAATCTTTTCCACACTCTACAGAACGTCTTTCAGAAAATTTTAGAATGTGTGGCACATAGACTTAAGAAAGAACAGGAAGCAGGAATTCAGGTATCATAGTTCAAATTGCTATGTAATTGCTAATGTGTAGATGAATCCATAATTTTTATGTAAAGGGGTATACTTAGACACTTGGAGGTTGTTACCTCATGATTACCAACTGTTTGGGTAGATGCGTGATTAAATTTTCTAAGTTTTCTTGTTACCAATTTTTTTTTTTTGGTCCATTTTGGTCTCATCATGACAGAAGAATCAGTAAATTGCAGAACAAATGCATTCTGTTGCCAGTGATCCTGGACTGTGCTGGTATTTCTAGGTTGTTAATCATATCTGCAATTAGATGAACTTCCTCAATCCAGAGCAAAGGATTTGTTTATATATATTATGATCTTGGAGGGAGGAGAAATTTTCTTTATTATTTATTTCTTTTAGCCTGAATGATACCAACTTTCAAATATGTATGATGTTCTAAAATTTTTGAAAATCTCACATCTTCACAGAAAAGTTGACTTCTTCTATTTTAAAGCAGATACTAAATAGCAGTGAAATGGGTGGATCACTCTGGGAAATTGGATGATCTACTTTTCAGGACTTCTGAAAAACATTCAGTTCTTTTTTGTAAGAACCACTGCTTTGTTCGTTTCTCAAATTTATGAGTAGATTTCCCAGTTGTTGGTGATTCCCCCTCTGATCCCAAGTGGCTAGAATACCTCAAAAGCTTTCAAGGTGTGGTCCCTTTGGGACAGAGAGGCTTGCTCACTTCAAGTTGAGTACACTTCAGTTATACTCAAGCAACCTGAAAAAAAAGATGTGTTTTTCTTTTTGGTTTTAGTTGATTCACTCTATTCAGATGCCTCTTGGAGAATTCATCCATGCACTGCAGTGCTGGCATTCCTCATTCCCAGCAGTTCACCAGGGTGTACTCGCCACTCTCTTGGCTGCAATAGTAGCAGAGATAAATTGTGTGTTACAGAAGGTAAAGTTAATCCTGATTTTCTTTTTTCTGTTTAATACCTTCTGCTTTTTAAATGTTACATTGGGATGACAGAGCTTTATTCAGAAAATTGATCTTTGTACTGCAGATGAGGATTTTGTGTGTGTTGGCATGGAACAAACAGGAAATTTTATTTGCTAAAATTTCATATGAAAGTTCATCTCTCAGATTTCTGACTACAGCTGTGTAGGAACAGACTTGTCCTGATACCTATTTCAGTATCTGCCTCTGACAGGAGACCTTAGCAGTTAGGCAGTGCTGGGGATTAATAACATGGGTTCTGGAACATTCCCTCTGTGCTTTTGTACTGGATCTGGCTGGGAAGGAGTCAGCTTTCCTCCCTGCAGTCCCTGTGCTGCTGTGGTTGGCATTTGTGGGCCAGACACTGTTGAGGACACACCAGTTTGTTTTGGCTGTTGCTGAGCAGTGCTTTGCAGAGTGTCAGTGTTTCCCTGGTTCCTTCAACTTCACTCTGGAAAAAAAGTAAGGCTGTGGGTGGGCAAGAGGCTGAGAGGAAACACAGCCAAGACCACGGACCCAAACTTATCAAAGGCTTATGCCACACCATAAAATGTTGTGTTCAGCAACTGGAGCTCAGGGAAAGGAGGACAGGGGCTTGTTCTAAACCTACGTCACTTCATCTCACCCAGCATTAGGGAATTTCAGAAGTGAATCACTGATATGTGACAGATTCCCATTCCCTATTCCTGGAATGGTCCCATAAGGTGCTGTAATTCTGTTTCAAAGCAGGCTGATGCCCTGATTGGCGCCCATCACTTGTGCATTCTCTGCTTCCATACAGAAACATTTCACATGCTGCATCTTTTTTTTGGTTCCTTTGGTTTTTGTGCAGAGGATTTCCTAATACCTGATCTGCATTGCTTTGGAAAGTAAAGAAAGAGTCTCTAATGCTGAAAAAAATGTGTAGACAGAGATTACTTCATGTTCTGAAAATCCAAGGAACCACAACTGTCCTTGAAGGAGAAGGGCAACCTTCCCACTCCATTTTTCTAATGCAGGTAGTGTTAGGAACAAATATGATTAGCAAGATTGGAAGCTTTGAGAACCAAAAAGGAAGAGTAGAGACTCTTTAGTAGAGGCTGTACTTTTGCTGTGGGTTCTGGATGTGTCAGAAACAGAGCAAGAAACAGTTGCCAGAAATTACCACAGAGCAGCTTCCAGGGTTGTGTTACAGGAAGCACTGAAGGAGAACCAGCTGTTTGCCTGCAGATGTTGATGTATCAGCTGAGAGGCTGTGGAGCAACAGGTGCTCTTTACAGATGATGTAGAGGAAACATTTCTGGGCTTGAAAATGCTGGAGATTCATACTCATAGATGGAGTGTTCATTCCAGTCACTCGTCTGAGCTGGGGTTTTCCCTGCCCTCAGGTTGTTGTAAATAAAAATTAATTTCTAACTAAATATTTGTCATACTATTCAGAACTTTTTACTAAAAAGAGCAGGTATCCAGAAAATCACTGTCACTGAAGTTACATTTAGAAATCATGGATGCATACTTCAGCTTGGAGCCACAGAGGGGACTCATTTGTATTTAATAGGCTGTGCCTTTATAAAGAGTGACTGCTAGTGTTAAATGAAATTTCTGGTGAAAGCAACTGCAGAATATTTGCCTTGGTACAAATACTGTATATGTGGCTTAGTTTCAGTCTTTCTAATTTAAATTAGTTTTGTTTATTTGGACACAACACAGTTGGATTAAAGCTATTCCAAGAATATTTGTGAGTGTTCTAATTGTTTAAGGATAGGTCCTGGTTAGTGTAATTATTGAAATACAATGTTCTGCATACATATCTTTCTTGAGCTATAACGGTTGTTGACTTTTTTTCTTTTTTAGGCTTCCAGTGAAAAAGACTTGACTATACCAAAGACTATTTCAGACCTTCCCCCTCTTTCAGGCAGTTTAATGGCTGTAATTATGAAGTCAGTTAATGTTGTCAGGTAAATGTTTCTATATTGATTTTGCCAAGGTTTTTGCTAATATAGAACAGTTTATATGTTGTCAATAAAATTTTAATTCCTAAATTCAGATAAATTTTGAAGAAGTAGTTGCTTTCTAAACTTACCTGCACTATTTAATAAACCCTTTTTCTTGACATATTGCCTGTAGGTATTGATTGCTGGGGTGGAGTCCATTTTTTTAACCATGAGTGCTTCTCATTTACAAGACTGTTAATCACTATGAGTTTTTTAATCATACATCTTGGCTTGCATCTTTCATAAGATACTTATAAAGCTGAGTCCCCTCAGCACAGAGATATTAAGATGAGATAAAAGTGACATGTACCTATGGCTGTATTAAAGTCACAACATTCAAAATAGAAAGTATAGAGTGCTAAAAGCCTCCAAAAGAGCTTGTGTTATTTATATATATTTTTTATTTATTATTATTTATTTATTATTTTAATTTATCTTTTAAGACTTAAACTGGAGGGGGAGGGTATTTGCTCTATTTAGCGGGGGCCCTAAATATCTCCTAAAATTGTCACAACTGAATTTCATTTTGCGTGGTTTGTTCATATTCAAGTTTTCTTAACATGACTGTACACACTAGACTTGTTTTAAATTATAAAGGTGCTTAGAAGTCCTATTGCTCTCTCTCACTTACCACAACGAATTCCTCTTCTTAACTTCCTCATCTGACAGACACTGAATATCCCTGTGTCTGCTGTCAGGAAGTGTTTTTTTTCTTCTCAATCCTTCTTTAATTCTGGTTGAACTTGCAAAACAAAAGACTCCAGAGACTCCACCAATAGTCCAATTAATCCAAATCTTGCTCTTCCGTGAGGCAGCAGCTCTCCATCAGGGTGTTCTCTTCTACTGAAACAATTGGTTTACGCATCTCTTCTCAAAAGAGATGCAGAAAATCAGTTAATTCTTCTGAAACTTTTTCTTGTAGTAATCAAGGTGCATCTTGTCCATTCTTGGTGGAGAAAACTGCAAGTTTGGGCCAAATTGTTTCTGAGTACTTGGGAAAAAATGTATTTGCTAGTATTTATCTTTTTGGGGCAAAGATTTGGAGATTTCCGTCTGGTTCTACTGGTGCCTCAGAATTGAGACTACTTTTAAGGCTCTTTTATGAATCTGTATTGATAGGCCATAATCAGAGTCCAGTAGTCAATCATTCAGTATTTCAGAAATCTTTGTCAACATGAAAGCCTTTGACGTTACAAAATTTGAGGTGGGCTTCTGTCTGCAGAACTCAGAGCAAGATGACTCTGAGCTCACAGAGATCTGTTTTATTTTCAGTACCAACTAGTCAGTCTCTAGCACTGAATTTCAATCCCCATAGCAGTGATAATACTGGGAGGCTTGGCAATATCTGTCCAATTGTGTGAGTATCCTTCATTTTAGTAGGGAACTATCTGTATAGGAACCAATTACTTACCTCTGAACCTTATATGTATTTTTAAATAGCTTATTCTTCTGTTCTATTTTATCTTTGCCTGCAGGCTCATGTGACCCTTTTTCAGAGGGAGGTGGGGAAAGGCAGCTGCAGTGAGCCTTGTTACAGGTTAATGAAATTCCAGTATTGCTTCATGGAGGTTGAGTGTGCTTAGTGACCCAAACAATGATAACAACGAAGTCAGGACTCTGATCCCAGTACTGTCCATTAGCAATTTAAGAGCAAGGTGAAATGGAATCAATGCTTGGTCACATTAGTCCACAATGATACAATGAAACTGAAGCAATGCATGAGCAACTTCATAATGCTTATTTCTGAAGCTAAAGATTTTTCATCTTTCTAAGCTCTTAGAAGCAATATCTGAATTTCTGCAAAACGTTTTTACTGAATTGGTTCTTAACTGCATATTTCATTTTGATATCTTAGCACCATAAAAGCCTGAAGAACAATTGACGTCAGAACTGGCAATGTATGATGTTCAGTTTTCATAACAGATAATAATATTGCTAAAGGTTTTTTGAAATGTTAGGGAAAGTTTCTGTAACATTGCTGCTCTCAGTTTCCCCTTTATTTCCTCACAGAGCATTTAGCTTTGTGCTCTGAGGAGTATCAGGATTATGGATCTCTTCCATCTCCTTTTTTATCCCTCTTGTTCTTTTATTTTTCTCTGGTTTTGAGAATTGCTTCTGAGTTAAATTTGGGTTTTTTACCTCAAACAATAATGACCAGTTAGTTTCCATTCTGTGGTATTGACTTATTCCCTAATGCAGTTTAGTTTGGTTGCTGGACCCGATCTGAGACTCTCATTTAATTTTTCTTACCTTGACATATATCCCAAAACACCACTAGAATTTGCTGATAATACTTTCACCTCTTGCTAGAAGTGACAAAATCTCTTAAGATACATATTGAGTTAGTATTTCACAAGGAGCTGCTGTCATGGTTCTGTTATTCTGTCCATAGTTTCAATAACTAAAATGTTGCTTGGAAGTGTTTCAGAGCATTGTTTAGTTATAAATTATCTTCACTGGGTTGTAATTGGAAAAACATCTGTTTTAATATTTATGAGAAACATATTTATGGTCATAATGTTAATTAAGCCTGAGTAGGTACTAGCAAACTAATGGAGTCATAGAATATATTTTTTCAAACTTCAGTAGAAATTTGAGTTAGAAATTTCAGTACAAATTCTGTGAATTAAATTCCAGTAGAACCAGTAGTTTTTTCATGGATTGCCTTTCTTAAAATATACCACAAGCTCTTCAGTTCTCTTAACAACCACTTGTTCTATTTGCAGACTTTGTTATTTTCTTCCCAAGCAATTTACCATACTTTGATATTCTCAGATCCAGAGGCAGCACATAGTTTTCAGTTACCCAGTCACACTGCTTTGTCCTGCATGGTATCTTTGAAGCTGTGGTGGCAGACTAGTATAATTACAAACATATTCTGTTCAGTTCTATTTTGAAAGAAATGTGGTTTATAACATATTTTTTTTCTTTATTTTTCTCCTTAGGTCAATTTTAGATGAATTAATGAAGTGCATTCTCTCTGAAGAAATTGAAGGGATTTTTAGTCTAACAGCTACTGTCTGCATTGTGATTATAATTAAAGGTCAGTTAAAACATTTTTGTCCTTTTTCCATCTTTCTTTTTATATACTACATTGAAATACACAGTAGTTAACCCAGGACAGTGAAAATCCAGTTTAATATCTAATCTTCCATTAAGCATTCCATTAATCTTTAAGCAATCTTTTATGCTTAAAGTTATTCTATGAAAATATGAAAGGATAGGGTTGTTTTTTTTTTTTGATAAATTATTATTTTTGTCCAACATTTCAACTCATTTCAAATAGGTAAGCACAAAACTTCACTTCTAAAGGATATTGCACCTGCCATTCAAAGGAAGCTGATAATATGCAAGGATACTGCCACAGGGGAATCCAGCAGCACTGAAAGGTGGGTGTGCTGTAGGAAAGGAGCACTGAGCTCTCCTATCCCCCCTCTGCAATAATTGTCTCTGTTCTGTGCTTACATAACACTGCTCTGCAATAATTGTCTCTGTTCTGTGCTTACATAACACTGTTAGAGTGTTCTGAGTGATTGATTGCAAGGTTTAAAATACTGGAGGGGGGGGGTGGAAGTGGGAGCTGTTGAGCCCAGCACAGTATTAAATTTCCTGCCCTTCTATCTGCTGTGATTGCAATCTTTACATATTTAGCTTCGGGCTTTTTTCATTTAATTTGAATGTGTTATCACTTGATCCTGTATACTGCAGGATTCACTTCTGAAATCCAGGTCTGTTTGCAGCAGGAGTAGAACAAAGCAAAAAGCCCAGCTACTATTTCTTATTACTACAAGATTTTTTCTCCCACTTTGGCATTGAGCATATGAATCCAAACCTATGCAGGCAGTAAAAATTTAACTGAATATAATAATGACTTTTAGACCTTTCCACAGGGGATTTTATTTTGCTCTTTTTGTTTGGGGGAGGATATCAAGTGTCATATCTTGTGTATCTTATTTTGAAAGGTTTTTTGAAAGTGATTGGCTGCATTTTATTTGCAATCAGTTATCTCAGGCCTGTCAAGAGAATCACGATGAAGGCTTTAGCCTTTAGTGTCTCAAACTTGCTGAAGTCTTAAAATTTGTGAACATCTGATTTCTGCCTAGTTATTGAACTGTCCATGGAATCAAAAAGTGTGCAAAGGAGACATTATAAGCACAAATACAGAATGGGAAGAAACCAGACTGGGGTTATGGACATCAATCCAAAATTACTGAGGAAGTTTGCAATGCACCACAGAGACCTGAGCATGCAGAGGCCCTTGCAGTCAAAATTCTTCAAACTAGTGATCCTTACTATTCAGTCAAACAATGGATGTAGAGTAGACAGACTTCAAAATGAAAAAACCAAACCTGAGACTCCCAAACAAGCCACAAAGCCCATCGTATAGGAACCTTATTGTACAGGAGCTTCATTTACTCAAGAGTTTCTTGCACGGCTCTCCCAGCCTGAGCACACTTCCTCAGTGCGCTCTTCTCGCGGATCCCTGGCCTAAGGCACGTTGTTCTCTGGCATTTTAGTGACTTCACCTAGACATCATTGGCTGAGCTGTGCCTCCATCCTGAGGATGGTGCTCTGGATCCCTCCAGTACCTGCAAGGGGCCTGCAGGAAAGCTGGAGAGTTGCTTGGCTGTGAACAAAATGTCCTTTGGTCAGGACCTAGCTTAGAAACAAAATCAAACACAAATAAACAAAACCTCGTTCTTTTCCCCATGAAATTATTTTATGATGGGTTGCCAAGTGTCCTACTAGAATATTTTTAACAATAATAATAACTATTATCTGGAAAAGAAGGAGAGCGGCAGGGTATCGTGTTTCAGTTTGCACTTCTTCTAATCAAGACAGTAGAAAAAGCTGTGAAATTAAAGTGAATCTTAACATGATTAAATAAATAGGCACATTAAAGTGAATAATTGCTGCCACTTGAGAGCACTAGTGACTATAAATTTCAGTGAGAACACAGATAATTGCTTTATGAATCTGTATGATCGTCTCTGCCCAGTGAGCTGGGACAAATCAACCTGCATGTTGGGGCAGATGAAGAGTATAAGATGCCACACAGTGTTTTAATTTTGTGAAATATGAGTGGCTACCTTTGTATAATACCAAGCCAGGTGACAGTTGCAGACAAAATTCCAGGGTTAGGGATATGAATATGATAATGGGAAGATTTTTTCTATGAATCGGAATTGCACTATGATAAAGTTCAGAAGCTATCACACAGCTTTGCAGAATTTGGGGGGGTTTTGTATTTGTACAGTTATGTTGGGGAATTTTTCTCTCCAGAAGGGTAAAATAATTGATGCTGGAAAGAGGTTTGGAGGAAGTTCTGCAGTGATTAGGTTTTGCACAATGAATTGAAGTGTGTTTCAGTCTCACAGCTAAGACAGAACATCAGACTAGGCCGGGCCTCTGATGTGCCATTTGTAGTGCTGTGCTGCTTGTGTGCTAATGTACAGCTAAAATGGGATTGTACATGGTCTAAAGTGTGCCCTATTGTTTGTAAAGTATTTTATCATCCTACTCTGCTTACCATACACCAAATTTTAGTTATGGTGTGCTGCAAGCTAGATCTCTGGTCATTAATTTGAAGACAGTCCTCTAACACACATTACTGTGCTGCTGCTTGCTAAAATACATTACTGGGTTTTAACTCATTCTTAATACTAGTACTATTTTTTGCTTCAGAGTACATTATCTCCTAATAACTCCTTGAGGGATTATTTTATTCAATACCCAGGTATACCAGGAAATGGTGACATTCCTTAATTTCCCAAGAGAGCTGGCATTCTGTGCCAGCATCTTAACTTCAGACTTAAGACTAATCTCTTACATATTAGCAATAAAAGAAAAAAGTAAAAAAGCTGTCTGGTGTGGTGATTAAGGTGCTGTCCTTATACAAGGAATTGTTGCACTAATTCAGAAGCAAATCTTTTCACTGCAATTTACTCTTCCCTCTTCAGCTGAGCTTGTGGTTTCAGATGGTCCTGTGGGTCTGTATTTTAAAAATGGTGCATTTAAAAATTCTGGACAACATACTGTATATTGAGAGAATTTCCTCAAGAGTAATGGCACACACTTTAGTTTATAAAATTCAAATATTTATGCCTAACAAAAAATGCAGATAAAGCTGTCAGTGCAGTCATTTGGAGGCTGGAGAAAAATGTCTCACGTTCTGAAAAACCTAATGTGTTACAGGATAATATCTTTTATTTATTACTGTGTATTTACTTTATTTAGCATTTTGATATATGAATATTAGAATTTAAATTTAGCTAATGGCTGTGCTGAAAGATATCTTTTTAGTATTATCATTTATCTAGCTCCCAAATTCTTAATTGCACTCTCATTGCATCTGTAAATTATGTCTTTTGAATTGTTTTGGTGTATAACTTTGGGTATGATTTCACTGCCTCCCACCTTTAAGTTCCCTAGAAAGGTACTTGGTCAAACTGACTTCACCTTGTCTGTTTGGGAGGAACACAGTTATCCCAAGTGATGGCTTTTGGTCAATGTGCCAGTCGTCCCACATTACAAATCCATTGTGTTTTTAGCCCTAAACTGTAACGAAATAAAATTTATACAAAGCAGCATTGTGCCTAAACCCACAGAACTTAACTAATTATCTAATTCTGTAGTACCTTGTAACACTACCTTCAGTTGACACTGGAGTTTTATGCTGGCTTAAAGGCTGTGGCACTGCAGAGGAGCGTGTGAATCGAGATCAGAGTCAGACTAAGAGGAGTGTGAGGGCAGCTCGAGGAGGCAGCTGCTAATGAGGATAAGATAGAGAGCTCAGGCTTGGAAAAAAGTTGCCACAGGTGAGAAGAAAAATTATAAAGACTGACGAGTGAGGGGGAAATGAAAAAAGTAAAAGAATGAAAAGTTGTCTTAGAATGAATTTCCTGTAAAGGATTTCACTGTTTTGTTTGAACAAAAGACTAACAATGCTAGATGACGAAATATTAGAAAATGTGCTTGAATTGACATAGTAATTTAAACTGGTTTGCTGTTGGTTATTCTAGAGACAGAGATGATCAGGAGAAAAATGAAAAAGTTGAAAGAAAAAGAATCCAGCTATTTCAAAATTAATTTGTAAAGGCATTTTAATAAACTAATATGGACTAATTGGTCAAAGAAATCATGTGGTAGCTGTACTCTTGAGAATCAAAGAGCTGAGGATTGATTTGGCATTTAGCATTTCTAATTCTGTTATGCATTGTTTTATGGCATTTCAGATTCCTGTATGAATCATCTCTGAAACTTTTGGATGAGTTGTTGAATCCTTGACCACGCAGAAGCTTTTGTCATGAAAATTGAGGGAAGGTGTATTGCTTTTTAAAAAAATTACCTTGTAAACTTGTGAATTGCTTAAGATTATTTTCTGTTATTCTGTACATTTAAAGCAAGCAAAATGTATAAAAGTGTGTATAGAAATTAAGTAATAGTAAAGATTTTTCAACAGCTGCAAAGGGGTTGTTATGTATAAAAATGTCTTCTTGGGGGGAGTATAAAATCAGTATTATTGTATCTTTGTTTTTGTAAAATAAATAATAATTGTGTCAGAGATACTCTTGAGACTGAGGTTGCCCATAAGCAAGGAGGACTAGAGCATATTCCTAGGGGTTATGGAAATGAATCTTACTTTGAGATATGTGAGGGTCAAAATGGTGATTAGGAATAGCCATCATGGCTTTACCAGGGGCAAACTCTACCTAACCAGCCTGATTTCCCTCCCTTTTGTGGAAGAAGAGAGAGCACAGCATGTCCTGTTTCCTATCCTTGGCAAAGACTTTTACACAGTCTTACACAGTATCCTTACAGCCAACATGGAGAGAGATGGGATGGATGGGTAGACTTGGAAGATGAGTGGAAAACTGAGTGGACCATCAGAGTGGAAGAATAATCTGCTAAGGGGTGGCAGCTGTGGCACTGCTGAGGGCAGGCCCAGCTGCCAGGGCTGGTTGGTGACAGGGTGAGCAGCAGCCTTGGTCTGCTGGCAGGTGACAGCAGCTGGGAGCCACAGCTGACACCGAGGGGCATCTCTTGATGTTCAGCACAGACCTGGACCAGACGGACAAATCCTGCGCCTCCCACACAGGCACCTGCACGAGAGACTCCCCCAGAGATCAGTGGAGGAGAACATGAGGCTACAGAAACACCCTGAGCAAGAGAATTTCTTGTTGGACATGGAAAACAATCACTATGAGAGGGAAATGGAACTGGAAGAGGTTGCTTAGAAAGCCTGTGGAATACTCATCCTTGGAGATGTGCAGAACTTGGCTGACAAGGAGCGAGGACTCTGACCTTCCATGGTGTCATAGCTTTGGAGTTAGCCCTGCTGAGCTGGGGATTGGACCAGATTCTCTCCTGAGATTCGTCATAACTTGAATATTCAGGTAATTCAGTACCCAGTACACAGGGGGGAAATGTCTTAACTATTAAACATAGACTTGAGCAATATATAAATTGTTTTATATTTAGCTATTTTTAAAAATTACAGCTATTTTGATAAGTTGGTACTAATGACGCAGATAATGCAGGCATCTAAGCCACTTATTTAATTTTCTTTGTGTAACCAGATGCTCTCCCAGTGATGCCTTGTGAAGGCTGACCTAGAATAGAGGCTAGACAGTGTTAAAGGAATAAAGTAGGCATTTATTAAAAGGCCTCAATGGATACACATCAGGCAGTACAAGAGCCCAGCCAGGGCTATACCCAAGATGAACCCAAAATGGTCACAAAATGGATGACCTGTCACAGGATCTCTCACTTTTATAAATTCTGTTCCATGAGCATATTGGAGTTAATTGTCCAATTATAGCTTTAGCATATGAAGTCCCATCCTTGTTTTTCTCTCTTCATTCTGCCATTGTTTATGCTCTTGGGCTTGAGATTTGGGTCAGTTGTCCTTGGTTCCCAGCTAGAGAAGGAATTGTTTTGTCTCCTTACTCTGTGAAGAGAGCTTACTATCCCTTAATATGAAGCTCACAACTACAAACAAAAGCAATACAGAATCTGAAAAATACAAAAGCTAAAACCTGAGGCATCACCAAGACTAATAGAATGCTAATTGCACAATGTTATTTTGATTTAATGGCAATACCTGTAAGTTACCTGGCTGAGCTCATGGGGTAGTTCAGGCCCAGTCAGCAGCCAGGCACCACCCTGCTGCTCCCTCACTGCCTCCACCCCTTCAGACATGGGGGCAGGACTGAAAGGGTACAAGTCAGAAAGAAACAGTTGAATAATTAACAAAAAATAATAGTACTTTTTCAAATTGTGAGGAAAAGAGATAAAAAGAAAGGGACATAAAACCACCCAGCCAGTCCTTGAGCAGTGCCCTCCCCACAACCTCCCCCCCCAGTTTATTGCTGAGCATGGTGCCATATGGTGTGAGACATCCCTTTGGTCACTTGGGGTCCCATGTCCCAGCTGTGTCCCCTCCACATTCCTGGTGCACTCCCAGCCTCCTTAGGGGTGGGGTGAGAAGCAGAGAGGCCATGATGCTGTGTAAGCCGTGCTCAGCAATAGCTGAAACATCCCTGTGTTACCAGCACTGTCTGCAGCACAAATCTGAAATACAGACCTATACCAGCTACTGTGAAGGAATTTCTCTTAGCCCACAAACACAGCTCATGATGCTTTAGTTTTGTCTGGTTTAGGAGATTTAATAGGAATCTCCAGAAAATTATTCAGCCACAGACCAAAGTCGCATCCTCCAGTTTAGACCTGGCTGAGCACTTGGACATGAAGCACTTGGTTATCTACAATTAAGTGAAGTCATCCTCAGGGTGGGCCTGTGCAAATGGCTATTGAGTCTCCAGTGTTACTGAGTGGCATTGACACTGAATTTAACCAATTTGGCCAAATTAAGACAGGCTCTTCATTCTTGATTAAGATTTGTGCAAAGCTGTACCTTCCATCTGTCTAAATAAGAATCTGCTCTGCTGGTTTTCTTTCTATGGTAAGAAACTGTAAGGTTTTTTCAAAATCTGCTGTCAGTGCAAACATCAGACCCATACTTGACCTTGGTACATAAAACTTCCCTACTGGATAAAAGCTGTTTTAGCTGGAATGTTGATATTTAAAAGCAATGCAGTTCTTAATAAACAACTGGCAAGCTTTGCAACAGGATAGTCAGTGTGTGCATGAATTCATGAGTTCCAGATTTACCTCATCCACAACAGTGGCCTCACCAAAGGAACTAATGCTGCCCCAGCAGGTAGCTGCAGATCTGCCAACTGTTTATCTATCAACATCTTTATAAAAACTGTGTTCTTTGGCCTTCATTCTTCTACATCTGTTAACAGGCAGGTGTTCCGGTAATGACCTTTTAAATCTTCTGATTATACAAATTACTCAATGAATATGTAAATAAGTTTCTTTTTTCTGCTTCTCAGTCTCTCAGTATTTGCTCATATCATTAGATTAGAAAAGAATCCAAATTTACTGCCTTGTTTTTCCTCAGTGTATAATTTTGCTTTTTTCATGGAATTCGTGGTACAGATGCAATAGCCCTATCAGCTAGGAAGGAAATAAAGGTCATTCCATCAACATCAGAAATATGTGGATTTCCTTTGAAGAACTCAGAGGCGATACTGCTCCGGAAGGAAGGGTAAAATATTTAAAGATAAACCTTTGTCTTCCTGGTGGCTGGTACTGAAGTGGCTTTTGAGAGGGTTGAAATAATCTTCTGTTAGTCCTGCAGCTGGTGAACATATTTCAGCTCAATTTCTAGTCTGGCTCCACTAAACTGCTCTGCCACAAAAAAACATTGGGTTTCTGCAACACAAATAATGGTGTTGGCATTCCTTGAGCCAAGGTCTGTTAGGGCTTTCTCCTTAGGTGTTTGTGTCAGATTTCACAAGAATATCAGAGGAGTTCTGTGTTTCACTTGCTGTTCTCATTGCAAACTTTAATCTTGCAAAGATCTATGTTTTCCTTCTGTTTGGAAGAGACAAATAAATATTTCTTATTTAAGCCAAATTCCTTAGCCTATCTTTTGTAAACCTGTAAAACAGATTTGTTGCAAGTTAAAAGTTGTGTTGGGGAAGAGGTGGTGTTCTTTGGGTATGTTAGAAAACTTCCCTTAACCTTGAGACAGACCCTTTGAGATCTGTTCAGCTTTTTGAAGAAGTCAAACCTGATTTTGATTAATATAATTACTTGAAAAATGAGCAAGAAAACACCAGTCTATGACACTCCTTTGGGGAACTGGCACTGGCAGGTGCTGGTGATGAAGAGCTGCCTGCAGAAGAAACGTTCTGGTCACAGTTGTACCTGTGAGCGCCATGTCTGGAGCTCTTCCCTTTGTGCATATGCATTCAGGATCAATGAGACTGAAGAAAGCAATAACTTTACTGTCAGTAATCAACATTGTTTGTAAGGACTTGGGCCCTTTTTGTAATGACAATGTTCATTTACTTTGTTGTCTGGATGGGAAACAAAGCCCAGCATCTGCCACCTATCACAGCTTCAACTTGGGACCTAAGGAAAAACCAGGAGAAATTCTCAAGCTTCTTCCTTAGCAAATAAATGCCTTCAGGTACGGATCCAAGCACACAAACCTTCAGAACAGCCAGGGAAGTGTAGTGGTTTAGTTCGCCAATTCTGAATTTTCCCCAATTTCAATCAAATTGAAATTTTCCCAGCCAAATGCACCACTAAATGTGGTGGGTTTTCTCGTGCTGGTTAATCACCAGAGCACTCTCCTGCTGTAAAATAGGATCAACTAGGAGAAAAGCAAAGCAGGCTCAAAACTTCAAGAGAAAGACAGTTTATTAACAGTAACTAAAAGAAAGAAAAAAGGAAAAGAAAAAAAACCAAAACCCTTCAGACCCTTCTCCTCCCTCCACAAACATTTCCTTCCCATTTGTCAATGTAAAGAAATAACACTCAATAATCCCAATCAGTCCATCATTTTTTGAAATAGTCTTTTCTCAATTCTCTCTCAGGGAGAGGAGTCCCTCTGTTCATGTTATGGAAAAACTTCTCCACAAGAGAAAAAGAAAAGTTCTCTTATGTCTCTCAATGTCCCCACAAGCAACC